>CM029012.1:218832775-219277210 GCA_016801055.1 Panax notoginseng | reverse complement strand
AGTGTGATGTTTGCAATCACTTTGTAAGTATCTCTTTGTATCAACGAAATACTCTTAATGTTATCTCTGCATATTCTTAGATTTTTTATTTGTTTTTATCTTGTATTATTGTTTTCCATCCTAATGTGAATGGACTGCCAAGCTTAAGCCCTTTGTGAAGGTATATCATCCATTGATTTTGAGGACTATTAGTGACTTTCAGTTTTAGATAAACGGAGCTCATGTGCTTTTATTTTCCACTGAGAACTAAATGAATGAGTTTTATTTGTGTTAACAAACTTATCGAGTATATAAAATGACATGTGCTTCTAACATCCTATTATGGTGACCTATATTGATATGGTAATTAGTATTATGAGTTTTAAATAAGTTTGTGCTTTGTAAGACGCTTTATTACATATCATATGAGTGAGAGTGAAGGCACATAAATGAAACGGGTGAAACTTGAATTCGGTTAACTTATTTGTAAAGCCTTTATTATAAAAAAATTACAGTCTCCCAGTTGGTAGTTCTCCTTTGAAGTTTGCCTCATTATACTTTGTTTTGTGGTTGTTATTGAGTTTTGTAACTTTTGTTTTTCTTCTCTTTTTCATGTTTCTTCTTTAGTTTCTTCCGTATCTGTGGAGTACACCAACAAATATGTGTGTGTTGAATGTCTCTTCCAGAGTGAAAAGAAGAGGTTGCTCCTCTGAAAGGAAGGACAAATAAATAAAAAATTAGTGTAAACAGTTGACTTAAGTGTGATTCATTTATGTGCCGATAGTCATTTTGTTACCTATCCACAAAGTAAAGGAAGATAGAAATAGGAACCCTGGGGTGGTGGTGGGTTTGAAGAGATCATACTTTGGCAGTTCTAATGATCTTGAGCATAATCTGAATGATATTATCTAAACCTTGTCTAGCTCATTTAAAAGGTTCATATTTCTTGTCCGATGTCAAAGATCTGGGAAACACTAACTAGTTATTGGCATTTTCGAATCTTTAACATCTAACCTTCCATTATAAGATATACCCTAAGTTACATGGACTTTGATGGAGTTTCTGGTTGGACGCGGGTACTTGGTTATTCTGTAGATTGTTTCAGTTTCTTCAAACCCGAAATTCTTCTATAAATCACCGAATCATACGCTGCTGTATCAGACCCTCTTTAAAGTTTATGTTTCCCTTCTAGCGCATATTATTCCTAGTTTCCTGAGGTTTCATTCTATATAATTTTTCAATTGACAAGCGCTTATTAATCTAGGTTTCTTGAATTCTCCTTATTCTTTGAGATAATTTGGTCATTGTCTTTGTGTTATTCTTTAATACTTGTATTATCCTTCTACAGATTCCAACAAATGCTGCTGGTCTTATTGAATATAGGGCACATCCTTTTTGGGCCAAAAATACTGTCCTTTCCATGAGCATGACGGAACTCCTCGGTGTTGTAGCTGTGAGCGAATGGAGGTCAGTTTGAACGAATTTCACATTGTCATGCTTCTTGAATATATAGGTTGAGATGGTTTTTTGTTTCATATTGGGTTTATGGATAATTTGCTCGTTGTATGCAGGCACTGGACACAAGATACGTTGCCCTTGATGATGGCCGTAGCTTTGCCTGGAGTGTCTGGATTCTGCAATCATGGATACCAACCAGTGTCAACCTCTATATCTTGATATACAAGAATTTTATGAAGGTTTAAATATGAAGGTTGAACAGCAAGTTCCATTGCTTTTGGTTGAGAGACAAGCACTTAATGAAGCCATGGATGGGGAGAAGAATGTAAGGGAATTTGCGTTGAAAGTTGAAACTGTCAAATAGCCAAATAGGTTATAATTTTATTTTTCTGTTTTTATTAGTTAGGGGTAGTTCTTTGAAGGTTATAAGGTTATTTTGAATTCTATTTCTGAACAGGGTCATCATCACATGCCTGAGACTAGAGGACTATGCCTTTCTGAGGAACAAACTGTCAGCACTGTAAGGAATTGGAGTATTCCTGTTTGTTTCTTTGTCCTCAATTATTCATAATTTTCATTTAAGAAACTTTATAATTTACTTTGGAAAATACCAGATTTTGAGGAGACCTAGAATAGGGGCAGGAAATCAAGTCATGGACATGAGAACAGAGCCCTAAGCTGACTCGTCGTTGTGAGGTGACAGCAATTCTCATTTTATATGGCCTTCCCAGGTATTGTTCACTTTCTGCCTGGTTAAATGTCACAAAAGGAAATTTCTATATATCTTACCTTACTCATGATGTCATAATCCTTCCTATCATGCATATATGTGATGCACATTAGCAAACAATGATTCCAGAATGCACAATCATAAGCTGAACAATTTTGTATCACTGTCGCAGGTCATGCTCATTAGTATAATATGAGATTTTGCTCCAGTGAATTTGGATTAAAACGTTGCAGCAGTTCATGTATGGAACTGTTTGAAGTCTTGATTTTTAATGTACGTCAAATCAATTTTTCACTGAATTTAAATGAAGATGGACGAAGTATGTTTTGATCGATGATTGGCACAGGGAGGGAGTCTTGATTAATATGTCTGAATGTAGGAAGTAGGCTATGATTGATGATTGGCACAGTCTGAATGTAGGAAGTAGCTTTGATCGATGATTGGTACAGGGAGGGAGTCTTGATTAATATGTCTGAATACTATTTTGATGACTGTGACAAAAAGTGTTGCTTTCCATTTATAATGTCTGGTTTTGAGGAATCATCATAAGATAAGAAAAGAACACTTTTATCTTTCTAGGTGTCCACCAGTCACAAGTTTTTACTATGTTGTACTTTAGTTTTGTCTTCTTTTGTGTGTGTGTGTGTGTGTGTGTCTTATACTTCAGTGATTTGATTATAGTTTAAACATCTGACTGAATACCCTCTGAATACAGGTTGCTGACTGGATCTATCCTAGCTCATGAGATGATGCACGCGTGGCTGCGACTTAGAGGTGCTCTACTATCTGTGCCATCTTTTTAATGCGATTCCAGAAACCAGTTTACTATTATCATGTAAATTTAGTACTTTCGGAATAAGATGAGTCTTTTTGTTTCCTTCACCAACTATAAATATGATCATGTCTAGATTTCAAAAAGGCATCAACTTACTACTTTACATGATTTTTTTTAATTTTTTTTTGTGGCTTTATTTTACATGGGTTTGTGTTGTTCAGCTCTAAAGGCTGAAATGTACATTCTTTTTCAATTTGACTTGAATGTTTGGAGTTTCTGAATTGCTGATTTATATATCTTTTGTTCAAAGGTTATCGGACTCTCAGTCCTGATGTTGAAGAAGGTATCTGTCAGGTGCTAGCTCACATGTGGTTAGAATCCCAGAAAAATTCTGTATCAAGAAATAACGTTGCTTCCACACCATCTCATCAGGGGACAAGGTCTCCTTTCGATAAAAAGCTTGGGCAGTTTTTCAAACACCAGATTGAATCTGATATGTCACCGGTATATGGAAATGGTTTCAGAGCTGGAAACCAGGCAGTGCTAAAATACGGTCTTCAAAGGACCCTGGACCACATTAGGTTCACCGGGACCTTTCCTTATTGAAGTTTTGGGCCTGCCTATCGATACTTATTTCCAGCTGGAGATAGTATGCTTGGCTTCTTCATAGCACCTTAGGGTGGCTGATAGAAATTATACCACTATACAGGGAGAAAAGCTCTAGTTACATACCACGTAGATTTATTCCCTTTATGTACTATCTCTTTATTATATAATAAAATCAATATTCATTTTACTTTTCATTGTCATAACAATCTCTTATTTATGCAATTTTTTTAAATATGCATATTCTTTGGTTTTTCGGTGCTCAGCTGCTGAGCCATGGTTCTTCAGCAAATGTTTGATTACGGATAGCCAATTACAATATATTTAGAGTTGTATACGGGCTGGCCTGTCCAGCTCGACTCGAGCTCATTAAATGAGTCGAGTTCAAACAGCTCCTTTGCCTGCTTAGTTAATTGAGTCGAGCTGAACAATGTGGTGCCCAGTTCGTTTTAAAATTTAATTAATTAATTTTCTTATTTTTATTAAAGAAATGATTAAATAGCTGGGCTTAAGCTCAACTAGGCTAGGGCTTAAGCCCGACTTGAGTTCGAGCTCAACTCATTTATTAAATGGGCAGAGTTTATACACCAAATCTCAGGCTCGTTTAAAGTCCGCTTGACTAGGCTCGTTTAACTTTTAAACGAACTTGAGCTCGGCAAGTCCAAGCCTGGCTTGTTTACAGCTCTAAATATATAATCATAGACATGATTTCAAAGCATCCCTTATCATGGAAGAAAACTGTTGGAAGTTCCTTGTGCTGGGTAGATTTGGACTTGGAGTCTTGACAGTTGAAACTATTGGAAGGGAAGACTAAGAAGAAGGTATTAACTTACTGACTCTAAATTGGAGATGCTATGAGTTCAAGTGTTTTCCATTTGTTACCATTTTGAAGTCCCTGGAAGGCAAAGGATGCATAGATATTATCTGTTCCACATTTTCAAAGGATGCAAAGATATTATCTGTTCCACATTTTCCTTGCAGTACTTGATATATGGATGCAACCCCTTAAAGTGAAGCAAAGTTATGGGCCATTCACCGTCACTTGTTCACACTGACAATGTAAGTCATCCCTTATATCTGCTTGTTGTCTTCTTCCTCTTCTTCTTCTCCTCTCTCTATAACCACACACACACACTGATATATGTGTGTGTATGCGCGCGTGCACTCGTGTATATATGTGTGGCTTTTGGGTATGTGTTCGTTGGTCTATTGGTAGGGACACTCAATTTTGGGTACTCCCTCGTTACAATTACTCCAACTACTGAAGAAATTGGATTAGATCTCAGGTTTTTAGACTTAAAGAGAATGACTGCCAATCACTGCCTAGAGACTTCACCTAAGCTAGCTAGCACCAATCTTTGAGTAATTCTGTAACTTTAGCCCTTGTTTTTATATTGACATGAATTAGGGATTTCCCACCAACAATGTGATACCAATTGGTGTGAAATGGAATTCTAGATTGAACAGATAACTGACCCACAACAAGAAGAAAATATTTGAGTAACAAAATCACTTGAAAACTTAGCTGTTCACTAGTTTGCCTTCTGATATATTTACAAAATAATAGTACATGTGATTGTTTCTAGTTTCTTCTCCCCATGTGAGATGCAGTGACTGGAAACTTAAGGAAGTTGCTTATATTTTTTCTTCAAGCATTCAACAGAAAAATTATGACCTTTCTAAACCAACTTGAATTTTCACCAGACTTGACACTACCTCACTCATGCTTGGTCTGCCTGCAGGATCCCGCATCAAGCAGCTAAGGCTTAATTTTATCACTTGCATTGCATATTCCATTCCCCCATTTTCTCCAAGTATAGGATCAATGAAGTAACTAAGCTCAGTTTCTTCATTTTCACCCCTTACGACAGAAGCAATTGCTGCTGTAAGTAGTACTTCTTTACCTCCCTGAATAAATACAGCACCTTTTCCTGTTATCAGTTCGAACATCACCACTCCAAAGGCATAGACATCAATTTTAGTAGTTATCGACCCTGTCTCAAAATACTCAGGTGCCATATAACCTCTGGTGCCACTACCCTCGTTGTCGGGGCATTACCATTTGTGTCCTTCATCGCTGTTCTTGCATGACTGAAATTTGAAATCTTCGCTCTTAGATTGCTGTCTAGAAGAATATTGCTGCTCTTTATATCCTTATGCACATAGGCTGGTTTAGTAAAGTTATGAAGATAGTGGAGTCCATTGGCGACATCCAGGGCAATCTGAATCCTCTTGATCCAGCTGTCAGTCTCTTTCACCCTTTTCTTGCAAATCCAATCTCTTAAAGAACCATTCTTCATGTACTCATAAACAAGGTAAAAGCAGTCGTGGTTTCTGCAGATACCGTGTAGCTTGATCAAATTGAAGTGGTTGATCTTGTTCAACATGTTCACCTCCTTGGACACGTCTAAACTCATCTTTTTAATGGCTAGAATTTCCCCACCAAGCATTCCCTTATAAACAGAATTCTTCACCTTACTTTTGGGAGAAAAACTCTCCGTAGCTTCCTTTAGTTCCTCAAAACCAAAAACTCTGAGGACTTGTTCAAAACTAGCAATTTCAACATGAAGGTCTTCCTGTGACTCCTCTTCTGTTTTCCCATTTCCATTACTCCGGGAAACTCCTTTCCCTTTTTTCTTGTAGAACCAAAGGGTAGTCATAGAAATGAAAATCATCACAGAACAACCCATTACAACTGCAACACCCACGTATAGTTTCCCTTTTGATTTCTTCTTCCTAACATTAGAACTAGGTGGAGGTGAACTGCTCGGTTTCTGCTTCTGCTTCTGAATTATGGTATACAAACTCGAAGGTTCAGTTTTCTGAGGAACTAAAATGGTTGTAAAAGGAAAAATATTTGGATTTCCTTTCAAAAACCCATTCGCACCAAGTATACTTTTTCCACTTGCATTGAATCTCTTACCAATATCGGGAATATTATCACCATTCATAATTGAATAAGTAAGCAGATATTTTGTGCCATTTGAAGCCTGTTTCTTTGTAGGACAAGCACATCGAAGTGGGACTTGCAGCTGAAGACCGGGATACAATCTGAACTCACTGTAAGGATTTACACGCTCAAGGGCATCACATGTTGACAATCCTTGGTACGTGTTATTTGCTACTATGAAATAGGTTTCAGTAACTGCTTGTATAGTAAATGTGGCGTTGGCTTGGTAGTATTGACCCGAACAAGAGCAGTTCACAGGAACAATAACCTCTTTGTCTATTGGAAATATGTTAACTATTGTAACATTGTTGAGTCGGGCAAGCTCTGATGGATCCGACCAAGTGAGAGTTGAAATGGTGGAAACTGAATCATAAGGAGGCCGAGATTTGAAGATCAGAAAGGCCTGGCAAGTGGAATACAGTCCGTTGCAAGTGTAAAGAAAAGCCGGTGATGGCCCTGTTTTGTCGTCGTTTTTACAGCTGAGTATTGAATTTGCCGAGTAATTTTGTTGAGCTCTGATACATGAAGTAAGAAAACTGAGAGTGAAGAAAAAACTAAGGTGAACCCAATTCATATCCTTATTTTTTTTAATAAAAATCTTTGGAAAAAATGAAATATATGTTTTGGTAGATAAAAGAACCTGGAGATTTGATTATGATGTTGTGGGTGGAGTAGTTGCAAGAAAATCAGCCAGAAGCGCGTAAAAATTATAAAATTAGTGAATATAGAGCAGGAAATTGCGCCAGAAATAGAAATTCATCCTGCCTTGGACATATTCATCCTACTTGCTTCACACTTTGTTAGGTGGTATTTTTTAATCTTTAGCTATAGCCAAAGGCTAGGACTATTATAATTATTATTATTATTATTGACCTGATCACTTTCGTTCTATAAAAAAATGCCTTTGCTCATAAATTTTTATAAATATGAATGTATACTAATTTAGGGGTGTTTGATAAAAATTGAATGAATCTGAATCTGAATGAACTGAATCTGAATAAGTTAATTGAAAAAAGTTATTTGATAATTGATATATCTAAAACATCTGAATGACAAAATTTTATTATTTTATCCCTCTGAAAAAATTCAAAATTGTTAGTAAATTTATTTAATATTACTTAATATATTTTTTTAATTTTTTTAATTTTTTTTTTACTTCATTTAACTGTTCATTCAGTCATTCAGTTAAAAAAATCTGACTTAGCCATTTAGGTCGTCCATCTTACCGATTCAACCATTCAGACCAAAATAAATGTACTGACCGATTCAGTCATTCAGCTCCATTTAGCTCTAAACAAACACTCCCTTAGTAGTGACGGCATTATAATGAAATTTCGATTATAACTTTTAAAATAGCGTCGCGTTGTATCTCGAGGAACATTATTTTTACATGTGATTTTGATATTTTCATATGATTATTTTTCACATGAAGATAGAACTTATTGTGTATTCATGTAGAGAAAATTACATAAAAATATTAAAACTATGTGTGAAAATGTCAGTTTCCTATATCTAACTTCCATGACGACCTGTCCAACACGGTCAGTTATGTATTGACGAAGAAACTTAGGCCCTGCAGTTTTTTTTTTAATTCTTTTCTGAAGACATCCGGATACTCCTATAGGCTATATGTACAAATGTGAGTTGTACGAATAAGTCTTTATTAATAAAATGCTCATGACCGTTGACATTATTTGGAGTTTTTGGATCATAATTTTTTTTTGGACTCTACAATATTATTTATACTCTGATTTTGTTCTCTTTAATTTTATTGAAATATCCAATTCAAAATTAATTGACAATGAGTGGAGATGCCCTTTTGAGCCAAAATTTTAATTGGGTAGTGTAGAGCATATGGACCGTTGGTCTGCACATGAATGGTGTTTGGGGACTATGTAGCAGAATCGATAAATTCAATAAATTATCGAACTAGCCCGGTTCGGTATGATAGTTTGGTAATCATACAATATTACCGATATTTTGGTACAGGTTTCGGTATCATATTTTTGAGATTTTTGGTAATTAGTTCGGTACTATATGTATACCGATGAACACCCTTTGGTGCTTGGTAGAAGCATTCAACTCAAAATCAATTAGCAATGAGTGAAGTAATTTCTTGTTGAGATATATAATCTCTTAAATTATATATTTGATATTTAGATCTTAATTGTCCGATATGAAACTTTATATTTCAACAAATTTAACTATTTGTCTTTTCATATTTTGTTCATACATTACAATATACTCCCTCTGTAACAAAATTAGAGATATATTTTTCTTTTTAGTTTGTTTTAAAATTAGAGATACATTTTTATTTTAGGACTATAAAATGACATTTGCCATTACTTTTCTACTATAAATTTTAATATCATACCATCATAATTGAATTCCAAGGTAATACTAAGGTTATATTTGAGAATATAAAATTATCTTTAAAAATTGTCGTTTTATAAATTCATTTTTAGTTTAGGGCAAACTTCCTCCGTTTCAAAATACAAGATTATTATTGATTTATTGAAGTCAGCTCAATATATTTTCAACCTCAAGATTGACATAAATTCTTTTAATTTTAGGTAATACAATACAATGATGGACATATTAAAAAGAGTATATATATATATATATATATATATATGACCTAATTCTACATGTATTGGATGATTAATATGGTGAAAGATGGGTATGGATGACTCGGTCAAGAGATTTTTTCTTAAATATATTATTTTTCGGGGTGAAGAGAAACTGTTTTGAATAATTCCTTTTGCCGTTCTCCAAATCCAAACATGTAATTACAAAAATAAGTATATACTTATAAAATTAGATAATGATATTGTAATATAGTAGTATTCTAATTATAATGGAGCAACTGTGCATGTTGCATTTTAACTGAGCTTCAACTGAGGTCATCTCTTTAGACTTGGGCCTCTCTGTAACAAAATTAGCAAACATTTTGGCCTAGGAAGCCCAAGAGTCGAGTCGGATAGGATTTTTTTTAGAGAACTGATATTTTCACATGTACTTTTTATATTTTTACATGCTTCTCTCTCACATGATGAGCAAACAAAATAGTGAATTCCACCTTCATATGAGAGTCTCAAGAGCATAGACTATCGTTTCAGACACGTATTAACTTAAGTTTCAGAAATAATTTCAAATACACGTCTTTGTGAGTCTTTCTATTCTCTTCATTTTTGTATCAAAACTAATGCTGACACTAGCCCTCTCTAGCTTCGAGACTCGTACACTTTAGTGTGCTCAAGTTATAAACCTCAGATCTACTTAAATTGTGGGAATTTGATACTATCTTTCATGAGCTATTATAACCAGACTTGTCATATTCATATTTTATCCGAAAATTAATAATGAAGAAAAATATAGTATTTCGAAAAAATAGTTTGTTTAAGCTCCTAGGCTCGTTTCTCCAAAACCTTTCTAGCCTGGCAGCCCACTTCTTCTGGTCCACTTAAATGATTAACCCCGAATAAGCTCCGATACGTCCACCCCCAAAAAACCCAATCATATTAGATTGTATCATAATGGTATAAGAGAATTCACAAATTTCATTCACAAATTTATAATTTGGGCCTATAAAATTAAGCTTATTAAAAAGGATCAATTATATATTCTATTATATTTATTAAAATAATTATAATAACAGTGTACTCATAAAATATTTACACAATTAATACACTTTTCATATTTATTTATAATATTAGTGCAATTAGGATTCCTTAATTTAGGGAATTAGTATGCAATTAAAATTTCTTAATTTAGGGGATTAATATTAATTTACTTATTAAATATAGCACCTCCACCACCTAAGCCTCCACCCCCACCTATACCTCATCCAGCACCTCCATCAAATCCTCTACCTTTCCCACTTCCAAGTCCGCTGCCACCCCCTAAATCTCCACCCTCCTCATCCACGCTCCGGCAAGGGCGTGAAGGGTTCCGCCAACTGGAAGGAGGGCAACAACAGCTAGGACATTGGTTTCTAGGGCGAGATTTCTACAGAAAGGGAAAATAGATTGGGATTTGAGGAGAGAGAAACGACCATGGGAGGACGGAGAGAGAAAGAGTTAATGAATAAGGGTTAGAGAAATGGATTTTAGGGAGGCACGTGGGCTACATGTGACGTGTTGGTCATAGTAACGGTCGTTTTCGAAACAATAGGTTAGAAATATGATCTTTCCGAGAGCAAGTACCAACGCAGAAATATGATCTGTCGCTGCTCTGTTTCTACAATTTTTTCATAATGTAGTTGGTAGCCAAACCTTCATACCAAGGTAACCAATTCTGTTTTATTAAGTTACCAATTGATTTTGAATGTAATGCAGTTGGTAGCCAAACCTTCATGCAGTTGATTGCCAAACTTTCATACCAAGGTAACCAATTCATACTGCAGGTGTAGAGGTAGATTGGTTACCTTGATATAAAAGTTTGGTTATCTTAGTATAAAAGTTTGGTTACCTAGGTACGAAGGTTTGGTTATCAACATTACATTACACATCACTCTCTTTTCTGCGCCGTCGTACGAATATTCCCCGACAGGAATAATATTCCACGACCAAACGAATATTCCCCGACAAAATGAATATTTTATAACCACTTGTTTATTTTATAAAATTTACAAATTTCACCCATAACCAAAATATTATATCAAATTAACACCTTATTATTCACAATAATAATTAAAAAAAATTTAATTTTATTCATTAATAAGTTAGGGTCTTACATTTAGGGTCATTTATAATAATATATAATATTTAGTAAGTAATTACACTATTAGCGCATCCACAAAATAATTATAAAAATAACACAATTTACAATAATAAGGAAACCTAAAATCAAGGAGAAATAATTGACATAATTAATAATTCAAATTCAAATTTAAATTCAGATATCTTGGATCTAACAACAAAAATAAATTCAAATTCAAAATAATAATTCAAATTCAAATATTTAAATTCAGATAATGTAGTCTGGCTCAAAGCTGCTTGGATTAGCCAGACACTCAAAGTTTGGCAACATCATCTTCCTCTTCCCCTTCGCTGGTCATCTTCCTCCTCCCCTTCGCCGGCGAGACAGCCGAAAATTCCAATTCCAATTTTATGTCCAAAAGAAAATAAGAACACTGCATAGAAAAGAGAGAGATAAGGGAGTGATGTGTAATGTAATGTTGATAATCAAACCTTCGTATCAAGGTAACTGAACTTTTATACCAAGGTAATCAAACTTTTATACCAAGGTAACCAATCTACCTCCACACCTGCAATATGAGTTGGTTACTTTGGTCTGAAAGTTTGGCAACCAACTGCATGAAGGTTTGACTACCAACTGCGTCACATTCAAAATAAATTGGTAACTTAATAAAATTGAATTGATTACCTTGGTATGAAGGTTTGGCTACCAACTGGACTATGAAAAAACTGCAGGTGTGAATATGGATTGGTATCTTGGTACGAAGGTTTTGTTACCTTGGTGTGAAGGATTGGTTACCTTGGTTTGTTTACCAACTGCACTATGAAAAAACTGAAGGTGTGGAGGTGGATCAATATATTCTCCATTAATTGTTATGTAGGACTAAAAAAGAGAGAAATTAGAAACAACACAAGAAAGGAAAAAAGGATAACATACTAGGACGTCGAGATCGTCGTGGATGGGGGTGAGGAGGACTTCGGAGAAGCGATTGAGGTTTTCCGCCGACCATCGGAGGGAGACTGTAATACCCCAAATTTTATGAAATAAAAGTATTCAATTTTTCTATTTAGTAAATGGTTAAATTGATAAAAAGTTAAAGTTAAGGGTGATATATGAATATTTTTCAAAATAAGCAAGTGGTTATAAAATATTCATTGTTGTCGAGGAATATTCGTTTGGTCGTGGAATATTCTTTCTGTCGGGAAA
Organism: Panax notoginseng; assembly: GCA_016801055.1. NCBI lineage: Eukaryota > Viridiplantae > Streptophyta > Magnoliopsida > Apiales > Araliaceae > Panax > Panax notoginseng. Next base: position 219,264,805 of record CM029012.1, on the reverse strand, counting down.
TATTAGTACGACGGCGCAACCATTTGTGGGCCCCATAACAGAATAACTGTCGGATGAATAAAACGACAAAATTGAGTTTTTATAAATAACAGCGTAGTTATTACCGTTAACACTGTTGAAATACCTGGTGGTTAAAATACAGTAATACGCGTAGTTGCACAGTAGCACACGGTTTTGCACATTATTTTTTTGAATTATTGATTCTTATGTGAGAAGGCACTACTCAATAATTGTCACAGTAATTACTGTTTAATATTTTATTTTATTGATTCAATAATTGCTGCGTTGATATTTTATATTATTTTTGTTCAATAATTGTCACTGCAGTATTTCCCATTATCAGATCAATAATTCATATTATTTGAATAATATTATTAGATAGCATTATTAGCAATGTCTAGAAAGTTCTGTCTAAGGAGAGGTTTGGTCATCTAATTGCGCGCTAGTAAGGAAAAATCCTTATTGGAAAGCCCCCTCTTTCCTGGGAACGACCTGGTTGTCATAAATGTGATTCTGTAATATTATTTGTGAATAATTAATTATTGATTCATATGATAAAGAAATATTTATTTGATGTGGATATAAATGATGGATTTATTTATGTGGTTATAAATAAATGAATTAATGTTGAGGTATTTTATCAGTATTTTTGTCGGAATGAAGGTATTAAAAATTAAACCAGTGTTTTTGAGATATATTGCGTGAGTTATAATTTTTAATCCGACAGTTGGATCGTTGTAATTTTTGGATATGTTATACATATATAAGTTGAGTATATGTCCCCAAATTTTGAACCGTTAAAAATGAACGTATGATTTGTTATAAATTTTAAGAGGTGAATGGTTCAGAAATTGTTGAAGTATTCGAATTTAGCATTTTGGTAGAAAATTCTAGAATTGAGTGGGCCCCACTTATGATTGGTGAAAAAATGTGCTGAATTTTATTTAAAATGTGGTGGGTGAGAATAGTAGCAGGTAAAGCCATCAGGTTACAGGTTAAGTCTGATTCGACGTGCTAACATTTTCCTATAAATAGAGGGCTAAGTTAGAATTGAAAATCACACCAGAAACAATTTTTCTCTCTTTCTCTCTCTATATTATGAAACATATTTTGTGAGTACTTTGAGAGTTGCTATTCAGTGCAAGTTTCCTTCGGCTTTGCATTCCAGTCAGAAATACTGCACTTTTGAGGTAAGGGATAGTAAGGGATTTTAAGGGTTGTTATGCTTTTCAGTTTTGTAATTTTTCTGACCTTCAAAAATTCAGGAAAAATTTGAAATGATACTTTGATGAGTTTTATCGATTGTGTCCAAAAATGGTGATTTTTGGATGTATAAATTAAGAGTTATGAATTTTATGAGAAAAGACTATTTTAAAAGTAACCGCTTATAATTCCTTGTGGTTAACTCCAAAATTGATGAAATTTTTATTGGGAGTACATGTATATGATAGGAGTATACTCTGTGAATTTCAAAATTTTTAGATAAAAGTACAATTTTTGATAAATATCTAAATATTCGGCTGTTTTGGCCATATGAAAAATAGTAAATGGCTTTTAAAAATTCTGAGAAAAATATATGTTCACTATGGGACTATATTATGCTAAATCCCAGAAAAGAAATATTTTTGGAACTAATTTGGTATTTTTCATGAAAATGGTCTAGTTATGAGTAAATGAATTAAATATGTTTTGTGAAATAAGAAATTTGGAAAATATGATTTTATGGCTTGAGAATCATATATGAGTTATATACAGATTTTTGATGAGGATTTTGGTTATTGGTGATGAAATCTTAAGAGTTGGCATTTTATGATGATTAAATGCATTAATTAGTAAAGTGTAAACAATTTAAATAAATTGTTTATAAGCTTAAGAAATATTATTCTTTCAATATCATTATACCGAAATATTGGTATGTATTTTATTGTGGAATTTCTACCTTTTGTGTCGAGTTTACTATTCATGAGTTACTATTCATGAATTACTATTCACAAGTTACTATTCACGAGTTACTATTTACGACAACATTGGTTTCTTTTTTTGACCAAATTATAGTTGGTTTATGAATATTACTCTTGAGATTAAATCTATATGTTGATTATATTGATTTTATTATCATATATAATATTTTTATAACCCTAATGATGATATTTCTCTTTGACTTGAGTGTAAAGATGGGTAGATTTCTGGTATGATCATGACTATGAGTTCTCTTTGGCCAGTAGTGCAAAGTTGAATTGTTGACTGGTATGATCATGACCATTGAATTTATAAGTGAATATCTTTAGCTTAAGTGCAAAGGTGAATTGATCAACATGGTTATAATTATTGTTTATATAAATTCTGAAAGATTATATATTTCTTTGAGATATGAATATATTTGGCATGTAGTGCAAATATGAACTGTTGATGAATATCTTTGGCCTGTAGTGCAAAGATGAATTATTGATGAATATCTTTGGCCTGTAGTGCAAAGATGAATTATTGATGAATATCTTTGGCCTGTAGTATAAAGATGAATTGTTGATGAATATCTTTGGCCCGTAGTGCAAAGATGACATGTTATTGAATATCTTTGGCCAGTAGTGCAAAGATGAACAGGTGTTGAGATGAACATGACCAACTGGTGATACAAATGAATATCTTTGGCCGTGGTGCAAAGATGAAGTTATTGGTATGATTATGAACAGGAAATGTGATTTGGTGTAACCATGATCTTTGATATTTCAGGTAAAGATAGGTGATGAAAATTATCTTCGTCCTGGATGAGAAGAGGAATTTAGAACTACAGTTATGATTATGAGTTATTCATATGATTGTGGACCAGAATTGTTGATTGATGTTATAGGGATAAAACATTGTTGGTGGATTTTTAACATAGAGAAGATAATAGACTTTATAGTCTATTTGACTCTTCTAATGGATTGCTCGTTCCGCTGCAACTATGGTTGAAATTTTTATCATTTATCATATGTTCTAAATTTTTGATTTATTATTGATGAAGGCTATTGATAATTTAATTATCTTTAGTCATGATATTCTTTATTGAGCTAGTTGTGCTCACCCTTTTGCTTCACAATTCCTTTCAGGTAATAAGAGTGTAGCTGGGTCAAGCGGGGGGTAACAAGGGAATAGAACGGTAGTCATCATTTAGTAGTTATATTTGGTGAAGAAAATAGGGTGAGGCGAACCCAACGTTGGAAGGGTATTTTGTCACTATCATACAAGATGTCTAATGACATACAACCTCGTGTCATCATAAGACAGGGTTGTGCTCATTCACTTGCTGAGTATATCTATGAGCACTACATATATAATCTTGGTGTTTGTTTGAAGTATAATTCATGATTAAAGACAGTGGAGCTAAAAATAAGTCAAGAGAAGACTCACCATTGGGAAGAATATGATAGTAATCTTCTCGTTTTTCTTTGGGGTCTATTGGGTCAACCAAGGATAATTCTGTGGCCATATGATATCTATCATAACCTAGACGCATGGTATCCCATGTATGAAGGTTTCCTTGAGCACTTCCTAAATATTCTAATTTCTAAAACAGTTTTTGACTATACCTTTATGTAAGGTACCTTTGTGAGGTGATGTCCACGGTTGGAACATGAGTCACATTTGGTATATATTTGTATCCAAACTCACAGTATATGTGTTGTTATATTTTGCACGACAATTGTTGTAATAAAGTTGTAGTTGTTTTCTGTACCATGTATTTGGCGACTCAGAATAGGTTGGATGAAATGGACCTATTTTGGGGTCGTCACAGAGACGGAGCGAGGAGGAGGAGGGTGGAGGAGGAGAAGGGCGACCCATAATCTTTGTATTTATTTCGGCGTGACAGCGGAAGATGGAGGAGGGTGGAGAGAGAGTAAGAAGTGAGAGGAACGAAGAGTTTGACGACAGAATAAAGATAGAGCTTGGATTTATTGGTAACAATGGAGACTGAGTTTGTGTTTCTGAGAGAGAGAGAGAGTGGGCCTTCGTGACTTTTATTGAGATGAGAGAATGTCTGATATATAGGTTACTTATTAATTACTTAATTTAATAAGTAAATCAATACTAATCCCCTAAATTAAGGAATCCTAATTGCATACTAATTCCCTAAATTAAGGAAACCTAATTACACTAATATTATAAATAAATATGAAAGTGTATTACTTTTGTAATTATTTTATGTATGCACCATTATTATAATTATTTCTAAAAATGTACTAAAATATGTAATTTACCCTTACTTTTAAGGGTTATTTACACTTTCAAGTATATTTTAAAAAAAATTACAACAAAAATGTATCCAGAAAATATTTACAAAATTAATATAATTTCAATATTTTATTTATAAAATTAATACATTTAGTATCCCTTTAATTTAGTTGAGTGTTTTAATGGGTTGCTGATGTGACAAATCAGTTTTGTAATTATGTAACTGTTTTCGGTTGTTTCTCTCACCTGTGACAATTTGAATTGCATGTCAAACCCAAGTAGTCGTGCATTCTGTATATGGTGCAGTTGGTAATCAAACTTTCATACAAAGGCAACCATTTTAGTTTATGTAGGTAACCAAATAGTCGTAAAATTTTTTTAGAACAGTTACCAAGTATTACATGTATTTATTTTTTTTATCTTGTTAAACCATGATGGAATCAGAAAGTAGTCGTGTAGTTTTCCTCTTACTTAATGTAAGAAGAAAAAAAATACAAAAATTATTTAATATTGTGTAACACAATATCGATTACCTTACATCAATAAAAAGGTTCAGTTGGTAGCCAAACCTTCGTACAAAGGTAACTATTTTAGTTTTTATGGGTAACCAAATAGTCATAAAAAAAAATTTCAGAACAGTTACCAAGTGTTACATGTATTTATTTTTTTTATCTTGTTAAACAATAATGAAATCAGAGAATAGTCGTGTGGTTTTTTTCTTACTTAATATAAGAAGAAAAAATTACAAAATATTTTTTAATATTGTGTAACAGAATATCGGTTGCCTTACATCAATAAAAAGGTGCAGTTGGTAGCCAAACATTCATACAAAGGTAACCATTTTAGCTTTTGTGGGTAACCAAAGTCATAAAAAACTTTCAGAACAATAAACCAAGTGTTACATGTATTTGTTTTCAAAATTATGCTTGTGGAACGAATCTTCTCCTTCTTCTCATTGACGTTTTGGATAACGGTTTTGAGTTCTTGAAGGGTTTTGGACTGAAGTAAAACCCGAGACTGAACCTCATGGGTGCCACTCCAATTAGAGATGGTATGGAGGTCCTCTAGGAGAGGGGCATATCGGAAGATTTGGGCTTTTCTGTGTTTGACGTTTTTAGGGAAAGGGAAAGAGTAGTAGGTAGCGGCGGCGCAGCCAAGGATGAGGGCGGTGTAACCCAGATACTTCTGGAGCTTCGCGGCGGAGAAGGAGGAGGAGGATGAAGGGGAGGAGATAGGAGGCGGTGAGGGAGATGAAGAGAATGGACGAATGAGAGGTGTAGAGTTTAATATGTTTGGTTATTGTGTTTTATTCTTTTTGTAATTATTTTATGAATATACTAATCTTATAATTACTTTCTAATTATTGTATAGTAGTGTAAAGAATCCTAGTTTAGTTTTAATCTGTTCAAAATATTTTGTTATTTGAGTTGACTCTTAACTTTAATTTTGACTTAAATAAGTTTATAATGCCCGGAGTCATTTAGTGGACCTATTACTCTGGGAGAGTCCAAGTGTGTCGGACATAATTCCGCAGATATCGTACGACTGCCTTTTGGACCTTTATATCTATAGTGTTCAATGTTCAATTTAGGTTTAGCTCATCCACAGAATTTTGGCCTTGTTTTGCTCCATCAATCGTCAGGTGTTATGTATTCCTAGATTTCAAATCAACATATATATATATATATATATATATATATATATATATATATATAGGGAGATGATCAAGAGTAGAACTCTTAAGTAATAGAACTCCCTTAAATAGTAGAATTGTATCAAAACGACGTAGTTTTGATAAGACGCGGTGGCATTTTTGTAAATTCGCGGTGGCATGGTATTTACAAAAATGTCACCGCGTCCTATCAAAACTACGTCGTTTTGATACAGTTCTATTGTTTAAGGGAGTTCTACTACTTAAGAGTTCTACTCTTGATCCTTTCTGTATATATATATATATATATATACGGTAAGGATCAAGAGTATTCTCCTTAAATAGCATTCCTCCTTAAATAGCATTCTTTTATTAAAATTACGTCGTTTTGGAGGGACGCGGTGGTATTTTTGTAAATATAATGCCACCGCGTATTTACAAAATTGCCACCGCGTCCCTCCAAAACGACGTAGTTTTAATAAAAGAATGTTATTTAAGGAGGAATGCTATTTAAGGAGAATGCTCTTGATCCTGGTCGTATATATATATATATATATATATATATATATATATATATATATATATATATATATATATATATATATATATATATATAGAGTTTTCTATGCGGGTGGTTTGCATGCGAACCACCTTTAGCGACAGACAAAATCGTTGCTAAACCCGTTGTCATAGGGTTTGAACCGTCGCTATAGCCCGGTTCAGACCCTATGGCGACGGGTTTAGCGACGATTTTGTCCGTCGTTAAAGGTGGTCCGTATACAAACCACCCGCATAAAAAGTGGCCTGCATATATATATATATATATATATATGACATTTTTAAAAATCTCGAGTTATACTGAAAATCAAACACGCTGAACTCTTTATTTTCACGAAATAATCTCATACGCAAAAAAAAAAAAAAACTAATTAAATTAAAAAAAAAGTAGTTTAATTTCTATTGATGATAATATAAAAGAACACAACGTCTGTCTTTCAAGTATCATCACATTTCAATTACTATTATACTAGACAACTAGACAAAATAAATAAGAAAATCGGACTTTATTTTGATCGAACGAGGTCTAGATCAAGGTTCAATACACCATCACACGAGCAATAATGTCCACAATAATTTTACCAAGTGCCGGACAAGTTATTGATATTCTTAATAGCATAGTTGAGACAAAACATGTTCTGGCAGGTATACCAATATTTTCATTCGCTTCAGACATGATCAGTATCAATCAAGTCTCAAGATAAAATTCTAACATATTATACAATTACTTGCTAGATGTGTCCTGTCCCTCCAGCATTATATGGATGATGAGATTTATCTCAAATTTTAGATAACTTAAATTATTTATTAGGGTGAGCGGAAAATTCAAAATCAATTATATTTTGTTAGATAAATTACTTTTCATGCTCGTGACAGAAATAACACAATCACAGATCTCACTCATCGTGTAACCATGACAAATGTTTTGCGAATTGGTATGATGTATCTAGACGTTTTTCAGGGAGAGTAAGAAATTAATTGGAAGAAAGGATGCATGCCTAACGAAAGCTAATGACAATTGGTTCATTGAACCAGGACTCTATTTCCAGAGAGGTGGGACTATGAAATAAAAAGATAGGATGTACACGTTAATAAAGCAATTTTCATTTGGGAGCATTGTACCTGGACACTGTTTTGAAACCCGGTCCGGACTGACCAGTTCAACCAGTTGAATCGGGGATCGATTTTATGTACGGTTCAACTTAACTCTATTGAACCAAAACTCGAATTGAACCGATTGACCACCGGTCGAACAACCGATAAAATCGTTTAAATCGACTCGGTGAACCGGTTTGTTATTATTTTATAATATATTTTTATATTAATTTTTTTTAATATTAAAATTAACTATTTTTAGAACAATGAGATATGTAAGAATGAGTAAGGATCAAGTGCATACCCTTTATCTTACTCATCCGTGCTCACCCCCCTTTAGGCTACGGTTTCGGTCATACAACCGTCGTCTATACTTTTAGCGACGCTATATGTTGTCTGTCGCTAAAGTATAGACGACGGTTATATGACCAAAATTATCGTTTAAAAGAGGATGAGCACATGTGAGTAAGATAAGTGGTATGTAATAAATTCAGACAGATGTAAGAATTTATTGTATCTTATTGATTGTATGTATACGTTGCGCATCGATAACGTATCTTTTGTCTTTTGGGTCTCATTGATTGAAGGAGGAGGACAATTGTTTGTCCTTTTGGTTGATTAAAGGAGGAGGACAATTGTTTGTTCTTACGTCAACAATACGACCTCAACGTCCTCGCGTCAGTACCCCACATCATTTATTTTATTTTATTTTTTCTTTTTCTTTTTGAGTATTACTAAGAAAGGGAAAATGTTCCAATATTTAAACTACCCACAGGACCTCACAATCTTGTAATGGATTTAGGTCCGTTCCACAATAGACTTATTTTAAAATGAATTAAAGTTAAAATTTAAATTAATTTATAAATTATTTTAAATTATAATTTATATGTCAAAAATTAAGTTAAAATAAATTATGAAGATGTTCGGTTGATAATAATTTATAAGTTAAATGTAAAAATTATTAAAAAAAGACATTAATAATAAGATACATTAATTCAACAACAAAATAGAAGAGAGGAAAAACGGACATTATATTTGGTCAAACCAACTGATTAGGAATGACTTATAAGTCATTTTTAAATAAGTATCATATTTTTGCTTATTTATTTTGACTTATAAATCAACTTATAAGTTAAAAAATAATTCATTACCAAACACCTCACCAATAGCAAATGACTTATAAATTAATTTGATCAACTTATAATGCATTGTCGAACACCCCCTACCCCTTAGTCATGAGAGGCGCCCATTCTCAGATATAATTATTATTTATTTTGTAAAGTTCATTTAATATATTTTCATACATAAAATTGACAAGAGTTCATTTTATTTTAGTCAATATTGTTATAAATTCTTTAAAAATAAATATTTATTATATTTCATATATAATTTTAATAACTTATCTTAATCTTAAATTTAAATTTGAAAATAAAAAATAGCTATCCAAGGATAACCCATTCTAAAAAAGTTAGCTATCCGAGGAGAACCCAAGGCTATATAGCCTATATTAACTAGACTCTCTCTCTCTCTCTCTTCTCCCTCTCCTGATGAGCTCTATTAAGATCATAACAGTCGCATTTGATTTCATGACTATATTCATTTCAAAAAAAAAAATTATAATTAATAATATTTTTTAGATAATATACAATAATTACAAGTATACATATTTTATATCAATTTTAAAAAATTGGGATTGGTTAAAATAAAGTGAACTTCATGATAAATTCACTTCATGTTCAATATAGTTGTGACGCCCCCAAAATTAGGTATACATCACTCATCTTGGGTCGCCAGATACATGGTACAGAATTCAAATACAACTTCCTAATACAACTGTCGTGTACAATACGGCAAACATAAACTGTGAGTTTGAATATAAATATTGTCTACTAGAGATTATACAAACTCAAAAGGAGTTCTCATTACAATTATTATCACACTATTTCACAGAATAGTGAGGACTACTAATGCTATCCTCTGGACCATCACTCCGTTCCCCGACTCGTCCCAGCTATATTCTCATTTCCTGAAGAGAACAGTAAAAGAAAGGGTGAGTTCAACTAGGCCAGTAAGAAATATTATGACTAAGATAATGCAGAATAAATTATCATTAGTCTCCAACAATGTTAAACTGATAAAATATAATAGACATCAAGTTTTAACTGCAGCAGAACAAACAATCCATTAAAAGAGTCAAGTACAAAATAAAATCTACTATCTTTTATGATTTAAAAGGTTTTTCATCACTGTTATCGCTGAGACTCAGCTAAATAAATAATCCACATCATTGAACCACCCCTGCACTACGGCCAAGAATATTCTTTAGTATTACGACCACAATTATCCATGTACTACGGGTCAAGAATATTTGTGTATTCATTAATGGTCATGATCATTGTAAGACCCCAGCTTATTAATAAATAAAATCAAATTTTCTCTAAATATTATTGTGAATAATAAGGGGTTAATTTGATATAATACTTTGGTTATGGGTGAAATGTGTAAATTTTGTAAAATAAGCAAGTGGTTATAAAATATTCATTTTGTCGGGAAATATTCGTTTGGTCGTGGAATATTCTTGCTGTCGGGGAATATTCGTACGACGGCGCAGCCTTGTATGGGTCCCATAACAGAAAGCGATTGGATGAAGAAAACGACAAGTATAAGTTATTTATAAATAACGGCGTAGTTGTTACCGTTAATACTGTTGGAATACCGGTGGTTAAAATACAGTAGCATACGGTATTGCACCAATTATTGATTCTTACGTAAGAAGGCACTACTCAATAATTGTTACAGTAGTTACTGTTCAATATTTTATTGATTCAATAATTGCTGCATTGATATTTTATATTATTGTTGTTTCAATAATTGTCACTGCACAGTATTTTCCTTTATCAGATCAATAATTCATATTATTTGAATAATATTATTAGATAATATTATTGGCAATGTCTAGAAAGTTCTGTCTAAGGAGAGGTTTGGTCATCTAATTGTGCGCCAGTAAGGAGAAATCCTTATTGGAAAGCCCCCTCTTTCCTGGGAACGGCCTGGTTGTCATAAATGTAATTCTGTAGTATTATTTGTGAATAATTAATTATTGATTCATATGATAAGCAAATATTTATTTAATGTGGATATAAATGTTGGATATATTTATTGTGATTAAATATGAAGGAGTTAAGGTTGAGGTTTTTATCAGTATTTTTGTCGGAATGGAGGTATTAAAAATCAGGATTTTTGAGATAATTTACGGGGGTTATAATTTTTAATCCGACCGTTGGATCGTGGTAATTTTTGGATATGTTACATATATAAGTTGAGTATATGTCCACAAATTTTGAACTGTTAAGAATGAACGTATGATTTATTATGAATTTTATGAGATGACTGGTTCAGAAATTGTTGAATTTTCGGAGTTTATCATTTTGATGGAAAATTCTAGAATTGGTGGGCCCCACTCTTGGTTGGTGAAAAAATATGCTGAGATTTTTATTCAAATGTGGTGGGTGGGAATAGTAGCAGGTAAAGCCATCAGGTTGCAGGTTAAGTCTGCTTCGGCGTGCTAACATTTTCCTATAAATAGAGGGCTAAGTTAGAATTAAAAATCACACCAGAAATAAGTTTTCTCTCTTTCTCTCTCTAGATTATTGAGTGTATTTTGTGAGTATTTAGATACTTTGAGAGTTTCTATTCATCAGAGCAAGTTTCTTTCAGCCTTATACCGGTATTCCGACCAGAAGTACTGATATTTTGAGGTAAGGGATATTATTTTCTTCTTAATGATATTATTTTCTTCAATATCATTATGCTGAAATATTGATATGAGTTTTTATCAAATTTAGAACTTTTTGTGTCGGGGTTACTATTCACGTATACGACACTATTCACGTATACGGTACTATTCACGAATACGGTACTATTCACCGAAAAATAAAAATTTTCCCTTTTTGTCCAAGATGTCTATTATGGTTACTATCTTTGATTGTATCCATGTTTTGATCTTTATTTTTGAATTCTGCTTCACAATTGATTATTATGAAGTATTATTGATCTTGGATAAACTGTTATACGAATCCCTAATATTTGTCCTTCTGTCTCACTGGATTCGTTCTCTTTAAGATATTTTTCATCATCTTCAGTCCTAAATGATGATATTACTGAATATCTTTGGCCTGTAGTGCAAAGATGTATGATTACTTAATGAATATCTTTGGCCTGTAGTGCAAAGATGAACAAGTGTTGAGATGAACATGACTGACATGTGATACAAATGAACATCTTTGGCCTGTAGTGCAAAGATGAATATTTGGATAAAGATGATTATTAATTGATGTTACAGGGATAAAATATTGATGATGAACTTTTAAATCTCAGAAGATAGTAGAATTCTTTCTCTACTTGACTCTTCTAATGGTTTGCTGTTTCCGCTGCAGTTGTTGATCTAAAACTTGTTGTCGATTATATTCTATCAGATTTTTCCCTATTGAAGACTAACGATAATTTGTTGTATATTATCTTAGTCATAATATTCTTTACTGGGCTAGTTGAGCTCACCCTTTTCCTTTTTGTTCTATTTTTCTTCTCAGGAGGTGAGAACATAACAGGATCTAGTCAGGGTATGGAGTGATGGTTCTAGAAAGATATTTTAGCAGTCCTCACTATTTCTGTAAAATAGTGTGTAAATAATTGTAATGAGGATTTATTTGAGTGTGGATATTGTCCAGAAGACAATATTTGTATTTAAACTCACAGTATGTGTTGTCGTATTTTGCACGACAATTGTATTATTGAAGTTGTAGTTTACTTTCTGTACCATGTATTTGGCGACTCAGAATGGGTGTTGTATACCTATTTTGGGGGCGTCACAGTTGGTATCAGAGCTTAGGGATATGATCCCTGGCTGAGATATGAGACAAGAACTAGGAGGGGAGAGACGGGGAATTCCTTCGCTAGTATGACCTGACTAAGTTTATTTGGTGTTTATTTGGTCGGTCAGAGTATAGGGATAATATATGACATGACTATTAACCCTTGTTTTATGGCAGTATTTAAGAATGGCAGCTGAGAACGTTAATAATGGAGTAAATCAGACCGTGGAGACACCTTTGATCACCACCTAGGGGAACGTGCAACAGGAAGACAATATTCCTCCTGTAAACAACGTTACCGAGCAAACGATGAATGATGGAATGTTTAGGAGCTTTTTGCAGTTCATGCAAAATCAGACGAGGGAGACTCGTGTGCAGAATACGGGTGGAAATGATAACAACGCACGGTTTGTCACAGCTAAGCAGTTCAAAGAATTGGGACCACCAGAATTTAAGGGAAAGCCGGATCCGATCATGGCGGAAACGTGGGTCAAGTAAATTACCAAGATATTCGATGTCTTGGGATGCACGGAGGAACAGAAGGTTCCATTCGCCACCTTTATGTTCCGCGGTGAGGCAGACTACTGCTGGGAGTCTGTGACGCGTACCCAGCCTGACGCACTCAACATGTCATGGGAAACATTTCAAAAACTGTTCAATGACAAGTACTTTCCTGAAAGTATTCAATAATTGCTACAGTAATTACTATTCAATATTTTAGTTTATTGATTCAATAGTTGCTACATTGATATTTTATATTATTGTTATTTTAATAATTGTCACTGCACAGTATTTCCCATTATCAGATCAATAATTCATATTATTTGAATAATATTATTAGATAACATTATTGACAATGTCTAAGAAAGTTCATTCTAAGGAGAGGTTTGGTCACCTAATTGCACGCCAGTAAGGAGAAATCCTTATCGAAAAGTCTCCTCTTTCTTGGGAACGACCTGGTTGTCATAATTGTGATTCTGTAATATTCACTACAAGAAAAAGGCCTAACAGTGACCAATACTATCAGCGACCGCATACCTGGCTGCTGATATTCATAACAGCGATCGACATCTGCGACTATTATATAATTCAGTTGCTATTTATTATCAGCGACTGCATGCGGTCGCTGAACGGTCGCTAGTACAAATTTGCCTCCCAAAATTTGGCTGGAAATGTTGGCGCGAAGGCTTTGTGTGACCACTTGATATCAGCGATCGCATACGGTCGCTGATAAGTCCATGTCATTAAAAATTAGCGACCGCTCGCTGATCAAACTTAATGTTAACAGTTTCAGTCATTCGCTCGACACAGCAGAGAAGAAGAAAAAACGAGGGAGCTCAGAATAGAGAGAAGATGGAGAAATGGGGAGAAGAGAAGAAGGAGACGCCGGAGAAGAGACGTCGCCACAGCCAGCCGCCGCCGCCGCCACCACCACCACCACCACCACCACCAAGCACTGGTATTTATATCTTATTTAGATTAGATTATATACCATTAAATTCTTCAAGTAGCCGTTCAATTTGATTGGGTTTCCAAACTTTACAATTTTTATTATTGAATATGGTGTGTAATTGCTTTGATTTAAAGTCCTAATATTTATTATTGAATTCTGATGTGTAATTGCTTGTGATTACATACTGTTGAATTGCTTGTGATTTAAAGACCTAATTTTAGTTCTTGAATGTGGTGTGTAATTACTCAGGAAACCAATTGGGTAAAATTCAGTTCTAGTCCAACTTGAATCCAATTGTCTTTTTTTAGAATCAGGTTTCATTGTACAAACAAACAGTAGTTATCCAAGGAACTTGTCCATCTTCAGTTCAGTCGGTTCAGATGAGTCTTGTGACTTTCCTTTTTCATTTCAAATACATGTTGCAGAGTTAAGACTAAGGTCATGTAGCAGTTCTATATGAACTCCAATGATGATACAAATTATACAAAATTTTTTTTATGTCCATTATCAGATATATGAACTTTAACATATTCATTATTGCAAATATCTTAAAATAGCATTCTTTTTCCTACCCATTGGCACAGTGTTTTGATTACATTACTTAAGTACATACATTAAACAACCTTGCATACATAAAATATCCCAATCTATTTTTCTAGAGCTTACTGACTAGAAACATCCAAACCATTACCTGCAAATCAAGATTGGGAATACACATCAGGTATGCTTGAAGAATATCCCTAGGTATTACCCCCCAAGTGTTTGATAAAATACCATGCCACGAGTTAAGTGCCATACATTGCCTGACGCCTAGCATGCCAAAATCAATGTCAATGATCAGTAAGGAACTAAAACTCAATTTGTAATGTATTTTGAATAAATTATGTTAATACTATTATTTTCAACTTATATTTTAAAATTATAAGCTCCAAGTTACAATAAATATATATGGCCTAATATTCAGTCACGACTACTAAAGATCGAGTCTCGCGTAGTTACAACGAGTAAAAATGGATCGGTCCGTATAGCTAAATATCTGCAACAGTTCATATATATATATATATATATATATATATATATATATATATATAGGTCCCTTAAACCTAGCTAGCCTAGACCTGAGACTGTCACCCTAATACGTATATATAGGAGAGGGATGGAGAGAGAAAGAGAGAGAGGGAGGGAGTGTGACAACCCCAAAATAGGTCCATTCCATCCAACCTATTCTGAGTCGCCAAATACATGGTACAGAAAATAACTACAACTTTATTACAACAATTGTCGTGCAAAATACAACAACACATATGCTGTGAATTTGGATACAAATATATACCAAATGTGACTCATGTCCCAACCGTGGACAGCACCTCACAGTGACACCTTACATAAAGGTATAGTCAAAAACTGTTTTAGAAATTAGAATCTTTTGGAAGTGCTCAAAGAAACCTTCGTACATGGGAGGCCATGCATCTAGGTTATGATAAATATCATATGGCCACAGAATTATCCTTGGTTGACCCAATAGACCCAAAAAAAAAAAAGAATATTACTATCATATTCTTTCCAATGGTGAGTCTTCTCTTGACATATCATTATCTCCACTGTCTCTAATTGAGAATTATACTTCAAACAAACACCAAGATTATATAGGTAGTGCTCATAGATATACTCAGCAAGCGGATGTGCACAACCCTATCTTAGGATGACACGAGGTTGTATGTCGTTAGACATCTTGTATGATAGTGACAAAACACCCTTCCAACGTTGGGTTCACCTCACCCTATTTGATTCACCAAATATAACTACTAAATGATGACCACCGTTCTATTCACTCGCTCGACCCAGCTACACTCTTATTACCTGAAAGGAATTGTAAAACAGAAGGGTGAGCACAACTAGCCTAGTAAAGAATATCATGACTAAAGATAAATAAATTATCAATAGCCTTCAACAGTAATAAATCAGAGATTTAGAACATATGGTAGATGATAAAACTTTTCAACCATAGTTGCAGCGGAACGAGCAATCTATTAGAAGAGTCAAATAGACTATAAAGTCTATTATCTTCTCCACGTTAAAAGTCCACCAGTAATATTTTATCCCTGTAACATCAATCAACAATTCCTGTCCACAATCACGTGTATAACTCATAATCGTAATTGTAGTTATAAATTCCTTTTCTCATCCAGGACAAAGATAATTTTCATCACCTGAAACATCAAACATCATGGTTATACCAAATCACAGTTCATGTTCATAATCATACTAATAAATTCATCTTTACACTACGGCCCAAAGATATTCATCAACAAGTCATCTTTGCACTACAGACCAAAGATATTCAACAACAGGTTATCTTTGCATTACGAGCCAAAGATATTCATCAACAACTCATCTCTGCACTACAGGCCAAAGATATTCAACAACAAGTCATCTTTGCATTACAAGCCGAAGATATTCCTCAACAGTTCATATTTACACTACAGGCCAAATATATTCATATCTCAAAGAAATATATAAGCATTTCAGAACTTATATAAACAATAATTATAACCATGTTAATCAATTCACCTTTACACTTAAGCTAAAGATATTCAATTATAAATTCAATGGTCATGATCATACCAGTCACAATTCAACTTTTCCACTACTGGCCAAAGAGAACCCTAGTCATGATCATACCAATAATGTAAGACCCCAACTTTTATAAATAAAGATGAATTTTCTATAAATATCATTTTTGAATATTATGGAGTTAATTTGATATAATGTTATAGTTGTGGGTAATATTTATAAATTTTGCAAAGTAAGCAAGTTGTTATAAAATATTCGTTTGGTCGAAGAATATTCGTACGACGGCACAATCATTGGTGGACCCCACAACGGAATTATTGTCAGATTGAGAAAACGACAAAAATATTTTATTAAAAATAACGGCTGAAGTGTTACCGTTAAAACCGTTAAAACTGTTGAACTACTCGGTAGTAAAAGTACAGTAATACGCGTGGTTGCATAGTAGCACACGGTATTGATTATTGATGCTTACGTGAGAAGTCACTCAGCTATACTCAATTATTGCTATAGTAATTGCTGCATCATATCTCTTAAATTATTGTCATAGTATCGTCTTTATAATATGTTATATTATTAAATCAATAATTGAGACGTTGTGGTAAGTTTGGTTATTTTATGGGGGGCCATATGTCATCATCTAAGAGTCTCTTCGTCAATAGTAATTACCGTCGTCAATAGTAATTACCGTCGTCAATAGTAATTACCGTCGTCAATAGTATTTACCTTGGTCAATAGTAATTACCTTCGTCAATAGTATTTACCTTGGTCAATAGTATTTACCTTGGTCAATAGTAATTACCTTCGTCAATAGTATTTACCTTGGTCAATAGTAATTACTTTCGTCAATAGTAGTTGTCCCTTCAATATTACCAAGAGTCATTTGACCCTTCGTTAAGACCAAGAGTCATTTGACCCTTCGTTAAGACCAAGAGCCACCCTCAGTTTTTCTATAAATAGAGGCCTAGGGCTTCATTATTTTTCACGAATTCATTCAAGCTATAGAGAGAGAAAGTATAGAGAGAATAAGAGAGAGAGAATAAAAGTATTCTGCTACATCACTTTTCCAATATCCAGTTCTTTTAAGGTAGGGAATATTATTTCTTTTATATTCATGAAGAGAACTTCTGTTATTCCATTTGTTATTATTCTGTTGGAATAACCAGTATACGCGGTCTACCCTATACTTGGTGACATTCTTCTATTATTCTGTTGGAACATCCTGTCTGTGTGTTTTACACCGGACCTGGTTCCGTTTATTATTCTGTTGGAACATCCTGTCTGTGTGTTTTACACCGGACCTGGTTCCGTTTTATTATTATTCTGTTGGAATATCCTGTCTGTGTGTTTTACACCGGACCTGGTTCCATTATTTATTATTCTGTCGGAATATCCTGTCTGTGCGTTTACGCCGGACCTGGTTCCATTATTTATTATTCTATTGGAATAACCTGTCTGTGCGGTCTATCGCATGCATGGTGATTTCTTTTGTTATTCCATTCTTTATTGTACTCAGTTGGTTAAGTTTTGACTTCTATACTCCATGAAATTTGTGGAATATCCTTGATAGTTGCGTTTCATCCAGTATCTTTTCAAGAAAATATTCTTCTAAGCATTCTTGAATTTTACTCCACAATGCAGTATCATGTTGACAATTTGGACGTTGTTAATTCCTGGATAAATTAATTCTTGAACTTGTTTTATTGAATTCTTATATCATTGTCATCATCCTCATGTTTATAAAATGTTGAAAGTCATCTGTGGCCTGTATTGCATAGATGGACTTGGTATGATTATGACCAGGGATTATTCGGTATAATCATGACCGTAATGTTACAAATGATGTGGTAAAAGTCCTCATTGGCCCGTAGTGCATTGATGGACAGTTGTTGGCATGATCATGACCATTAATGAATACACGAATATCCTTGGCCGTAGTGCAGGGGTGATTCGATGATGTGGATTATTTTATTAAGCTGAGTCTCAGCGATTACAGTGTTGAAAAACTTTTTAAATCATAAAAGATAGTAGAGTTTATTTTCTACTTGACTCTTTTAATGGATTGCTTGTTCCGCTACAGTTAAACTTGATGTCTATTATATTTTATCAGTTTAACATTGTTGAAGGCTAATGATAATTTATTCTGCATTATCTTAGTCATAATATTTCTTACTGGGCTAGTTGAGCTCACCCTTTCTTTCACTGTTCTCTTCAGGAAATGAGAACGTAGCTGGGGCAAGTCGGGGAACGGAGTGATGGTCCGAAGATAGTATTAGTTAGTAGTCCTCACTATTCTATGTAATGGTGTGTTAATAAATGTAATGAGGACTCCTTTTGAGTATGAATACTCTCTAGAAGATAATATTTGTATTCAAACTCACAGTTTATGTTTTGTCGTATTGTACACGACAGTTGTATTATTAAGTTGTATTTGTATTCTGTACTATGTATCTGACGACCCAAGATGGGTGATGTATACCTAATTTTGGGGGCGTCACAGTTGGTATCAGAGCTTAGGGATATGATCCCTGGCTAAGATGTGAGAATAGAACTAGGAGGGGAGAGACGGGGAATTCCTTCGCTAGTATGACATACCTAAGTTTATTTGCATGGTATTTAATTGGTCGGTCATAATATAAGGATAATATATGACATATCAATTAATTTTTATTTTGTGGCAGTATCTGAAAATGGCATCTGAGAATGTTGAGAATAGCAATGGAGCACAGACGACTGTTGATTCACCACATATCAATAATCAGGATAATGTGCATCAGGAAGGTGTCAATCCTCATGCAAACAACAACACTGACCAAATGATGAATGATCAAATGTTCAGAGGCTTTATGCAATTCATGCAACAACAGGTGAAAGCGGCTCCTGTCCACAACGTAGGTGGAAATACTGGAAACTCTCAGGCGGTCACCGCTAAACAGTTTAAGGAGCTGGGACCACCGGAGTTTAAGGGAGAACCCAAACCACTTGTAGCTGAAACATGGATAAAGCAGATCACCAAGATATTTGATGTCTTGGGTTGCTCCGAGGAGCAAAAGGTTCCCTTTGCCGCCTTTATGTTGCGAGGAGAGGCAGATTACTGGTGGGAATCGATAAAGCGTACTCAACCTGCCGCACTGAAGATGTCTTGGGAGAAGTTCCAAGAGCTGTTTAACGACAAATACTTTCCCGAGAGTATTCGTCACATGAAGGAGGTGGAGTTCATCAAATTGGAGCAGAATAATATGACCGTGTCGCAGTACGAGGCAAAATTTGCGGAGTTATCCCGGTTTGCGTCCCACCTGGTGGATAATGAAGAAAGAATGACGCGGATGTTTTTAAGAGGTTTGAAGCCGGAGATACGTCAACATCTTGTTTCTCATAAACTGTGTTTGTATTCAGATGTTGTAAATAGGGCTCAGTTGGTGGAGCGCGATAACGAGACAACGCAACCAAAAGAGAGCAGCCGGCAAAATGATAATACCAGTGAGAGCAGTCATCGAAGCGGTGACAACAAGCGTGGAGGGAATCAACAGGCCAGAAATGGTAACCACTTCGGTGGTAATCAGGGCCAAAACAATAAGAATGGACATTTCAAGAAGAGGAGATTCAACAATGATGGAAAGACGTCAGCACCAGCACCTGTCGTTAAGGAAGGAGAACGACCACCTATCATATGTTTCAAATGCGGAGGGGAGGGGCACATCAGTCCAAACTGCGCGATGCCGTCCAAAGCATGTTATAATTGTGGAAGAGAAGGTCATTTAGCCCGATTTTGTCGTTTACCGAAGACAAATTCAGCTAGGATGGAGGCACCAAAAGCCGTCCCAGAAAAGTCAAAACCGGTTGTGCAAGGGAGAGCGTTTGTTGTGAACTCCCAGAGAGCAAGGAACCCGAATGAGGTCATCACGGGTAAGCTTATTATAAACTCTAAAGAAGTTTATACTTTATTTGATACCGGTTCAACCCATTCTTTTATTTCTCCTACTTGCGCTCATCGATTAAATTTGATTCCGGAGAAATTAGACTTTGACTTATCTGTGGAAACTCCGTTGGGAGAAACCTTCATTACCTCCACTGTTTATAAGTCTTGTTTGGTTCAAGTTGGTACCCACACATTACCTATCGATCTGATTTCATTAAAAATACTTGCATTTGACGTGATTCTAGGGATTGATTGGTTAACTACTCATTATGCAAAAATTGATTGTTTTCGTAAGGTTGTTAGCTTTCATATTCCTAATCGACCTATTATGCGAATTCAAGCAACCAAACCATTAAAATCAATCGCTGTCATCTCAAGCCATAAAGCTATTCGTTTATTGAAAAACGGATGTCAAGCTTTCTTAGCTCATGTCACAGATCTAAACAAAAATACGTCAGTTTTGAATGATATTTCTATTGTTAATAAATTCCCTGACGTATTCCCTGAAGAACTTCCTGGCCTACCCCCAGAGCGTGAAATTGAATTTTGTATCGATCTTGAACCCGGTACAAAACCCATTTCCAAAGCCCCATATCGAATGGCTCCTATTGAACTTCAGGAGTTAAAGATCCAACTGCAGGAATTGTTAGACATTGGCTTTATTCGTCCTAGTACTTCTCCTTGGGGAGCTCCTGTTCTATTCGTGAAGAAGAAAGATGGAAGTATGCGACTTTGTATTGATTATCGGGAGTTGAATCATGTCACCATCAAAAACAGGTACCCATTGCCACGTATTGATGACCTGTTTGACCAGTTGCAAGGAGCACAATTCTTTTCAAAGATCGATCTTCGTTCTGGATATCATCAGCTGAAGGTTAGAACTGAGGATATTCCAAAGACGGCTTTTAGAACTCGGTACGGGCATTATGAATTCCTAGTCATGTCCTTTGGATTGACTAATGCTCCTGCTGCCTTCATGGATATGATGAACCGGGTATTCAAGGAATATTTGGATCACTTTGTGGTCGTCTTTATTGATGACATCCTTATTTATTCCAAAAGCCGTGAAGATCATGAGCAACACTTGAGGCTGGTACTCCAAAAGCTTCGTGAATACAAGCTTTATGCCAAGTTGAAGAAATGCGAGTTCTGGCTGGAGGAGGTAGCATTCCTTGGGCACGTAGTATCAAGTCGTGGAATATCGGTTGACCCGGCAAAGATTGAAGCTATTCAAAGCTGGGAGCAACCTAAATCAGTGACCGAGGTACGTAGCTTTCTTGGTTTAGCTGGTTATTATCGGAGATTCGTGGAAGGATTTTCTCGAATCGCTACTCCATTAACTCAGCTGACTCGGAAAGATACAAAGTTTGGTTGGAGCGAAGAATGTGAGCAGAGTTTTCAAGAACTCAAGAGGAGACTCATTTCAGCACCTGTTCTAACAATACCATCTGGCTCGGAGGGATTTGTCATCTACAGTGATGCTTCGAGCAAAGGGTTGGGATGCGTTCTCATGCAACATGGAAAAGTCATAGCCTATGCATCAAGACAACTCAAGGAATATGAGAGGAATTATCCTACTCATGATCTAGAGTTGGCAGCTGTTGTCTTTGCACTTAAAATTTGGAGGCATTACTTGTATGGGGAGAAAGTGGAGATCTTTACGGATCATAAAAGCCTCAAATATTTCTTCACTCAAAAGGAACTCAACATGCGACAACGACGTTGGCTTGAACTGTTGAAAGATTATGATCATACCATTCAATACCATCCTGGAAAAGCGAACGTGGTAGCTGACGCATTGAGTAGAAGATCATATGCGGGTACAAGTGCAATATTAACAACGCAAAGACCCATTTTGTGTGACTTGCAAAGGATGGAGATAGAGTTAAAGACTCCAGGGACCCATGTGATGATGGCGAATATACGAGTAGAACCGACTTTAATCGATAAAGTTAAAGCTGCTCAAGCTACAGACCTGGAGCTGATGCGTATGAAGAAGAAAGTGCAAGAAGGTGCTATACCGGAAGCAAGAATCGATGAAGAAGGAATACTTCGAGTCAACTCCAGACTTTGTGTTCCTAACAACCCTGATTTAAAGTATGAAATCATGATGGAGGCGCACAACACACCGTTTGCAATCCATCCTGGAAGTACCAAAATGTATCATGATCTTCGTCATACATTTTGGTGGAGCAATATGAAGAGAGAGATAGCGTTGTTTATCTCAAGGTGTCTAACTTGTCAACGAGTCAAAGCGGAGCATCAAGTACCAAAAGGTCCATTGCAACCACTTGAAATTCCAGAATGGAAGTGGGAGCACATTACCATGGATTTCGTTACCGGTCTTCCTAGGGTTTCTCAAGGTATTGATGCGATTTGGGTCATTGTTGATAGATTGACCAAGTCTGCTCATTTCTTACCGATACGAGAAACTTATACACTTGAACGTCTTGCTCGTATGTACATAAACGAGATTGTAAGACTGCATGGTATGCCAGTATCCATAGTTTCTGATCGAGACCCAAGATTCACTTCACGATTTTGGGTTAGTTTACAAAAAGCTATGGGCACGGAGTTACGATTTAGTTCAGCATATCATCCTCAGACGGACGGACAATCAGAGAGGACTATTCAAACTCTTGAAGATCTATTAAGACTCTGTGTCTTTGACTTCAAGGAAGTTGGGACAAGTTCTTACCATTGGTGGAGTTTTCCTACAACAACAGTTATCAAGCAAGTATTGGCATGGCTCCATTCGAAGCATTGTATGGAAGAAAATGTCGTTCTCCAGTATGCTGGGATGAGGTGGGCGAAGCAACGTTGTTGGGACCGGAGTTGGTACGTATGACTACAGAAAAGATTCAAACGATCCGACAACGTATAAAAACCTCACAAGATCGACAAAAGAGTTATGCTGATCTTCATCGAAAGGACGTGGAATTTGATGTAGGAGATCATGTGTTCTTACGTGTTGCTCCATGGAAAGGAGTTACGAGATTTGGAAAGAGAGGAAAGCTAAATCCTCGATTCATCGGTCCATTTTTAATCCTCGATCGAGTAGGAACTGTGGCTTATAGACTCGCTTTACCGCCAAGTATGTCTCGTGTTCATAACGTTTTCCACATATCCATGTTACGCAAATATGTGGAAGACCCGAACCACATTATTGAGTTAGAACCGGACGAAATAGCGGAGGATTTGACGTATGAAGAAGTTCCTGTTCAAATCTTGGATAAGAAGGAACATATTCTACGCTCCAAGATTATACCTCAAGTCAAAGTTTTGTGGAGAAACCACGATGTTGAGGAAATGACTTGGGAGTTAGAATCAGAAATGAAATCAAGGTATCCTTACCTCTTCGACATACCAGGTACGTACCCTAATTTCGAGGGCGAAATTTCATAAGAAGGGGAGGTTGTAAGACCCCAACTTTTATAAATAAAGATGAATTTTCTATAAATATCATTTTTGAATATTATGGAGTTAATTTGATATAATGTTATAGTTGTGGGTAATATTTATAAATTTTGCAAAGTAAGCAAGTTGTTATAAAATATTCGTTTGGTCGAAGAATATTCGTACGACGGCACAATCATTGGTGGACCCCACAACGGAATTATTGTCGGATTGAGAAAACGACAAAAATATTTTATTAAAAATAA
Organism: Panax notoginseng; assembly: GCA_016801055.1. Taxonomy (NCBI): domain Eukaryota; kingdom Viridiplantae; phylum Streptophyta; class Magnoliopsida; order Apiales; family Araliaceae; genus Panax; species Panax notoginseng. The sequence continues at coordinate 219,240,813 of CM029012.1, read as the reverse complement.
CGGCTGAAGTGTTACCGTTAAAACCGTTAAAACTGTTGAACTACTCGGTAGTAAAAGTACAGTAATACGCGTGGTTGCATAGTAGCACACGGTATTGATTATTGATGCTTACGTGAGAAGTCACTCAGCTATACTCAATTATTGCTATAGTAATTGCTGCATCATATCTCTTAAATTATTGTCATAGTATCGTCTATAATATGTTATATTATTAAATCAATAATTGAGACGTTGTGGTAAGTTTGGTTATTTTATGGGGGGCCATATGTCATCATCTAAGAGTCTCTTCGTCAATAGTAATTACCGTCGTCAATAGTAATTACCGTCGTCAATAGTAATTACCGTCGTCAATAGTATTTACCTTGGTCAATAGTAATTACCTTCGTCAATAGTATTTACCTTGGTCAATAGTATTTACCTTGGTCAATAGTAATTACCTTCGTCAATAGTATTTACCTTGGTCAATAGTAATTACTTTCGTCAATAGTAGTTGTCCCTTCAATATTACCAAGAGTCATTTGACCCTTCGTTAAGACCAAGAGTCATTTGACCCTTCGTTAAGACCAAGAGCCACCCTCAGTTTTTCTATAAATAGAGGCCTAGGGCTTCATTATTTTTCACGAATTCATTCAAGCTATAGAGAGAGAAAGTATAGAGAGAATAAGAGAGAGAGAATAAAAGTATTCTGCTACATCACTTTTCCAATATCCAGTTCTTTTAAGGTAGGGAATATTATTTCTTTTATATTCATGAAGAGAACTTCTGTTATTCCATTTGTTATTATTCTGTTGGAATAACCAGTATACGCGGTCTACCCTATACTTGGTGACATTCTTCTATTATTCTGTTGGAACATCCTGTCTGTGTGTTTTACACCGGACCTGGTTCCGTTTATTATTCTGTTGGAACATCCTGTCTGTGTGTTTTACACCGGACCTGGTTCCGTTTTATTATTATTCTGTTGGAATATCCTGTCTGTGTGTTTTACACCGGACCTGGTTCCATTATTTATTATTCTGTCGGAATATCCTGTCTGTGCGTTTACGCCGGACCTGGTTCCATTATTTATTATTCTATTGGAATAACCTGTCTGTGCGGTCTATCGCATGCATGGTGATTTCTTTTGTTATTCCATTCTTTATTGTACTCAGTTGGTTAAGTTTTGACTTCTATACTCCATGAAATTTGTGGAATATCCTTGATAGTTGCGTTTCATCCAGTATCTTTTCAAGAAAATATTCTTCTAAGCATTCTTGAATTTTACTCCACAATGCAGTATCATGTTGACAATTTGGACGTTGTTAATTCCTGGATAAATTAATTCTTGAACTTGTTTTATTGAATTCTTATATCATTGTCATCATCCTCATGTTTATAAAATGTTGAAAGTCATCTGTGGCCTGTATTGCATAGATGGACTTGGTATGATTATGACCAGGGATTATTCGGTATAATCATGACCGTAATGTTACAAATGATGTGGTAAAAGTCCTCATTGGCCCGTAGTGCATTGATGGACAGTTGTTGGCATGATCATGACCATTAATGAATACACGAATATCCTTGGCCGTAGTGCAGGGGTGATTCGATGATGTGAATTATTTTATTAAGCTGAGTCTCAGCGATTACAGTGTTGAAAAACTTTTTAAATCATAAAAGATAGTAGAGTTTATTTTCTACTTGACTCTTTTAATGGATTGCTTGTTCCGCTACAGTTAAACTTGATGTCTATTATATTTTATCAGTTTAACATTGTTGAAGGCTAATGATAATTTATTCTGCATTATCTTAGTCATAATATTTCTTACTGGGCTAGTTGAGCTCACCCTTTCTTTCACTGTTCTCTTCAGGAAATGAGAACGTAGCTGGGGCAAGTCGGGGAACGGAGTGATGGTCCGAAGATAGTATTAGTTAGTAGTCCTCACTATTCTATGTAATGGTGTGTTAATAAATGTAATGAGGACTCCTTTTGAGTATGAATACTCTCTAGAAGATAATATTTGTATTCAAACTCACAGTTTATGTTTTGTCGTATTGTACACGACAGTTGTATTATTAAGTTGTATTTGTATTCTGTACTATGTATCTGACGACCCAAGATGGGTGATGTATACCTAATTTTGGGGGCGTCACAAATAATCTACCCATCTTTACACTCAAGTGAAAGAGAATATCATCATTAGGGTTATAAAAATATTATATATGATAATAAAAATAATATAATCAATATATAGTTTTAATCTCTAGAGTAATATTTATAAATCAACTATAATTTGGTTAGAAAAGGAAATCAATTTTTGTCGTGAATAGTACCTGTGAATAGTAACTCATAAATAGTAACTCATGAATAGTAACTCGTGAATAGTAACTCATGAATAGTAACTCATGAATAGTATTCCGTATTCGTACATAGTACCGTATATGTAAATAATGTCATGTAAATAGTGCCATATGCATGAATAGTGTTGTATACGTGAATAGTGCCGTATACGTGAATAGTAACCCTGACTCAAAAAGGTAGAAATTCTACAATAAAATCCGTATCAATTATTTCAGTATAATAATATTGAAAGAATAACATCATTATGAAGAATATAGCATCTCTTAATATCCCGTACTATCCCTTACCTCAAAAGAGCAACACTTCTGACTGAATATCGGATATGACGCTGAAGAAAACTTGCACTGATGAATAGAAACTCACCAAGTATCTAAATACTCACAAAATACACTCAATAATCTAGAGAGAGAAAGAGAGAAAATTTGTTTCTGGTGTGATTTTCAATTCTAACTTAGCCCTCTATTTATAGGAAAATGTTAGCACGCCGAAGCAGACTTGACCTGCTACCTGATGGCTTTACCTGTTACTATTCCACCCACCAAAAATCAGCCATCTTCCCCAACAACCAAAAGTGTGGCCCACCCATTTTTAGAATTTTCTACCAAAATCATTTATAAACCTAATTTTCGAATCAGTCACCTCTTAAAATTCATAACAAATCATACATTCATTTTTAACGGTTCAAAATTTGTGAACATATACTTAACTTATATATGTATAACATATCCAAAAATCACAACGATCCAACGGTCAGATTAAAAATTATAAATCACACAATAAAGCTATAAGAATAATGATTTGATCTTTTAATACCTCCAATCCGATAAAATACTGATAAAATACCTCAACATTAATTCCTTCATTTATAACCACATAAATAAATCCACCATTTATATCTATATCAAATAAATATTTCATTATCATATAGATCATTAATTAATTATTCACAAATAATATTACAGAATCACAATTATGACAACCAGGCCGTTCCCAGGAAAGACGGGGCTTTCCAATAAGGATTTCTCCTTACTGGCGCGCAATTAAATGACCAAACCTCTCCTTAGACAGAACTTTCTAGACATTATCAATAATGCTATCTAATAATATTATTCAAATAATATGAATTATTGATCTGTTAATGGAAAATACTGTGCAGCAACAATTATTGAAACAACAATAATATAAAATATCAACGCAGCAATTATTGATTCAATAAAATAAAATATTGAACAGAAATTACCGTAACAATTATTGAGTAGTTCCTTCTCACGTAAGAATCAATAATTGAAAAAATACTGTGCAATACCGTGTGCTACTGTGCAACTACGCGTATTACTGTATTTTAACCACCAGGTATTCCAACAGTGTTAACGGTAACAACTACGCCGTTATTTATAAAAACTCAAATTTGTCATTTTCTTCATCCGACAGTTATTCTGTTATGGGGCCCACAAATGGCTGCGCCGTCGTACGAATATTCCCCGACAGAAAGAATATTCCACGACTAAACGAATATTCTCCGATAACAATGAATATTTTATAACCACTTGCGTATTTTGAAAAAAATTTCATATATCACCCTTAACTTTAACTTTTATCAATTTAACCATTTACTGAATAGAAAAATTGAATACTTTTATTTCACGAAATTCGGGGTCTTACAGGGAGAGTACACACGTGGATTTCAATATGACGGATCGAAAGGATTATATATATACAATGCACTTTTATAGACATTCAAATTAAGTACGAATGACACACTTAGCACGAATGACATTCAAGTTAGAGATCTATTCATATGAATGTGTAAGCATTAATGCATAAGTGGGAAAGCCCGTCTTCAAACCATATTTTTCTTACCCAACAAACTCCAGAAACTGAACTACTCAGTTGGGAGAACATGAATATTAGCTAATGACTCTCAATGTCTAAAAGTCTCAAAAATCTTATACAAAAGATTATGTTCTCAAGTATGCTCAAGTCATATGGTTACAAGTATACTCAAGTCATATGCTTACAAGTATGCTTAAATGTTAATCATATGCTTACAAGTATGCTCAAGTCATATGGTTACAAGTATGCTCAAGTCATATGCTTATTACAATCATGCTATACATTAATAAGCTTATTTTGTCTGTAGTAGATACCGTGGTATCATGGACCTCTATTCAGACCGTAGTTGGATGGCACGACGAAAGTCAAGTGCCCAGATAGGTGCTACAGCTGAATTTAGAGCTGGTTGCCAAGTATTTTTAGATTATGCGTATAGTGACCCGGAATGTATGAATGGTCAGTTGCAGATACGATGTCCATGTTTGAAGTGTAAGAATGTAAATTATATGGACAGAGACTTGGTAATCTATCATTTACTTGTTTCTGGGTTCATGAAAAATTACGAAGAATGCTGGTGGGCACATGGGCAGAGAAGAGATGGTGGCATCACAGAAGTACATAATTCGGGCAGTAGTACTCATCGTGTGAATAAAATGGTTCATGATATTACAGGGTCAGATTTTGATTGGGAACAAGGCAGAGAGCAACCTATGAATTCTGATGCCAAAGACTTCTTTAAGTTGTTAGACGAGGGTAGCGAGCCATTGTGGCATGGTTGCACCAAACACACGACATTGTCTGCAGTGGCGATATTACTTAACATCAAGGCTGATCACAACATGAGCCATAAGTGTTTTGAGTCGTTCTTAAAGGCCATTAAGGGTATGTTGCCTGACGGTGAGAAATTACCTGGTAACTATTACTTTTGTAAGAAAATAGTGAAGAAGTTGGGTCTTGGATACCAAAAGATCGATACATGTCCCAACGATTGCATGTTATTTTATAAGAAAAATGAACAGTTGACAAGATGCACGTTTTGCAGTCATGATCGGTTTAGGCCTAATAAAGAGGGTGTGACTACAAAAAAATCAAGTATACCATTTAAGATTCTAAGGTGTTTTCCAATAACACATCGGTTAAAAATATTGTACATGCCTTCAAGAACAGCTGAACATATGAGTTGGCATGCGAGATCTCCAGCTAAAGATGGAGAACTAAATCATCCCGCAGATGGGCAGGCTTGGAAAGATTTCAACTTAGCACATCCTAGGTTTGCATCGGAACCTAGAAATGCGAGGCTTGGATTGTCCACCGATGGTTTCAATTCGTTTGGCCACTCAGCTGTTCCGTACTCATGTTGGCATGTGATTGTTACTCCGTACAACTTGCCTCCTTGGATGTGTATGAAACAGTCATACTTGTTTCTTTCACTCGTGGTTCTTGGTCCTAAGAGTCCCGAAAAGAACTTAGATGTTTACTTGAGACCTCTTATAGACGAGTTGAAGGTATTGTGAGAGGATGGAGTACAGACTTAGGATGTTGCAATGAAAATAAATTTCAACCTTAGGGCAGTGGTTATGTGGACTATAAGTGACTTCCCAGCTTATGGTATGTTAGCTGGATGGAGTACACATGGGAAGTTGGCTTGTACGTATTATATGGAGCATACAAAGTCTTTCAATCTATCAAAAGGTCGAAAGCCTTGCTAGTTTGACTGTCATCGTCGGTTCTTGCCGGTAGATCACCCATTTCGAAGAAATAGAGAACACTTCAGGAAAGGAAAAGTAGACAATGATATGCTTGCACCGCGATTGTCGGGAACGGATATGCGAGATCGTGTGATGAGATTGTCGGTTATCCCATTTGATAAGATTGATGCCACAAACATAATCAATGGGTTTGGAGAATCTCATAACTGGGTTCGGAGAAGCATCTTTTGGAAACTGCCTTATTGGTCTACAAATTTGATTCGTCATAATCTAGATGTGATGCATATTGAGAAGAATTTGTTTGACAATGTGTTTAACACCGTGATGAATGTTACTGGGAAGACAAAAGATAATGATAAGGCACGTTTGGACATGAAAAATATTTGTAAGCGTCTTGGATTAGAATTTTATGAATCTCCTAATGGTAAGATTGTCAAACCGCATGCAAGGTACACATTATCCAAAAAGCAAGTTGAAGATTTGTGCACATGGGTTAAGTCTCTGAAACTACCAGATGGATATGCGTCAAACATTTCAAGGTGTGTTACGGGTAGGGAATTGCAAGGGATGAAGAGTCATGACTGTCATGTGTTCATGGAGAGACTCATGCCTATAGCATTTCGGGATCTGCTTGATAAACCAATATGGGATGCTTTGACGGATCTTAGTCATTTCTTCAAAGACTTATGTTCAAAATCATTAAATGAGAAGGACATGTCTGTACTTGAGAAGAACATCATAGAGATCACGTGTAAACTGGAAAAAATATTCCCACATGGTTTTTTTGACTCCATGGAGCCTTTGCAAATCCATCTTTCCTATGAAGCTCGTGTTGGGGGTCTAGTTCAATATAGATGGATGTACCCTTTCGAGAGGGTGATGGAAAACCTTAAAAGGAAGGTGAAGAATAGAGCTTATGTCGAAGGGTCGATATGTTAGGCATACAGTTTCGATGAAATATCTACGTTTGTCTCAGACTATTTTATGGACGAAATCTTGACAAAGGCCAATCGAGTATCGAGACATGATGATGGGGGAAACGTTGAACTAAATGGTCGACTCTTTGTATTTGGTCTATCGGGCTGCGCTTATGAAAAAGGGAAGCGCATATTCCTCTCTGACCAAGAATTACATGCTGCACATACTTATATTCTTCTCAATTGCGAGGAGATTGACGAATTTGTGAGGTACACATGTAAACTTGATAATTTATCTTTTAAGTTGAAAATTTATTCCAATATGTTAATGTTTATAACATTGTATAGATTGTACGATAACGAGTTAAAAAGTGAAGCATCCCGGCATAACTAATAAAGATATTAAAATCAATCGTGATAAAAAATTCGCACTTTGGCTAAAGGACAAAGTAAGTTCAATTTCTTAAGCACGACATATATATATATATATATATATATATATATATATATATATATATATATATATATATATATATATACTCCATATTAACTATGAATTTATTTAATAAGATGGAGTTTTTGTAGGCTTTTACTGAGGGATCAACGATTCCGGCTAATGTAAAAGTCCTAGCTATGGGACCAAACAGGGACCAAGTCAGCCGCAATAGTTATAAAATAAATGGTTGTGAATTTCATACAAAGACATATGGGCGCGATAAAAGAACAATGAACTCTGGAGTGTGTGTCCAAGGAGATTGTTACAATGAGCTTGATCGTGCCTTTTATGGGGAGTTAGAGAAAATCGTAGAGTTGTCGTACAAGGGCACGTATGGGGGTCATATTCACTTGTTCAAGTGTCGTTGGTTTGACTCAAAAAAAGGGATACGTGTTGACAGATATAGAATCGTCAATATTGACCTCCATAGGTCTGCGTACTCCAACGAACCGTTTGTTTTACCAACTCAAACAGTACAAGTATACTACACTCCTAGTCCTGTTAGGAAAAGGGATAGACCGCCTACAGATTGGCAAGTTATAATTCATACTCCCGCGCGTAGTCGTGTAGAAGTAGTTGATGGGGAGATTTACCAAGAGCAGATGCTTCATAGTCAAATTATAATAAATGTAGAGGACGACAATGAAGTAATCTAGTTAGATGGTGGAGATAAACCATATGAATTAGATCCTGAGTCAATACTTGTGTCAGATGACATTGATACTGAGGAAGAAGAGTTATTGACTGAATCTGACACTAAATCTGAAGCAAATGATGGTTATGAATTTGCAACATGTATACAAGATGATTTTGAATCAGACATTGACACTTGAACAAATGAAATGTATGTTTAACATTACATGTTTTTTATATCATTGTCATGTTTGTGTACTTAACTATTTAAATGCAATTTTTATTTATTGTCATTTTATATTCATATATATACATGTTTATATCACTGTCATGTTTATTGTCATTTTATATATTCATATATACATGTAATCAAATATTACTCATAATAACATCTTGAAATTTGTAATATACAGATGGCTTCTGAAGCAGTGCAGAAAAAGCACAGCTTGGGTAGAGGCCTAATCATGTGCCCAAGGCCCCTACTAATTCGGATGATCGGATTCTTATTCAGATTCGCCCTCCTCCTGATAGCACGTACGTCCCGCATCATTTATATATAAGCATTTTAGATTCCATTTATACAAGATATATAGAATTCGAACTTAGATGTAAATTGCTTTAATATATCTACTTATCGTTAATGTAAATTGTTGTATATTATAGTAATTTTTCAGATAATAAGATCGTCAAGTGCATATCACAGCTGTGTTTACAGAATTGGCCTACACCTGTGATTACGTGGGCTAGCACACCTATCGCCCACAAGGATGCTGTTTGGGTTGAATTTTAGGTATGTTTTTTTAATTATGACATATAATATAATATTCTAAGGATAATTGTTTAGTAATGTTATTATTGTTGTTTTATTTGCAGAAAATGTATAGATGGGAGGATGCGCAGACTTCAGTGATACAGACATTATTCTGGCAGAAGTGCGCGGTCCGCACCAAAGATAATTTGAATAAAGAACGACAAAAAGCCCTTCACAATGCATAGATCGACCATTCAGGCCAGGGAGAGGATTACATGCACGAGCATAGCCCCTGGTGGTGCACCCAGTCCGTATGGGCTGAGATGTGTGCCCAATGGAGAGCTGAAAGCTGGGTAAAAAGACGAATGACTGCCGTTACCAACAGATCCTCAGGTGTACTCGATGGTAAAAAGGCTAAAGGAACATACAAGGGCGGCAATATTTCATAGTTGCAGCATATCACTACCGGGGTACGTATTTACAAGTTTTAATATGTTTACAATCATGAATTATAAAAAATATATCACATTTTTACTTAGTATTTTTTGTATAGGAGTCTCAGTCTCAAGGTCAGCTTATCCATCGTCTGGATGTGTACGTGGCCACCCATGATGGTCTGCTTGATGCTATCCAGATAGCGGTAATAAGTTTTAACAAGTTGATCTTTTTTATCAATGCTTACATAATTTATTTTTAACTATTTAATTGTTAACATGATGACATGATACTTATAAGTGTTTATTGAATTAGCGCTATCCTGAAGGCACTCCACGTCCGCTAGTTGATCAAGAGTTGTGGGAGAGGGCGTCTGTTGTGAAGAAAAACTACATTAAAGGTCAAGGACAATGACGACGCCCATCCTTCAGTGGCTCAGGTTGATCTGCTACTCAGTCTTCACAGTCATCGAGTCATCCAACTGTTCATACTCCGGCTGACTGTGTGAGAGATATATGCCGAGATCGAGATCTTCTGAAGATATTGGGCGGGCATCTGGGGGCTCTGAGTCCTGAGGAGTTAGCTGAAGCAGTAACGGCAGCAGCAGCAACACAACATGGGGATGGCGACGAGGTAATCAATTTGTTGTATATATTATCGTAATATTTACCAGTATCAACATAGTTACTATATTTATAACTTGTTTTATTATTTTGTTAATTATAGGGTGATCAAGGAGGCGATGATGCTTGATGTACCTGCTTTAGTGTTGTTTTGTAGTTATTTGATAAGCTTGTACTTGTATATTCATTCTTTAGATGTCTGTTAACTTAAACATTAGATTTGTGGTTTAAATTATTCAATTCATATTAGTTTTTAAAGGTTTATATACTAGTTTAGTGTATGTGTCGGCGGTCGCTGATAGCCCCTTTTCTTATAGTGATTATTTATGAATAATTAATTATTAATTTATATGATAAAAAAAATATTTATTTTAAGTGGATATAAATGATGGATATATTTATTTTATGTGGTTATAAATGAAGGAATTAATGTTGAGGTGTTTTATCAGTATTTTGTTAGAATGGAGGTATTAAAAATCATCCGTATATAGATTTCGGATATTTTTTGTTTGGAATTTGGAAAAACTTAAAGCTACAAAGTTGTAGAGAATTCGATTTCATATGGAATGAACATAAAATTTTTATTTTTCTGATAAAATGGCTATTTATTATGAATTATTGAAGTTTCGAAAATTAAATATTTATTAAAATTATGGGTGGGACCCAATTTTGTTTTGTTTGAAAACATGTGGGCTGAAAATTCTTCCAATGCTCAGCTTTCAAAATGGGTGGGCGTAGAATGAAGGAAAAAAATATTATTTTATTAATTTAGTCTGCTTTGGATTTCTAAGCATTTTCCTATAAATATGTGCTTAGGTTAGAATTGAAAATCACACAAAAATTCATAAGTTTTCTCTCTCTATATTATCGAGCGTATTTTTGTGAGTATTTAGATACTTTGAGAGTTACTATTCAGTACAAGTTTTATTCGACTTTACATCCGATATTCCGATCAGAAGTACTGTTATTTTGAGGTAAGAGATGTTATTTTCTTCGTAAATGATATTATTTCCTTCAATATCATTATGCCAAAATATTGATATGAATTTTATTATGAAATTTCTTCCTTTTGTGTCGGGGTCACTATTCACGTATACGACACTATTAACGTATACGACACTATTCACGAATACGACACTATTCACAAAAAAATGAAATTTTCTCTTTTTTGTCCAAGATATCTATTATGGTTATTATCTTTGATTGTATCCATATTTTGATCTTCATTCTTGAATTTTAATCTTTTATAGTTTATTATGGAGCGTTTTTGAACTTGAATTATCTAAAGTACGAATCCCTAATCTTTGTCCTTTTATCTCACTGGATTCGTTTCTTTAAAATATTTTTCATCATCCTTAGTTCTAAATGATGATGTTACTGAATATCTTTGGCCTGTAGTACAAAGATGAATGATTAACAGATGAATATTTTTGGCCCGTAGTGCAAAGATGAGCAGGTGTTTAGATGAACGTGACCAACTGGTGATACAAGTGAATATCTTTGGCCTGTAGTACAAAGATGAATATTTGATTCAAGATGTATATTGATTGATGTTACAGGGATAAAATATTGATGATGGACTTTTAAATCTTAGAAGATAGTAGAATTCATTATCTACTTGACTCTTCTAATGGATTAATATTTCTGCTGCAGTTGTTGATCTAAAACTTCTTGTCTATTATATTTTATCAGATTTTTCCCTGTTGAAAACTAATGATAATTTTTTTGTATATTATCTTAGTCATAATATTCTTTACTGGGCTAGTTGAGCTCACCCTTTTTCTTTTTGTTCCATTTTTCTCAGGAAGCGAGAATATAGCGGGAACTAGTCGGGGCGTGGAGTGATGTTTACAGTCAGTTGTGTTAGCAGTCCTCACTATTTTGTAAAATAGTGTTTCAATAATTGTAATGAGGACTTATTTGAGTGTGGATATTGTCTAGAAAATAATATTTATATTTAAACTCACAGTTTATGTGTTGTCGTATTTTGCACGACAATTGTAGTAATGAAGTTGTATTTATTTCTGTACCATGTATTTGACGACTCAGAATAGGTGATGTATACTTATTTTGGGGGCGTCATAATAAGCATGCCACGTGGTAGCCTGTCAAAAATGGTAAAGCCCTAAACCTCTACAGACATCCGTCGATATTACCACTGTTCCGTCGAGAATAGATGTGACACGTGGCACATGACCAAAAAGGTAAGGACTTATTTCCGATGAAAATCCGTCGAGAATAGAACTATTCCGTCGAGAATAGTGTTTTTTTTAAATATTTTATTTATTTTTGCAATATCCAGGGATTTAACCCACATCTGTTGTACCTGTTCATGTTTTTCCAACAGCACAAAAACCAACTAAAGGAGAAGTAAAAATGTCAAAAACAACCCATTAATCTAAACTAAACTATATCAAACATCTCATTAAGCTAAATTAAACTAAATGTTAAATCACAATAAAACTAAAGTAAAGAGATATTTCAAACTAAAGAAATGACAAGGTTTAAACTACAATACGTCAAAAATAATATAACTCAGAAGAATGTAAACTAAGTCAAAAATAATGTAAACTACAAAAGAATGTAAACTAAGTCAAGCTAGTAGAGCCCCCGGTGTGAGGAGGATCATCGGGCGGGCGTCGACGCTGCTCTGGAGTATAAAAATCACCATCATCGTCATCCCGCTCGTCAGTCCGCTCGTCACCCTGTTGATACAATATAATGTAACTCATTAGTCCATATATATGATTCAGTTAAAGATAACTAAATAAAAATTAAATAACATGCAGAATATATATTTGAAGTTAAAACGAATAGTATACCTGAGCAATCGAGCGCTGACTCAACATCGGCCTAAACGCGTCCTCAACTAAGGTAACTACCATCCGAACAATCTCGTCGCGTATCGCGGCCCACTGCTCTGGAGGGATACCCGTATTCCCGGCGGTGGCACCAGCTGCAACGTCCTGTGCAAGCTGGTGGAGGCGAGAACGGCTGGGCGGGACCTGACAATGGAACAGCGGATCGGTCTCAAACCTCTCCGACATCGCAGCCATAACACGCTGGAACAAAGCATCGTCTAAGCCAGCGACTGTATGTGATGATCCCATGGGGGCTCTTGGACGCAGACGCTAGCTAGAGCCTACAAAAATAAATTTAACATGAAGAATATTATAAGTTTACTTTATTCATAAACAAGAAATAAACTAAATTATTATACCTCCTGCCAGTGTATAAGCTGGTATCCTCGGTAACCCGAGCACTCGATACCGACCGGTAGTACTAGTGGGAGTATCCTGAGATGCGACCCAAAGCTAGAGCCGTCTCCTCGTCTTGAGATAAACTAATCTCGAGCGGAGGGACGGTGGAATCTAACGTCTCAGCATCGCCCCTAGCAGCTAGCAACTCCGCTATACACTGGCTGCGGAGCTTCTCAAATCGCTCCTGTAATTTGATATATGTACATGTGAGTTATTTTGGTATCATCATATAAATTACGTAATATTATCCTAAATAATATTTATTATAGTAAATGTATTACCCGTATAGCTAGTGCTGTTGGAGACATCGTCGACCCCGAAGTAGAGCCCTTTGGCGTATGGACTCTATCCCAGAACTTCATCATAGTAGGAGGTCGACCCAAGCTACAACGCATGGCCTAAATCATATACATTAAATAATATCACCTTAATTTACTATAGTTGCAGTTTAATATTAAACTAAACTAAAGGGAAATACATACCGACTTAACCTCCTGAAACGACTGCGAGCCAGAAGTATATACAACTCGCAGCTTGCCGCGATTCTTCTTCATCTGCTCCGACTTGGTCTTGAACGCATCATCATCCCAGTACGCACATATCGCACCCCATGCTGCATCTGATACTGCCAGCGGTTGATGCTCTCGCAAAGTAGTCCCGGACGATTCTTCTACTGCTCGGACTGCCCTCTCTCGCATCTCGTATAGCCAGCTGGCATAATTCTTCGAGATGTGGGTAATGATAATGGCGTCACCATCCGCCTCAGTGATGTTGGCCTCGTATCTGTAGTATCTCTATCAAACAGACATAACATACGTATAATTAATTATTTGAATAATATTTAAATAACATGGACCTTGATTTAATATATGTAATTCGACTTACGTGAAACTCCCGCAACACTGTCACCATGAAGCCGACATCGTAGCGCGAGTACTGGCTAAATCGTATGCAACCAGTAGGGAGATGCGCTAGGCAGATGGCGTGTACGGTCGCCTTAGCGACATGATCTATAATACTAGAATACAAAATTTATTAAGAACATTTTAATTTATTAATCACATAATAATATCATTCTAATTAAACATAAGTGATATATTATAGTTGAAACCTACACAGACGAGCTGACATCAACTGGAACTGTGTCAGACACTGCCGACGGATGACCTAATCGAGCGAGGTTAGGCCCTCGTTGACGCAGACGTCTAGCATCTGTATGTTTAATATAGTAATGACATTGTCAAAAAATAGTAAATTAATGTATAATATAGTTATGAAAAAAAAACGTTATTGAGCCAAAAAAGAAATCAACTCACTAGCATCTGAAGACGACCCGCCCTAGGAGTCGTCACCCGATCTGGAGCGGCCGCCACCATGGCCACCTCCACCGCTATGTCGAGGCATAGTTGTGCTACTAAAATAACAGACATAGATAAGTATGCACTCGGAGAACATGTAGAGACACCAACTGAAAGTTCCTCAAAATTTATAAAAACGCACTTTGTGCATTGGCATCGTTCTAAGTGAGAGACATAACATCTAGTAACAGTCCCAAGCTAGGGACTATTCAACATTCACTCCTAATGAGTGAATGTTGAACGAGTTTCTAAGTTGACACCTCCAAAGCATGTATGTCTTCATCAAGATAAACTAAGTATAACATTTGCTTAGTTTGAACGATATGATCTGGTTCCCATATTTTATTATGGGAACCAGATCATATCATTCAAACTAAGCAAATACTACTTAGTTTATTTTGCCAATGAAAAACTACGTAAGTGATACTTAGTTTATTTTGCTAATGAAAAACTAAGTAAGTGCTACTTAGTTTATTGAATATTGCATCCCAACTAAGCAAATACTACTTAGTTATTAATTGTACTTAATTTTATTTTATTTTATTTTATTTAATTGTATTATATTATATCACATCCCAACTAAACAAATTCTACTTAGTTAATTTTATTTATTTAATTTTAATTATTAATTGTATTTAATTGTACTTAATTTTATTTATTTTATTTTGTACTATAATATATAATATAATTTTTGATTATTTTATTAAATTAAATTAAATTAAATTAAATTCATTTTTTATTTTATTAAATAGGATTTATTAAATTAAATTATTTTTATTATTTTATTTATTTTTTTATTTAATTTAATTTATTTTCATTGTTTTACTAAATAACTAAATTAAATTAAATTAAATTTGTTTTATTTTATTCAATTCAATTTAATTCATTTTGTTTTATTTAATTAAATTGAATTAAATTTATTGTAATGTTTTAATTTATTTTATTTTGTATTATATTATATATATTTTTAATTTTTTTTATTAAATTAAATTCTTTAAATTAAATTTTAATTATTTTAATTAAATTAAATTATAATTATTTTAATTAAATTAAATTAAATTTATTTTATTTTTTTATTTTTTAAATATTTTTTATTACTTTTAATTTATTTATTAAAATAAATCAAATTTGTTTTGTTTTGTTTTATTTAACTTAATTTAATTTATTATTTTATTTTATTTTGCATTATATTATATTATCAAATTTTTAAATTTTATTTTATTTAATAAACTAAACTAAATTTATTTCATTTTATTTTATTTTAGTAGTAAGAAACTAAGTAAATGCTACTTAGTTTACATTTTAATATTGGGAAACTAATTACTTATATAATACATGCAGGGCCCACAAATCTTGCAAATGAATAATTCTGACAGAAATTCCGTCGAAAATAGCAAATATATCAAAATTAAAGGCAATCCCAAAACAGTCATAAAATCAATGCCAAAATTAATTATACCAACAAACAATTGAGTACTAAATTAGCATATCTCAATATATATACACAGACAGAACCCTAATATCAATGTTTTCTGAAGTTCCAAAAAAGTATTATATATATGCAGTCTTAAATCAAATGATGTTCATCCGAATTTTAGCATATTTATCCCAATTTCAACAGTATGCCCAATTTCAGTAGAATGACCAAGTTAAAAAAAATCACTGTGACAACAATATCAACAACTTAAAACAGGAAACAAATACAAGCTATCTAGTAATCTCAAATTCTCAAACGAGTTCTAATTTTAGCAACAACATATGCAATATGCCCAAATATTTCAGCAGAAATTATCACATTAAAACCAATATATATTAACCCTAAAAATTAAATTTGAGAATTTCAGTACCTTGAGAGTTCGCCGGAATGGAGGAGGAGTTGTCGGAATCATCCGAGGAGAAAGGAGGAGAGACGCTGGAATGAAAGGAGGAGAGACGCCGGAATGAAAGGAGGAGAGACGACGCGGCAGGGGGGACGCCCGGGGACTCCGCGGCAGGGCGGTCGGGATGGGGGCCGAGTTGTGGTAGGGGGAGACTAGAGAGAGGAGGGAGATCTTAGATGAGAAAAGGAGACAGAGAGCTGCAGTGAGAGCTGAGAGGGAAATGAGACGCGGCTGGAAGAAGATGATACTAATTAGGGTTTTTAATTATTTTCGACGGAATATCCGTCGGAATTACTTCCCTCGAAATTACCTTTATTCCGACGAAAATTCCCTCGAAATTAACTAGCATTTTGTCGAAGATAGGGCTCGCGATGGCGGGAAACTTGACGCCAATGAGGGTACGTAGTATATGTCCGATGGAATTTCGTCGGGATAAGCTTATTTGCGAGGAACTTATCTTCGACGAAAACTTCCGTCGTACATAGGCTTATTTCGACAGAATTCAATCTGTCGAGAATAATTCCGTCGAAGATAAGGATTTTTCTTGTAGTGATTTAATGAATGTTGTTGTAGTCTTTTGTTTTGATTTTATGGGTTGATATAATGTTATTAAAAAAATTTTAGTGTTCATTCCTAAAATTATATTACTAATAGTATACTCTATCAAAGATTGTTCTCAAGTTTATATTTAATTTTTTTAAATAACATTATAATTTATTTATATGAAAAAATGTATGTGGCTGTGTATTACATAGTCGGCTATGGCGACGTATTTTTAGGCTATAGCGACGGTTTTACCTGTGGCCATAGCTATTCTGGGCTACGGCGACGGGTGAACCGTCGCTATTGCCCAAAAAACCCGTCTCCATAGTCCGACTGTGTAATACACAGCTATGTATATACATATAGCCCTTATTTATAATTACATAATAAATTTGTTCATAATAGTTTAAAATGTTAAAATATGAAAATACACGTATTCAGATATTTTAGACAAATAATTATTAAACACATCATTTTATTTTATATTCAAAGCTTCTACTTCATTTAGCTCATTTAAATTCTTTTATACATTCAAAACTTTTCATTTGGTTTTATCAAACAACACCTAAAGTTGTAAAAGTACTTGTACTAATCAAGTTGTTGCATGTTGCCGCAGACGCACAAACAACCACATAAAACTGCACAATTTGTAGATTCAGTATTGTGCAGTCGATTGCGGATACAACTTTAAAACCGCACCACAAATCACATCGCACTTTATAATAAACTATATATGTTTTATAAATACTAAATATTAAGTTGTAGTGCATAAAGTTGCTAGTAAATAATATAATTTAATTTGTTTTTTATTCGTTTTAGTCACTTGTACGTGTAATATTACATCTAGTGTATATTTTTCTAAAAATTCATTAGTTCTCTTCAACTTTATGCAAATTAATATGAAAGACAAGATAATCTATGATAAGCATTATTAGTACAAGAAACATAGATGGCGTGTTAGAATTTTATTTGTGGTGAGTTATTAAAATTTCTTTAATTAATGTAATTAAGTACACGACTCTATTTATTTTTAGTTTAACATATGTAATATTAGTTTTTTACATATTATTTATGTATAGTTACAATTTGTAAATTGAACTTTTTATTATTTATGTTATACATAAGATTTTTAAATAGGTATGTGTTGAAGTGAAAATAATTTTCTTAAAAATAATATAATATAATTTATATATATATATATATATATATATATATATATATATATATATATATATATATATATATATATATATATATATACGGGGAGGATCTAAAGCGGACCAAAAAAGCGGACCAAAGAACGGACCAAGGCAAAAACACGCGGGTTTCAGGGTCCGGGTCGGACCAACCCGCAGGTTAACCCTGAAACCCGCGTGTTTTTATCTTGGTCCGTTCTTTGGTCCGCTTTTTTGGTTCGCTTTAGATCCTTTCCGTATATATATATATATATATATATATATATATATATATATATATATATATATATATATATATATATATATGAAAGTGGTTATACAATCGCAATTACACCACCGTACTGCAACTGAATGTAATCGCATAATTATAGTTGTTAATATTAATAATCGCATATTGCGGTTGCAGTTGCAGTTGGTACTTATATTAATGATATAAATGACCTTAATTTTAGCCATTTATGAACCAAGTAAATTCCAACAAATATGATAACCTTCACATTTAAATAAAATATAACATGTTCACTTTTTTATTTTTCTTTTTTTTTCTCCACCTTTTTATTTTTCTGGTGAGGCAGTTACACATGCAATAATTGTACAAAATGAATAGAAGGCATCTGAACTAGAATATGCTACATATACTGACACTATTGAAGGAGAACAAGTATCCCCGTGAGCGTTGCTTCGAATATCCACCCGCATTACTTAAATTACAACTAGGTAATTACTAAATTACTACAACAATCATTATCCCATTTGTTTTAAAATTAAATATATATTTTAATTTTTTTTAAAATTAATTCGCGAAATTTTAAATGTTAGAATTTTGATAAGATTATGTATTTTTAAATTTTGAAAAAAAAATTGATAATTAATAGTACTTCTTCTGTCCCAAATTAAATACCTAATTTTGACTTTTTTCAATTAAATTGACCATTTCTTTAAATAATTTTTGTCAAAATATAGGTGACCAAATCAATTTACTACTAACAAGAAGAAAGCACATACAATTTACTACTATTACTAATTTTATAATTTTAAAAATTTATTTATATATGTTTAATTATTAATTTTAAAAATAGTCAATTTGAGCAAAAGAAGTCAAAACTGGGCGTTTAAATTTGGGAGAGAGGGAGTAGTAATTTATAGTTAGCTTGCTATTGTTATATAATCATTTTTATTAAAATTAAATAATTTCGTATTAATTTTAAAATTTAGGATTTAAATGACTCTAAATAATTAAAATGTATATCTAATTTTGAGAGAGAGAGAGAGTAATCAGTAAATGAGTTGTTATCGCCTTTTATTCTCTCTCTCTCTATATATATAAAACTCACCCACCCTTTACAACTAACTATGCTCCTATATATACTTGAAGAGTAGAGGGAAAGATGAAAGAATAATTAGTTAATATATTGAGATCGAGATGAAGTACTCCATGGAAGTTTCTAATTACTGTCCGAAAGAGAAGAAATCTTGTGTTAAATGGATCGATGAGTATTTCAAAGATTGTCTGTGCAACCTTAAGGATGAAATATCGTTTGGTTTTGGAATTATAAGTCTCATCAGTTGGGGAGTTGCAGAAATCCCACAAATTCTCACAAATTTCAAAACTAAATCCGGCCATGGAGTCTCTTTAGCATTCCTCTCCACTTGGGTTGTTGGGTATGTACATTTAATTTTACATACATACATATATATTGCCATGCATTAATTACTAGATTTTTTATTTTATATGTATATATATTGCCATGCATTATATATATATATATATATATATATATATATATATATGGTTAATTAATTCTATTTAAAATTAATTAAAGTAACATCAAAATTAATTTATGATGATAATGTTAATATTGCAGGGACATATTTAATCTTGTGGGTTGCATTCTCGAGCCAGCCACGGTAGAAATTAAAGTAACATCAAAATTAATTCATTATGCGCATGTTGTCATGGTTTATATAAATTGTTAAAAATTAAATAGGTTTATATATCCAAACTACCTAATTAGTGACATATATACATACATGTAGGGATTTTTTTTCCTGCATATATATGCTTGTCTTAATCCTCTCGCATTTCTTCCAATAATCTATCTTTATTAATTGTTTGATGCAGCTGCCGACCCAATACTATACCGCATTGGTAAGACTAGAGCACGACATAACCAGCTGCTTGATCATTAAATTCACCTTTATTTATTTATTAATTAATTTAAATTGTTTTATTTTTTATGTCTTGTATATATGATTCATGAGATGAGGCTAACAAATTAAATACATACTTAAATTTGCCTTTTAAGCAATAATTCTACTCTCTGCAGTTATACACAACCACCACCATAGTATTGGTTTTGCAATGTATATATTATGATCACTTTCTCCGACGGTGGAAATGTCGGCAAATTGAAACCAATGATCAGGTTCTATTCTAACATTGTTTTGTTTTTTTTTAATTAATAATTTAAATGTCGAATTCATAAAATCCTTTTCGATAGTTTAATCAAATTAATTATATAAATTAAACTGACTTGAGTTCATGAATTTTAGATTAGAGATGAGATAAAGCCTTTGAACCGCAACCCAGAGAATCCATCTACAACTCCAACAAATTCCCCTGTGGATGTGCCTTACCGGAGGGACTACTTCTCATATATGTAGTACCAAAACTTCAATCCCCATATATAAATAAATATTATTACTACTGTATTTTTGTTAGCACTTAATTTCTTTTAGCAATGCTGGGTAACTAGACAAATACTGTCTAATTTACCAAGACAAAACATTGATAGATTTTACTGTACAACTCATTAATATTTTGTACGTCTAGATAAACTAGACCGTATTTGTTTGTGAGTAAAGCCATGAAATTGAATCCGAAATCTTTTAAATTAATTAATATGATTGATCAGGTCTGCAAGGTCTTTAAGTAGAAGTGATACTCCATCAAGTCAGTCTTATATGAAAGCCAAAAGCGGCCCTTGTGCTTTTGAGCACCTAAGTTGCTCATCGTCCGAAGATGAAAAGCCTTCGACACTCTCCTCCGGGAAGGCTGTTAGCCAGCCTAGGAGCATTCCTCGCTCGGTGCGTTAATTAATTTGCATATATATGCTATGTTTTTTGTCTTTGTTATAACTGACATTAACGTTCTCTGCAGTTTTCACAAAATTATAACGATTTTTATAAGAACTTGGGTCTATTTGGACAACTAAATGTATTTGAAGGTGAAGTTTGACAATTTTGAAAATTAAGGTCTAATTTATATATATATATATATATATATATATATATATATATATATTGATGTGTAGTTGGGTTATGGAACTTTTCTAGCTATTTCTTCCAACTTACCCCGGCGAAGCAAGGCTATAATGGACGGTTACGTGAAATTGTCAGGAAGAACATTATTAAATGTATGAATTTAGTGTAATAAATTTACTTATTAAATATTTAAGTTGACAATGTAATGAAAAATGAGTGTAATTAATTATAATGCCCAACACAACATGAACATGAGTTTCAGCATAATAATGTCTATGGGCAATGGCTGGGATGGGCAATGGCTGCAATTTACATGGGAGGCCGAATCCCGCAGATATGGCTGAATGTGAGTAATTTATAGTTTTGTTTTTTTGGGCTTTTGGTTTCATGATAATAATTATTTACAGATATTGTTCTCTAATGGATGTGTTTATGATCATGGATGCATGGCCAGATTAAAAGAGGGAATGTGGAGGTACTTGTTGCAATTAATAACCACTAGAAATTGGAGGCAGATTAAGTAGTTTTTTATGGATCCGGTTAGTATGAAGTTCAACTTCACGGTAACTTCACTTCATGTCAAATAGAATGCTTACATACAGACGGGAGGGTGATCTCTCCGCCTGCGTGTCAACACACTATATTGGGCATGAAGTGAACTTATCATGAAGTTCACTTCATGATAACCACTCCTGTTTTTTATGTATCTAACGATTATTATTATATTTAAAATTCTATTTTAGGGCTTGAACCCTCTCATGTTTGTCTTCGCCCTTATCGCCAATGCAACTTATGTCGGAAGGTGTGCATACTCTCTCTTATTTAAACACTACTTCCGTCCACATTTTAGATGATTTTATTTTTTTTAAAATTATTTAACGTTTTATATAACCTAAGAGAATTAGTTACAATTTTTTCAAAATTATTTGACGTATAAATATTAGTTTCTGTTATTATATTCCTGACATACATATAATCTTTGATAAATATATAAAAATGTAATGCAGCATTTTGGTGAGGAGCACTGAATGGGAGAAGATAAAAGCAAACCTGCCTTGGCTGCTAGACGCTATAGTCTGTGTGGGCCTTGATCTCTTTGTATCCTTAATTTTTTTTTATATAGTACAATAATTAATATATAGTACAATCTATGTTTTTTTATATAGTACATTCTATGTTTTTACCTTAACAAAAAGTAAATAGATCATCCTCCAGTATATTTACTACAGGTACCTCGTGAAAAAGAAGCACCATTGCAGTGAACAATACTACCAAGACTATGAAGAAGCTAACAAGTACGGCTGTCAATGAGCCAGCTATTGACCTTGATTTGATCTAATAAAATTTATTGGATCAAAACTCCGACTCATTTATTTATTGATCTGTGATAATTTAATCTATTGCATCAATATTTTAATGGGATCAAATTATGTATTATATTTGATTTGATCCACTGATCTAACAAAAAAATAATAATAAATATCGCAAAACGCAAAACCTTGACTAGATCACGAGACAATTTCAACAGAACTGTTTGTTTGCGGATAGTAGATAGAATTATCGAAGAGAATAAATCCAGCGACCGTCATTAGTAAGATATTTATGTATTCCTCTAGTTTTACGGTTAGTGATTTTTATTTTGTTTTTCCATTCAAATTCTAAAAAATAATTTTTATTGACTCTAACATACATGAATCATAAAGAAATTATAAAAATGTCAATAAAAAAAATTAAAATATAAGATATATATTTGAAAAAAGATAAAAAAAATTATAAAAATTGTGCTTTTAAAAATATATGCATAATTTTGGAACACTGTATTTTGCATGGACTCTGATATAATTAATTAAATCAAAGTTTTACACTCTGTTTCTGAGTTTTGGACTGAAAAAATGAAAGAATAGAAAACTTGAATTATAACATAAAAGAAAAGAATAGAAAACTTGAAGTTTTCTTTTGTGTTGTTTCTGAATTTTTAATAGAAAAGAATAGAAAATTTAATTTTTTTTTTATTTTAATGCGTTTTTGAGTTCCAATGAAAAGAAAAGAAAAATATCACTTTTACAAATTTACCATTCTATTAATTATAACCATTGAACCATGAATAAACATATGCAAGAGAAATTTAATCAAAGAAAAAAAAATCCATAATCAAATACAAATATCCAAATAAATGTTAAAGTTAATTCCATATTACACTCTGAAGTATATACCCTTTTACCATTCGTACCCCGATGCTTAAAAGCTCTTATCTTGCTACCCTAAGTACCGTTAAGTAAGCATAACTGACATTTTTGTAATTTTTGGCCATTTAAATTGTGAACGTAGACATTTTTCGGCGAACAAATTGATCAAAAGGGTCAATTATACTTACTTTACGGTACTTGGGGTGGCGGAATGCGTTTAAACATCGAGGTACGAAATGGTAAATGGTGTATACTTCGGGGTTTAATATTCAATTAACCTAAAACTACTTTTACAAAATCATTGTCATACCATACCCAAAAATCATCAAAAATAATCTGTATTATTAATACTAACAGATATTATTTATCAAATTCTTCAAGAAATTCAATCTCCTCTCTAATAGTAACCCAAACACTGCTTATACCATGTCTTGATTTTTTAGTAGCCATAAATAGGCTTCATCGATTCTTTTCCTCATCGAATTTCATTTCAGTTAGTTCTTTAAAGATATCATTTGCAGAATATATAGACTCGCACAGATGAATTGATAAATGTTTCACCCTGTTTTTCAAATGTCTCCCCTTGCTTTTTCAATATGGTAGCTAATCTATCCATCACATTAGTTAATTTACCCTCATTAACAGAATGTTTTGCCTTTTTCTTTTGAAGTACTTTCACTTTTCATCGGTACTTGATAAGGTTCCTTGAGAAGGGGTTGACATAAAGTAGTCAATTTCATCCAAATTGAAGCTTTCTAAAATTACTTTATTTCGGGATATTGCACCATCAATTCCAACAATTGTAGATTCTTGATCAGCCATGTCCTCCCACTTTTTTCGTTTCTCTTTTGCAGTTACTGAACCTTCCCCTGTTGCCTTATCTTTAGCAAATAATTCTTCCAAGCGATCATAATGGTAGATCGCTTTATCCCTCCACATAGCAGATTTAGGCTTTGCCTAGTTATAAAGACATTATTATCAAATAAAAGACATTATCTATATGCTCACAATTAAATTGGACAAAAGTAATTCAATTAAACTTAAATAAATACCTCTATAAGGTCTTTCCATACTTCAGGTTCATCATCCAACTATTTTGTAATTGAGTTCCAAGCAAAGTCACTAAATCCAATTGAACATTTAAACAAGTTATAACTGTAAGACACAAGTTATAACTGTAAGACCCCAACTTTTTATGAATAAGATTTGATTTTTTTTAATATTATTCTAAATAGTAAGGTGTTGATTTAATAAATGTTATAGTTGTGGGTGATATGTGCAAATTATACAAAGTAAACAGTTGTCGAAAAATATTCGTTGGTCTGAGAATATTCTTTTTGTCGGAAAATATTCGTACGACGGCGCAATCATTGGTTGTAAGACCCCAACTTATTAATGAATAAAATCAAATTTTCTCTAAATATTATTGTGAATAATAAGGGGCTAATTTGATATAATACTTTGGTTATGGGTGAAATGTGCAAATTTTGTAAAATAAGCAAGTGGTTATAAAATATTCATTTTTTCGGGGAATATTCGTTTGGTCGTGGAATATTCTTGCTGTCGGGAAATATTCGTGCGACGGCGCAGCCTTGTGTGGGCCCCATAACGAAAAGCGATTGGATGAAGAAAACGACAAGTATAAATAACGGCGTAGTTGTTACCGTTAATACTGTTAGAATACCCGGTGGTTAAAATACAGTAGCACGCGGTATTGCACCAATTATTGATTCTTACGTAAGAAGACACTACTCAATAATTGTTACAGTAGTTATTGTTCAATATTTTATTTTATTGATTCAATAATTGTTGCATTGATATTTTATATTATTGTTGTTTCAATAATTGTTGCTGCACAGTATTTTTCATTATCAGATCAATAATTCATATTATTTGAATAATATTATTAGATAACATTATTGGCAATGTCTAGAAAGTTCTGTCTAAGGAGAGGTTTGGTCATCTAATTGCGCGCCAGTAAGGAGAAATCCTTATTGAAAAGCCCCCTCTTTCCTGGGAACGGTCTGGTTGTCATAAATGTGATTCTGTAATATTATTTGTGAATAATTAATTATTGATTCATATGATAAGGAAATATTTATTTTATGTGGATATAAATGAGGGATATATTTTTGTAGTTAAAAATGAAGGAGTTAATGTTGAGGTGTTTTATCAGTATTTTTATCGGAATGGAGGTAATAAAAATCAAATCAGGGTTTTTGAGAAATATTGCGGGTGTTATAATTTTTAATCCGACCGTTGGATCGTGGTAATTTTTGGATATGTTATACATATATAAGTTGAGTATATGTCCACAAATTTTGAACCGTTAGAAATGAACGTATGATTTATTATGAATTTTACGAGATGACTGGTTCAGAAATTATTGAATTTTCGGAGTTTATCATTTTGATAGAAAATTCTAGAATTGGTGGGCCCCACTTGTGGTTGGTGAAGAAATGTGCTGAATTATATTTCAAATGTGGTGGGTGGGAATAGTAGCAGGTAAAGCCATCAGGTTGCAGGTCAAACCTACTAAAATTTTCCTATAAATAGAGGGCTAAGTTAGAATTAAAAATCACACCAGAAACAAGTTTTCTCTCTTTCTCTCTCTAGATTATTGAGTGTATTTTGTGAGTATTTAGATACTTTGAGAGTTTCTATTCATCAGAGTAAGTTTCTTTCAGCCTTATACCGGTATTCCGACCAGAAGTACTGATATCTTGAGGTAAGGGATATTATTTTCTTCTTAAATGATATTATTTTCTTCAATATCATTATGCTGAAATATTGATATGAGTTTTTATCAAATTTGGAACTTTTTGTGTCGGGGTTACTATTCACGTATACGGCACTATTCACGTATACGGCACTATTCACGAATACGGCACTATTCACCGAAAAATAAAATTTTTCCTTTTTGTCCAAGATGTCTATTATGGTTACTATCTTTGATTGTATCCATGTTTTGATCTTTATTTTTGAATTCTGCTTCACAATTGATTATTATGAAGTATTATTGATCTTGGATAAACTGTTATACGAATCCCTACTATTTGTCCTTCTGTCTCATTGGATTCGTTCTCTTTAAGATATTTTTCATCATCCTCAGTCCTAAATGATGATATTAATGAATATCTTTGGCCTGTAGTGCAAAGATGTATGATTACTTGATGAATATCTTTGGCCTGTAGTGCAAAGATGAACAGGTGTTGAGATGAACATGACTGACAGGTGATACAAATGAATATCTTTGGCCTGTAGTGCAAAGATGAATATTTGGATAAAGATGATTATTAATTGATGTTACAGGGATAAAATATTGATGATGGACTTTTAAATCTTAGAAGATAGTAGAATTCTTTCTCTACTTGACTCTTCTAATGGTTTGCTGTTTCCGCTGCAGTTGTTGATCTAAAACTTGTTGTCGATTATATTCTATCAGATTTTTCCCTGTTGAAGACTAACGATAATTTGTTTGTATATTATCTTAGTCATAATATTCTTTACTGGGCTAGTTGAGCTCACCCTTTTCCTTTTTGTTCCATTTTTCTTCTCAGGAGGTGAGAACATAGCAGGATCTAGTCGGGGTATGGAGTGATGGTTCTAGAAAGATGTTTTAGCAGTCCTCACTATTTCTGTAAAATAGTGTTTGAATAATTGTAATGAGGATTTATTTGAGTGTGGATATTGTCTAGAAGACAATATTTGTATTTAAACTCACAGTATGTGTTGTCGTATTTTGCACGACATTTGTATTATTGAAGTTGTAGTTTGCTTTCTGTACCATGTATTTGGCGACTCAGAATGGGTGTTGTATACCTATTTTGGGGGCGTCACAGTTGGTATCAGAGCTTAGGGATATGATCCCTGGCTGAGATGTGAGACAAGAACTAGGAGGGGAGAGACGGAGAATTCCTTCACTAGTATGACTTGACTAAGTTTATTTGGTGTTTATTTGGTCGGTCAGAGTATAGGGATAATATATGACATGACTATTAACCCTTGTTTTATGGCAGTATTTAAGAATGGCAGCTGAGAACGTTAATAATGGAGTAAATCAGACCGTGGAGACACCTTTGATCACCACCCAGGGGAACGTGCAACAGGAAGGCAATATTCCTCCTGTAAACAACGTTAACGAGCAAACGATGAATGATGGAATGTTTAGGAGCTTTTTGCAGTTCATGCAAAATCAGACGAGGGAGACTCGTGTGCAGAATACGGGTGAAAATGATAACGCGCGGTTTGTCACAGCTAAGCAGTTCAAAGAATTGGGACCACCAGAATTTAAGGGAAAGCCGGATCCGATCATGGCGGAAACGTGGGTCAAGCAAATTACCAAGATATTCGATGTCTTGGGATGCACGGAGGAACAGAAGGTTCCATTCGCCACCTTTATGTTCCGCGGTGAGGCAGACTACTGGTGGGAGTCTGTGAAGCGTACCCAGCCTGACGCACTCAACATGTCCTGGGAAACATTTCAAAAACTGTTCAATGACAAGTACTTTCCTGAAAGTATTCGTCATATGAAGGAGGTGGAGTTTATCAGACTGGAACAAAACAACATGACGGTGTCCCAGTACGAGGCGAAGTTTGCAGAGTTATCCAGGTTTGCACCTCATTTGGTCTAAAATGAGGAACGAATGACAAGGATGTTTCTGAGAGGTCTAAAACTCGAGATTCGACAATATCTCATCTCTCATAAATTTTTTTTATATTCAGATGTTGTAAACAGGGCTCAATTATTAGAGCGAGATAATGAGTATGTGCAACCGAGGGACCACAACCAGGGTCATACCGGTGGCGGCAGTCATCGAAGTAATGAAAACCAGCAGGGAGGAAAACATTCGGATAAAAGCGGTAACCACTCTGGTGGTAATCGTGGTCGTGATAATAAAAGGAGAGAGTCGGGAGGAGATTTCAAGAAGAGAAGGTACAACAATGATAATGTGAAGACGTCAGCATAAACATCAACTGTTTCTAGGGGAGGAGAACGACCACCGGTCGTATGTTACAAATGTGGGAAAGAGGGACATATCAGCCCAAACTGCCCACAACAATCCAAGGTATGTTATAACTGTGGAAAGGAGGGTCATATAGCTCGAGAGTGTTCTGTAGCAAAACCAAGTTCAGCGGGGATGGTGACTCCAAAAGCTGTCCCGGATAAGTCGAAATCAGCGGTTCCTGGAAGGGCGTTTGTCGTTACTGGCCAAAACGCGAGAAACCCGAACGAGGTGATCACGGGTAAGCTAATCTTGAATTCTTGCGAAGTTTATACTTTACTAGATACCGGTTCTACCCATTCTTTTATCTCTCCTGCTTGTGCTCAACGTTTAAACTTGACTCCGGAGAAATTGGACTTTAACTTATCTGTTGAAACTCCGTTGGGTGAAACCTTCGTTACATCTACAGTTTATAAATCTTGCATGATCCAAGTTGGCACTATCACATTACCTGTTGATCTTATCTCTTTAAAGATACTTGCTTTTGATGTGATTTTAGGAATTGATTGGTTAACCACTCATCATGCTAAAATTGATTGTTTTCGTAAGGTTGTTAGTTTTCATATTCCTAACCAACCTGTCATACGAATTCAAACTACTAAACCACTAAAATCAGTCACTGTCATATCAAGCCACAAAGCTATTCGTTTATTGAAAAACGGATGTCAAGCTTTCTTAGCCCATGTAATGGATTTGAACAAAGACAAGTCAGATTTGAATAATATTTCTATTGTTAGAGAATTTCCGATGTATTTCCTGAAGAACTTCCTGGTCTACCCCCAGAACGTGAAGTTGAATTCTTTATTGACCTTGAACCCGGTACAAAGCCCATTTCTAAAACTCCATATCGAATGGCTCCTATTGAACTTCAGGAGTTAAAAGTCCAACTACAGGAGTTGTTGGACATCGGTTTTATTCGTCCTAGTACGTCTCCTTGGGGTGCTCCTGTTTTATTCGTAAAGAAGAAAGACGGGAGTATGCGACTTTGTATCGACTATCGAGAATTGAATCATGTCACTATCAAGAATAGGTATCCGCTACCTCGCATTGATGACCTGTTCGACCAGTTACAAGGAGCACAATTCTTTTCAAAGATCGACCTTCGTTCTGGATATCATCAGCTGAAGATTAAAACTGAGGATATTCCAAAGACTGCCTTCAGAACTCGGTACGGGCATTATGAATTCTTAGTAATGTCTTTTGGATTGACTAATGCTCCTGCTGCCTTCATGGATATGATGAACCGTGTATTCAAAGAATATTTGGATCAGTTCGTTGTTGTCTTTATTGATGACATCCTCATCTATTCCAAAAGCCGTGAAGATCATGAGCGCCATTTGAAGCTGGTACTGCAAAGGCTTCGTGAAAATAAGCTATATGCCAAATTGAAGAAATGCGAGTTCTGGCTTGAGGAAGTAGCATTCCTTGGGCACGTGGTGTCAAAACATGGAGTATCTGTCGACCCGGCGAAGATTGAAGCCATACAAAGTTGGGAGCAACCGAAGTCGGTAACCGAAGTACGTAGCTTTCTGGGCTTAGCTGGTTATTATCGGAGATTTGTGGAAGGATTTTCTCGAATCGCTACTCCGTTAACTCAGCTGACTCGGAAAGATACAAAATTCGTATGGAGTGAGGAATGCGAGAAGAGTTTCCAAGAACTCAAGAGGAGACTCATTTCGGCACCTGTTCTGACAATACCATCTGGTTCGGATGGATTTGTTATCTACAGCGATGCTTCAGGCAAAGGGTTAGGATGTGTTCTCATGCAACATGGGAAAGTCATAGCCTATGCCTCACGACAACTCAAAGAATATGAGAGGAATTATCCTACTCATGATTTGGAGTTGGCAGCAGTCGTTTTTGCGTTGAAGATCTGGAGACACTACCTGTATGGGGAGAAAGTGGAGATCTATACAGATCATAAAAGCCTCAAATATTTCTTCACCCAAAAGGAACTCAACATGCGGCAACGACGTTGGCTCGAGCTGTTGAAAGATTACGATCATACCATCCAATATCATCCTGGAAAAGCAAACGTAGTAGCTGACGCATTGAGTAGAAGATCATATGCGGGTACGAGTGCAATATTGTTAACACAAAGGCCCATTTTGTATGACTTGCAAAGGATGGAGATAGAGATGAAGGCTCCAAGTACCCACATGATGATATCAAATATACGAGTAGAACCGACTTTAATCGATAAAGTTAAAGCTGCTCAAGCTACGGACATGGAGCTGATGCGTATGAAGAAGAAAGTGCAAGAAGGTGCTATTCCAGAAGCAAGAATCGATGAAGAAGGAATACTTCGAGTCAACTCCAGACTTTGTGTTCCTAACGATTTTGACTTGAAGCATAGAATAATGATGGAGGCACACAACACACCGTTTGCAATCCATCCTGGGAGTACCAAAATGTATCACGATCTTCGACATACATTTTGGTGGAGCAATATGAAAAGAGAGATCGCGGAGTTTATCTCGAGGTGTTTAACTTGTCAACGTGTAAAGGCGGAGCATCAAGTGCCAAAGGGTCCATTGCAACCACTTGAGATCCCGAAATGGAAGTGGGAACACATTACTATGGATTTTGTTACAGGTCTTCCCAAGGTTTCTCAAGGCATAGATGCGATTTGGGTTATTGTTGATAGATTAACCAAGTCCGCTCATTTCTTGCCGATACGTGAGACTTATTCCCTTGAACGTCTTGCTAGTATGTACGTGAACGAGATTGTGAGATTGCATGGCATGCCAGTATCCATAGTTTCGGATCGTGACCCAAGATTCACTTCACGATTTTGGGTTAGCTTGCAGAAAGCTATGGGCACGGATTTACGATTCAGTTCGCATACCATCCTCAAACGGACGGACAATCAGAGAGGACTATTCAAACTCTTGAAGATCTATTAAGACTTTGTGTCCTAGATCTCAAAGGGAGTTGGGATAAGTACCTACCATTGGTGGAATTCTCCTACAACAACAGTTATCAGGCGAGCATAGGTGTGGCTCCATTCGAGGCGTTGTATGGAAGAAAATGTCGTTCTCCAGTATGCTGGGACGAGGTGGGTGAAGCAACATTGTTGGGACCAGAGTTGGTACGCATTACTACAGAGAAGATCCAAACGATTCGACAACGTATACAAACGGCACAGGATCGACAAAAGAGTTATGCGGATCTTCATCGGAAGGACGTGGAATTTAATATTGGGGATCATGTATTGTTACGTGTTGCACCATGGAAGGGAGTTACAAGATTTGGGAAGAGAGGAAAGCTCAATCCAAGATTTGTTGGTCCATTTGAGATTCTTGAGCGAATAGGAAATGTGGCATATAGACTCGCATTACCTCCAAGCATGTCTCGTGTTCATAATGTTTTTCACATATCTATGCTTCGTAAATATGTTAAAGACCCGAACCACATTATTGAGTTAGAACCAGACGAGATAGCTGAAGATTTAACGTACGAGGAGGTACCTGTTAAGATCTTGGATAGGAAAGAGCATGTCCTACGCACGAAGGTTATACCACAAGTTAAGGTTTTGTGGAGAAACCATGCTATTGAAGAAATGACCTGGGAGTTGGAATCAGAAATGAAAGCGAGGTATCCTCACCTTTTTGAAACATCAGGTACGTACGTCAATTTCGAGGACGAAATTTCATAAGGAGGGGAGGTTGTAAGACCCCAACTTATTAATGAATAAAATCAAATTTTCTCTAAATATTATTGTGAATAATAAGGGGTTAATTTGATATAATACTTTGGTTATGGGTGAAATGTGCAAATTTTGCAAAATAAGCAAGTGGTTATAAAATATTCATTTTTGTCGGGGAATATTCGTTTGGTCGTGGAATATTCTTGCTGTCGGGGAATATTCGTACGACGGCGCAGCCTTGTGTGGGCCCCATAACGGAAAGCGATTGGATGAAGAAAACGACAAGTATATAATAACGGCGTAGTTGTTACCGTTAATACTGTTGGAATACCCGGTGGTTAAAATACAGTAGCACACGGTATTGCACCAATTATTGATTCTTACGTAAGAAGGCACTACTCAATAATTGTTACAGTAGTTATTGTTCAATATTTTATTTTATTGATTCAATAATTGTTGCATTGATATTTTATATTATTGTTGTTTCAATAATTGTTGCTGCACAGTATTTTCCATTATCAGATCAATAATTCATATTATTTGAATAATATTATTAGATAACATTATTGGCAATGTCTAGAAAGTTCTGTCTAAGGAGAGGTTTGGTCATCTAATTGCGCGCCAGTAAGGAGAAATCCTTATTGGAAAGCCCCCTCTTTCCTGGGAACGGCCTGGTTGTCATAAATGTGATTCTGTAATATTATTTGTGAATAATTAATTATTGATTCATATGATAAGGAAATATTTATTTTATGTGGATATAAATGAGGGATATATTTTTGTGGTTAAAAATGAAGGAGTTAATGTTGAGGTGTTTTATCAGTATTTTTATCGGAATGGAGGTATTAAAAATCATCAGGGTTTTTGAGAAATATTGCGGGGTGTTATAATTTTTAATCCGACCGTTGGATCGTGGTAATTTTTGGATATGTTATACATATATAAGTTGAGTATATGTCCACAAATTTTGAACCGTTAAAAATGAACGTATGATTTATTATGAATTTTACGAGATGACTGGTTCAGAAATTGTTGAATTTTCGGAGTTTATCATTTTGATGGAAAATTCTAGAATTGGTGGGCCCCACTTGTGGTTGGTGAAGAAATGTGCTGAATTATATTTCAAATGTGGTGGGTGGGAATAGTAGCAGGTAAAGCCATCAGGTTGCAGGTCAAACCTACTAAAATTTTCCTATAAATAGAGGGCTAAGTTAGAATTGAAAATCACACCAGAAACAAGTTTTCTCTCTTTCTCTCTCTAGATTATTGAGTGTATTTTGTGAGTATTTAGATACTTTGAGAGTTTCTATTCATCAGAGCAAGTTTCTTTCAGCCTTATACCGGTATTCCGACCAGAAGTACTGATATCTTGAGGTAAGGGATATTATTTTCTTCTTAAATGATATTATTTTCTTCAATATCATTATGCTGAAATATTGATATGAGTTTTTATCAAATTTGGAACTTTTTGTGTCGGGGTTACTATTCACGTATACGGCACTATTCACGTATACGGCACTATTCACGAATACGGCACTATTCACCGAAAAATAAAATTTTTCCTTTTTGTCCAAGATGTCTATTATGGTTACTATCTTTGATTGTATCCATGTTTTGATCTTTATTTTTGAATTCTGCTTCACAATTGATTATTATGAAGTATTATTGATCTTGGATAAACTGTTATACGAATCCCTACTATTTGTCCTTCTGTCTCATTGGATTCGTTTTCTTTAAGATATTTTTCATCATCCTCAGTCCTAAATGATGATATTACTGAATATCTTTGGCCTGTAGTGCAAAGATGTATGATTACTTGATGAATATCTTTGGCCTGTAGTGCAAAGATGAACAGGTGTTGAGATGAACATGACTGACAGGTGATACAAATGAATATCTTTGGCCTGTAGTGCAAAGATGAATATTTGGATAAAGATGATTATTAATTGATGTTACAGGGATAAAATATTGATGATGGACTTTTAAATCTTAGAAGATAGTAGAATTCTTTCTCTACTTGACTCTTCTAATGGTTTGCTGTTTCCGCTGCAGTTGTTGATCTAAAACTTGTTGTCGATTATATTCTATCAGATTTTTCCCTGTTGAAGACTAACGATAATTTGTTTATATATTATCTTAGTCATAATATTCTTTACTGGGCTAGTTGAGCTCACCCTTTTCCTTTTTGTTCCATTTTTCTTCTCAGGAGGTGAGAACATAGCAGGATCTAGTCGGGGTATGGAGTGATGGTTCTAGAAAGATGTTTTAGCAGTCCTCACTATTTCTGTAAAATAGTGTTTAAATAATTGTAATGAAGATTTATTTGAGTGTGGATATTGTCTAGAAGACAATATTTGTATTTAAACTCACAGTATGTGTTGTCGTATTTTGCACGACATTTGTATTATTGAAGTTGTAGTTTGCTTTCTGTACCATGTATTTGGCGACTCAGAATGGGTGTTGTATACCTATTTTGGGGGCGTCACATTGGTGGACCACATTAACGGAATAACTGCCAGATATAGAAAGCAACAGAAATAACATTTTTATAAAATAACCGCAAAACTTTTACTGTTAACTGTTAAAATAGCCGGTGATAAAAATACATTAATACGCGTTGTTCCATAGTGGTACACGGTATTGTATAGTATTTTTGATTATTGATTCTTACGTAAGAATTCACTCAGTATTTCATTCACTACTTGCTACAATAATTACTGCATAGTATCTCATACCATTGATTCAATAATTATTATAGTAGTATTTGCACAATATTTTATATTATCAAATTAATAATTATCACAACACAGTAAATCATATTATTGAAATGATATTATTAGATAGCATTATTGACAATGTCTAGAAAGTTCTATTGAAAAAATGGGTTAGGTTATATAATTGTGCGTCAGTAAGGAGAAATCTTTATCGGAAAGCCCATCTCTCCTAGAAACGACATGGTTGTCAATATTGTGATTCAGTAATATTAACTGTTAATAATAATTGATGAATAAAAATTATTGATAAATAAATATTTGTTCAATTTTGATATAAATAGAGGAATTTTAGCATGAGATATTTGTTAAAAGTTTGGCATATTATCTTTTTCGATACAATATTCATTCAAATATATTATTATAATATATTGTTTAAATAGTAATATTATAATAATATATATAATTTCCTGGCATGTGAATAAATAGAGTGGAGGTTAACAATTTAAATTGGAATTCTTTCAGTGTACTTCTTCATTTCCAAATTTGATGGCTAAAAGTCTTCCTGCATATTTTTTTTCATTCTTCTTTTTTCCAATTGGTGGGTGGTAAGACTTCTTGCAAATCATTGTTGTTTTCCAAATTAGTGGGCCCTCAACCATTGAAAAATGAGAGTTAGGCAAAGAAAAAAATTAGGCAGAGAAAAGTTAGGCAGTTTTATTTACTTTTTTCCCTCCGTCCTGCACTATAAAAGGGGAGGTAACTTTCATCCTAAACATACCAAAAAAAATTACAAGTGTTCCTACTGCAATATTTTGAGTATTTCTTTTGAGTATAAGAATACTTTGACTGTAACTTATAGTGCAAGATTTTCTTGGGATAATATCTGTTATACCAATCAGTTCTAGTTTTCTGCTAAGGTAAATGATATAATTTTCTTTCAATACTCGTAAGGGATATCATTTTCTTTCATACTTCATATTATGTAAGTGATATTATTTCATTTCATATTCCTAAATTTAAATTTACTATGGTAAGTATTGCTTCTATAATTCCTGAAATGATTAGAAATTCCTTGAGGTTTGCACTTCATCTAATATCATTTCACTGGAATATTGATCTGAACTTTCTTATTAAATTTTAATATTTTTATTTCGGGTTACTATTCATACCAGAGTACTATTCATTCGGGGTACTATTCATGCCGGAGTACTATTCACGACAAAATTTAATTTTTTTTTCTTTGTCCAAATTATCTTTGAAATATGAATCTTAAATATCATTCTTGAATTTTACTTCATAATTGGTGATCATGTTGACAATTTAGATATTTTTGAACTCTGGATAAATTAAATTACAAATCTCTAATATTTATCCTTTATTTCACTTGATTCATTCTTTATATCATTGTCATCATCCTCATGCTTATGTTGTGGTGAAAGTCATCTTTGGCTCGTAGTACAAAGATAGACTGTTAATTGGTATGATTATGACCAAAAATTGTGTATTGGTATAATCATGACCTTAAATATTACAGATAAAGGTTCGTGGTAAAAGTCCTCTTTAGCCTATAGTGAATAGATGGACAGGTGTTTGGCATGATCTTGACCATTGATAATACAAATAAAAATCTTTGGCCCGTAGTGCATAGATAATTCGTTGGTTTAAAATAATTATTGATTGATGTTACAAGGATAAAATATTGATGATGGACTTTTAAATCATAGAAGATAGTAGACATAATGCTCTACTTGACTATTTTAATGAATTGCTATTTTCGCTGTAGTTATTGATATAAAATTTGTAGTTCATTATATTTTATCTGATTTATCATTGTTGACGGCTAAAGATAATTTATTCTCCATTATCTTAGTCATAATATTCTTTACTAGGCTAGTTGAGCTCACCCTTTTCCTTTTTGTTCCATTATTCTTCTTAGGAAATGAAAGTGTAGCTGGGACTAGTCGGGGAGTGGAGTAATGGTCCGAGATAGTTACTATAGAAGTCTTCATTATGTTGAGTTTGGATATTGTCGTATTATGTACAATACAATATTTGTATTCAAGCTCACAGTATGTGTGGTCGTATTTTAAACTACAGTTTAATAGATGTAAATAGAAAAGTTTGTATTGGAATTTTGTAGTATGTATTTGACGACTCAAAATGAGTTGTGTGGACCTATTTTGGGGGCGTCATAGTTGGTATCAGAGCTTAGAGATATGATCTTTGGTAGAGATCTGAGATTAGAAATAGGAGGGAAGAGACGAGTAAAATCTTCGTCAGTGTGTCCTATTTAAGCTTATTCATTATTTAATTAGTCGGTCGGTCAGAATATAGGGATAATATGTGACATATAAATTTTTTTAATTAACCCTTATTTTGTGGCAGTAATTGAGAATGACATCTGAAAATCTTGAGTTAAGCAATAGAGCATATGAGACTATTGAGACATCGCCAATCAATAACGAGGATAATGTGCATCAGGAAGGCAATAATTCTCCTGTAAATAATACCACCAACCAAACAATGAACGATGGGGTATTTAGGATCTTTCTATAATTCATGCAAAACCAGATGAGAGAGACTCCTATCCAAAATGCAGGTGGAAACAATGGTAACTCGCGGCTGATCACTGCCAAGAAATTCAAGAAGTTGGGATCGCCGGAGTTTCTAGGAAAGCCAGAGCCACTTAAGGCAGAAGCATGGATTAAGCAGATCACCAAAATATTTGATGTCCTGGGATGCACAGAGGAGCAAAAGATTCCCTTCGCCACCTTTATGTTGCGTGGAGAGGCATATTACTGGTGGAAATCTATAAAACGTACTCATCTTTCCGCACTTAAGATGTCTTGGTTGAAGTTTTAGGAATTGTTCAACGAAAAGTATTTTCCAGAAAGTATTCGTCAAATGAAGGATGTGAAATTCATCAAACTAGAATAGAACAATATGACTGTATCACAATACGAGGCCAAGTTTGTGGAATTCTCCCGGTTTGTATCCTAATTGGTGGATAATGAGGAACGAATGACGTGAATATTTTTGAGAGTTTTGAAACCTGAAATTCGTTAATACCTCATTTCTCATAAACTTTGCTTGTATTCGGATGTTGTGAATAGGGCTCCATTATTGGAGCGAGATAGTGAGACTTTTCAACCAAAAAAGAACAACCGACAACACGATAATAGTCGTACCGCTGGAAACAGTCATCGGAACAATGATAACTAGCGTGGAGGAAATTATCATGCCAGAAATGGTAACCACTTCATTGGTAATCCTGGCCAAGATAATAGAAGAAGTGAGTCAAGTGAAAATTTCAAAAAGAGAAGGCTCAATAATGATGGAAAGATATCGGCAGAAGCACCAGCACCAACACCCATTTCTAGGAGAGGAGAACGACCATCAGTCATATGTTACAAATGCGGACAAGAGGGGAAAATTAGTCTACACTATACACAACAACCCAAAGTGTGCTACAGTTGCAGAAAGGAAGGTCACATAGCTCGAGTGTGCCCTATAGCAAAGTCGAGTCCAGCTGGGATGGTAACATCAAAGGCTGTCCCGGACAAGTCAAAGTGTGTAAGACCCCGAATTTTATGAAATTAAAGTATTCAATTTTCTTATAATTATTATTTTATTTCGTAAATGGTTAAATTGATAAAAGGTTAAAGTTAAGAGTGATATGTAAAAAATTTTGCAAAGTATGCAAGTTGTTATAGAATATTTTTTTTGTAGGAAAATATCCGTACGACGGCACAATCATTGGTGGACCCCACAATGGAAGTATTATCGTAGTAAGAAAACGACAGAATTATCTTTTTATAAAAATAACGGCGAAAGTGTTATCGTTAAAACTGTTGAACTACCCGGTAGTAAAAGTATAGTAATACGCGTGGTTGTATAGTAACACACGGTATTGATTATTGATGCATACGTAAGAAGTTACTCAGTTATACTCAATTATTGCTATAGTAATTGCTGCATCATATCTCTCATATTATTGATTCAATTATTGTCACAGTATCATCTGCATAATATGTTATATTATTAATGTAAGACCCCAACTTTTATAAATAAAGATGAATTTTCTATAAATATCAGTTTTGAATATTATGGAGTTAATTTGATATAATGTTATAGTTGTGGGTAATATTTATAAATTTTGCAAAGTACGCAAGTTGTTATATAATATTCGATTGGTCGGGAAATATTCATTTTAACAGGGAATATTCGTACAACGGCACAATCATTGGTGGACCCCACAACGGAATTATTGTCGGATTGAGAAAACGACAAAAATATTTTATTAAAAATAACGGCGGAAGTTTTACCATTGTTACTGTTGAACTACTCGGTAGTAAAAGTACAGTAATACGTGTGGTTGCATAGTAGCACACGGTATTGATTATTAATGCTTATGTAAGAAGTCACT
Organism: Panax notoginseng; assembly: GCA_016801055.1. Lineage (NCBI taxonomy): Eukaryota > Viridiplantae > Streptophyta > Magnoliopsida > Apiales > Araliaceae > Panax > Panax notoginseng. Next base: position 219,201,593 of record CM029012.1, on the reverse strand, counting down.
CAGTTTGATTCAATTATTGTCAGTTAATAATATGAATTATTTAGCGATAATGACGTTTTGTTTTATTCGTATTATTAACGTAATAAAACAGAAACATCTTTTTATATAAAACAGAATACTTTATTAAAGTTATTCTATAAATAGAATATATTATATTTTATTTAAAAGATTTTTCTTTAAATATGGACCGTCAGATTAAAGTAATCAATTTGGACCGTTTATGAATTAGTTACTATGCATTCTATTTTTCTATAAATAGCAGCTCATTCCTTCATTATTTCTTACGAATTCACTGAACTCTAGAGAGAGAAACTATAGAGAGAAACTATAGAGAGAGAGAAGAAGAGTATTCTGCTACTTAACTACTTCCTTATTTCAGCTCTTCTTTAAAACGGTAAGGGGTGTTATTCTTTCTTATTCATGAAGAGAACTGTTGTTATTCCATTTCTTATTATTCTGTTGGAATAACCTGTATACGCGGTCTATCCTATACTTGGTGACATTCTTCTATTATTCTGTTGGAACATCCTGTCTGTGTGTTTTACACCGGACCTGGTTCCGTTTTATTATTATTCTGTTGGAACATCCTGTCTGTGTGTTTTACACCGGACCTGGTTCCGTCTTGTTATTATTCTGTTGGAACATCCTGTCTGTGTGTTTTACACCGGACCTGGTTCCATTATTTATTATTCTGTCGGAATATCATGTCTGTGCGTTTACGCCAGACCTGGTTCCATTATTTATTATTCTGTCGGAATATCCTGTCCGTGCGTTTATGCCGGACCTGGTTCTATTATTTATTATTCTATTGGAATAACCTGCCTGTGCGGTCTATCGCATGCCGGGTGATTTCTGTTGTTATTTCATTCTTTATTATACTCAGTTGGTTAAGTTTTGACTTCTATACTTCATGAAATTAGTGGAATATCCTTGATAATTGCGGTTCATCCAGTATCTTTTCATGAAAATATTCTTCTAAGCATTCTTAAATTTTACTCCACAAAACAGTATCATGTTGACAATTTGGACGTTGTTAATTCTTGGATAAATTAATTCTTGAACTTGTTTTATTGAATTCTTATATCATTGTCATCATCCTCATGTTTATAAAATGTTGAAAGTCATCTGTGGCCTGTAGTGCTTAGATGGACTTGGTATGATTATGACCAGGGATTATTCGGTATAATCATGACCGTAATGTTACAAATGATGTGGTAAAAGTCCTCATTGGCCCGTAGTGCATTGATGGACAGTTGTTGGCATGATCATGACCATTAATGAATACACGAATATCCTTGGCCGTAGTGCAGGGGTGATTCGATGATGTGAATTATTTTATTAAGCTGAGTCACAGCGATCACAATGTTGAAAAACCTTTTAAATCATAAAAGATAGTAGAGTTTATTTTCTACTTGACTCTCTTAATGGATTGCTTGTTCCGCTGCAGTTAAACTTGATGTCTATTATATTTTATCAGTTTAACATTGTTGAAGGCTAATGATAATTTATTCTGCATTATCTTAGTCATAATATTTCTTACTGGGCTAGTTGAGCTCACCCTTTCTTTCACTGTTCTCTTCAAAAAATGAGAACGTAGCTGGGGCAAGTCGGGGAACGGAGTGATGGTTCGAATGATAGTATTAGTTAGTAGTCCTCACTATTCTATGTACTAGTGTGTTAATAAATGTAATGAGGACTCCTTTTGAGTATGAATACTCTCTAGAAGATAATATTTGTATTCAAACTCGCAGTTTATGTTTTGTCGTATTGTACACGACAGTTGTATTAGTAAGTTGTATTTATATTCTGTACTATGTATCTGACGACCCAAGATGGGTGATGTATACCTAATTTTGCGGGCGTCACAGTTGGTATCAGAGCTTAGGGATATGATCCCTAGCTAAGATGTGAGAATAGAACTAGGAGGGGAGAGACGGGGAATTCCTTCGCTAGTATGACCTACCTAAGTTTATTTGCATGGTATTTAATTGGTCGGTCATAATATAAGGATAATATATGACATATCAATTAACTTTTATTTTGTGGCAATGGCATCTGAGAATGTTAAGAATAGCAATGGAGCACAGGCGACTGTTGATTCACCACATATCAATAATCAGGATAATGTGCATCAGGAAGGTGACAATCCTCATGAAAACAACAACACTGACCAGATGATGAATAATGGAATGTTAAGAAACTTTATGCAGTTCATGCAACAGCAGGCGAGAGCGACTCCTGTCCAAAATATAAGTGAAAACACTGAAAACTCTCGGACGGTCACCGCTAAACAGTTCAAGGAGCTAGGACCACCAGAGTTTAAGGGAGAGCCAAAACCACTTATAGCGGAAACATGGATAAAGCAGATGACCAAGATATTTGATGTCTTGGGATGCTCCGAGGAGTAAAAGATTCCCTTTGCCGCCTTTATGTTGCGAGGAGAGGCAGATTACTGGTGGGAATCGATTAAGCGTACTCAACCTGCCGCACTGAAGATGTCTTGGGAGAAGTTCCAAGAGCTGTTCAATGACAAATACTTTCCCGAAAGTGTTCGTCACATGAAGGAGGTGAAGTTCATCAAATTGGAGCAGAATAATATGACCGTGTCGCAGTATGAGGCTAAATTTGCTGAGTTGTCCCGGTTTGCGTCCAACTTAGTGGATAATGAATAGCGAATGACGCGAATGTTTTTGCGAGGTTTGAAACCTGAGATACGTCAACATCTTATTTCTCATAAACTGTGTTTGTATTCAGATGTTGTGAACAGGGCTCAGTTAGTGGAGCGCGATAACGAGTCAACGCAACCAAAAGAGAGCAGTCGGCAAAATGATAATACTAGTGAGAGCAGTCATCGAAGCGGTGACAACAAGCGTAGAGGGAATCAACAGGCCAGAAATGGTAACCACTTCGGTGGTAATCAGGGCCAAAACAATAAGAATGGTCATTTCAAGAAGAGGAGATTCAACAATGATGGAAAGACGTCAGCACCAGCACCCGTTGTTAAGAAAGAAGAATGACCACCTATCATATGTTTCAAATGCGGAGGGGAGGGGCACATCAGTCCAAACTGCTCGATGCCGTCTAAAGCATGTTATAATTGTGGAAGAGAAGGTCATTTAGCTCGATTTTGTCGTTTACCAAAAACAAGTTTAGCCAAGATGGAGACACCAAAGGCCGTCCCAGAAAAGTCAAAATCGGTAGTGCAAGGGAGAGCGTTTGTTGTGACCTCCCAGAAAGCAAGGAACCCGAATGAGGTCATCACGGGTAAGCTTATCATAAACTCTAACGAAGTCTATACTTTATTTGATACCGGTTCTACCCATTCTTTTATTTCTCCTACTTGCGCTCATCGATTAAATTTGACTTCGGAGAAATTAGACTTTGATTTATCTGTTGAAACTCCATTGGGAGAAACCTTCATTACATCCACGGTTTATAAGTCTTGTTTGGTTCAAGCTGGTACCCACACATTACCTGTCGATCTGATTTCATTAAAAATACTTGCATTTGACGTGATTCTAGGGATTGATTGGTTAACTACTCATCATGCAAAAATTGATTATTTTCGTAAGGTTGTTAGCTTTCATATTCCTAATCGACCTATTATGCGAATTCAAGCAACCAAACCATTAAAATTAATCACTGTCATCTCAAGCTATAAAGCTATTCGTTTATTGAAAAATGGATGTCAAGCTTTCTTAGCTCATGTTACGGATCTAAACAAAAATACGTCAGTTTTGAATGATATTTCTATTGTTAATAAATTCCTTGACGTATTCCCTGAAGAACTTCCTGGCCTACCCCCAGAGCGTAAAATTAAATTTTGTATCGACCTTGAACCTGGTACAAAACCCATTTCTAAAGCCCCATATCGAATGGCTCCTATTGAACTTCAGGAGTTAAAGATTCAACTGCAGGAATTGTTAGACATTGGCTTTATTCGTCCTAGTACTTCTCCTTGGGGTGCTCCTGTTCTATTCGTGAAGAAGAAAGTTGGAAGTATGCGACTTTGTATTGATTATCGGGAGTTGAATCATGTCACCATCAAAAACAGGTACCCATTGCCACGTATTGATGACCTGTTTGACCAGTTGCAAGGAGAACAATTCTTTTCAAAGATTGATCTTCGTTCTGGATATCATTAGCTGAAGGTTAGATGTGACGCCCCCAAAATAGGTATACAACACACCCATTCTGAGTCACCAAATATATGGTACAGAAAGCAAACTACAACTTCAATAATACAATTGTCGTGCAAAATACGACAACACATACTGTGAGTTTAAATACAAATATTGTCTTCTGGACAATATCCACACTCAAATAAATCCTCATTACAATTATTCAAACACTATTTTACAGAAATAGTGAGGACTGCTAAAACATCTTTCTAGAACCATCACTCCATACCCCGACTAGATCCTGCTATGTTCTCACCTCCTGAGAAGAAAAATGGAACAAAAAGGAAAAGGGTGAGCTCAACTAGCCCAGTAAAGAATATTATGACTAAGATAATATACAACAAATTATCATTAGTATTCAACAGGAAAAAATCTGATAGAATATAATCGACAACAAGTTTTAGATTAACAACTGCAGCGGAAACAGCAAACCATTAGAAGAGTCAAGTAGAGAATGAATTCTACTATCTTCTAAGATTTAAAAGTCCATCATCAATATTTTATCCCTGTAACATCAATTAATAATCAACTTTATCCAAATATTCATCTTTCCACTACAGGCCAAAGATATTCATTTGTATCACCTGTCAGTCATGTTCATCTCAACACCTGTTCATCTTTGCACTACAGGCCAAAGATATTCATCAAGTAGTCATACATATTTGCACTACAGGCCAAAGATATTCAGTAATATCATCATTTAGGACTGAGGATGATGAAAAATATCTTAAAGAAAACGAATCCAGTGAGACAGAAGGACAAATAGTAGGGATTCGTATAACAGTTTATCCAAGATCAATAATACTCTATAATAATCAATTGTGAAGCAGAATTCAAAAATAAAGATCAAAACATGGATACAATCAAAGATAGTAACCATAATAGACATCTTGGACAAAAAGGGAAAATTTTATTTTTCGGTAAATAGTGCCGTATTCGTGAATAGTACCGTATACGTGAATAGTGTCGTATACATGAATAGTAACCCCGACACAAAAAGTTCCAAATTTGATAAAAACTCATGTTGATATTTCAGCATAATGATATTGAAGAAAATAATATCATTTAAGAAGAAAATAATATCTCTTACCTCAAGATATCAGTACTTCTGGTCGGAATACCGGTATAAGGCTGAAAGAAACTTGCTCTGATGAATAGAAACTCTTAAAGTATCTAAATACTCACAAAATACACTCAATAATCTAGAGAAAGAAAGAGAGAAAACTTGTTTCTGGTGTGATTTTCAATTCTAACTTAGCCCTCTATTTATAGGAAAATGTTAGCACGCCGAAGCAGACTTAACCTGCAACCTGATGGCTTTACCTGCTACTATTCCTACCCACCATATTTGAATAAAAATCTCAGCACATTTCTTTACCAACCAAGAGTGGGGCCCACCAATTCTAGAATTTTCTATCAAAATGATAAACTCCGAAAATTCAACAATTTCTGAACCAGTCATCTCGTAAAATTCATAATAAATCATACGTTCATTTTTACCGGTTCAAAATTTGTGGACATATACTCAACTTATATATGTATAACATATCCAAAAATTACCACGATCCAACGGTCGGATTAAAAATTATAACCCCCGCAAAATATCTCAAAAATCCTGATTTTTAATACCTCCATTCCGACAAAAATACTGATAAAAACCTCAACATTAACTCCTTCATTTTTAACCACAAAAATATATCCCTCATTTATATCCACATAATATAAATATTTCCTTATCATATGAATTAATAATTAATTATTCACAAATAATATTATAGAATCACATTTATGACAACCAAGTCGTTCCCAGGAAAGAGGGGGCTTTCCAATAAGAATTTCTCCTTACTGACGCGCAATTAGATGGCCAAACCTCTCCTTAGACAGAACTTTCTAGACATTACCAATAATGTTATCTAATAATATTATTCAAATAATATGAATCATTGATCTGATAATGGAAAATACTGTGCAGTGACAATTATTGAAACAACAATAATATAAAATATCAATGCAGCAATTATTGAATCAATAAAATAAAATATTGAACAGTTACTACTGTAACAATTATTGAGTAGTGCCTTTCTTCGTAAGAATTAATAATTGATGCAATACCGTGTGCTACTGTATTTTAACCACCAGGTATTCCAACAGTATTAACGGTAACAACAACGTCGTTAATTATAAACAACTTATACTTGTCGTTTTCTTCATCCAATCGCTTTCTGTTATGGGGCCCACACAAGGCTACGCCGTCGTACGAATATTCCCCGACAGCAAGAATATTCCATGACCAAACAAATATTCCCCGACAAAATGAATATTTTATAACCACTTGCTTATTTTACAAAATTTGCACATTTCACCCATAACCAAAGTATTATATCAAATTAACCCCTTATTATTCATAATAATATTTAGAGAAAATTTGATTTTATTCATTAATAAGTTGGGATCTTACAACCTCCCCTCCTTATGAAATTTCGTCCTCGAAATTGACGTACGTACCTGATGTTTCAAAAAGGTGAAGATACCTCGCTTTTATTTCTGGTTCCAACTCCCAGGTCATTTCTTCAATAGCATGGTTTCTCCACAAAATCTTAACTTGTGGTATAACCTTCGTGCGTAGGACATGCTCTTTCCTATCCAAGATCTTAACAGGTACCTCCTCGTACGTTAAATCTTCAGCCATCTCGTCTGGTTCTAACTCAATAATGTGGTTCGGGTCTTTAACATATTTACGAAGCATAGATATGTGAAAAACATTATGAACACGAGACATGCTTGGAGGTAATGTGAGTCTATATGCCACATTTCCTATTCGCTCAAGAATCTCAAATGGACCAACAAATCTTGGATTGAGCTTTTCTCTCTTCCCAAATCTTATAACTCCCTTCTATGGTGTAACACGTAATAATATATGATCCCCAATATTAAATTTCACGTCCTTCCGATGAAGATCCGCATAACTCTTTTGTCGATCCTGTGCCGTTTGTATACGTTGTCGAATCGTTTGGATCTTCTCTGTAGTAATGCGTACCAACTCTGGTCCCAATAATGTTGCTTCACCCACCTTGTCCCAGCATACTGGAGAACGATATTTTCTTCCATACAACGCCTCGAATGGAGCCACACCTATGCTCGCCTGATAACTGTTGTTGTAGGAGAATTTCACCAATGGTAGGTACTTATCCCAACTCCCTTTGAGATCTAGGACACAGAGTCTTAATAGATCTTCAAGAGTTTGAATAGTCCTCTCTGATTGTCCGTTCGTTTGAGGATGGTATGCCGAACTGAATCGTAAATCCGTGCCCATAGCTTTTTGCAAGCTAACCCAAAATTGTGAAGTGAATCTTGGGTCACGATCCGAAACTATGGATACTGGCATGCCATGCAATCTCACTATCTCGTTCACATACATACTAGCAAGACGTTCAAGGGAATAAGTCTCACGTATCGGTAAGAAATGAGCAAATTTGGTTAATCTATCAACAATAACCCAAATCGCATCTATGCCTTGAGAAACCTTGGGAAGACCCGTAACAAAATCCATAGTAATGTGTTCCCACTTCCATTTCGGAATCTCAAGTGGTTGTAATGGACCCTTTGGTATTTGATGCTCCGCTTTTACACGTTGACAAGTTAAACATCTCGATATAAACTCCGCGATCTCTCTTTTCATATTGCTCCACCAAAATGTATGTCGAAGATCGTGATACATTTTAGTACTCCCAAGATGGATTGTAAACGGTGTGTTGTGTGCCTCTATCATTATTCTATGCTTCAAGTCAAAATCGTTAGGAACACAAAGTCTGGAGTTGACTCGAAGTATTCCTTCTTCATCAATTCTTGCTTCTGGAATAGCACCTTCTTGCACTTTCTTCTTCATACGCATCAGCTCTATGTCCGTAGCTTAAGCAGCTTTAACTTTATCGATTAAAGTCGGTTCTACTCGTATATTTGATATCATCATGTGGGTACTTGGAGCCTTCATCTCTATCTCCATCCTTTGCAAGTCATACAAAATGGGCCTTTGTGTTAACAACGTTGCACTCGTACCCGCATATGATCTTCTACTCAATGCGTCAGCTACTACGTTTGCTTTTCCAGGATGATATTGGATGGTATGATCGTAATCTTTCAACAGCTCGAGCCAACGTCACTGCCGCATGTTGAGTTCCTTTTGGGTGAAGAAATATTTGAGGCTTTTATGATCCGTATAGATCTCCACTTTCTCCCCATACAGGTAGTGTCTCCAAATCTTCAACTCAAAAACGACTGATGCCAACTCCAAATCATGAGTAGGATAATTCCTCCCATATTCTTTGAGTTATCGCGAGGCATAGGCTATGACTTTCCCATATTGCATGAGAACACATCCTAACCCTTTGCCTGAAGCATCGCTGTAGATAACAAATCCATCCAAACCAGATGGTATTGTCAGAACAGGTGCCGAAATGAGTCTCCTCTTGAGTTCTTGGAAAAACTTCTCGCATTCCTCACTCCATATGAATTTTGTATCTTTCCGAGTCAGCTGAGTTAATGGAGTAGCGATTCGAAAAAAATCCTTCCATAAATCTCCGATAATAACCAGCTAAGCCCAGAAAGCTACGTACTTCGGTTACCGACTTCGGTTGCTCTCAACTGTGACTCATATCCCAATCTTGGTTAGTACGTCACAATGACACCTATCAGTTTACTACCGCACGAATATGGCATCCCCTACGGAGACTTTGGCTTCAGTGCATTCCGCAAAGGAAGTCACCAGATATAGGCTCGGGTACAATAGGAGTCATTCGATATGAGATTTTAGAAGTGGGTTTTGTACCGGATTCAAAGATGATACAAAATTCAATATCACGCTCTGGAGGTAGGCCCAGAAATTCTTCAGGAAATACGTCAGGAAATTCACTAACAACAGAAATATCATTCAAATCTGACGTATTTTTTTGTTCAAGTCCATGACATGGGCTAAGAAAGCTTGACATCCATTTTTTAATAAACGAATGGCTTTATGGCTTGGTATGACATCGATTGATTTTAGTGGTTTGGTTGCTTGAATTCGCATGACAGGTTGGTTAGGAATATGAAAACTAACAACCTTACGAAAATAATCAATTTTAGCATGATGAGTGGTTAACCAATCAATTCCTAAAATCACATCAAAAGCAAGTATCTTTAAAGAGATAAGATCAACAGGTAATGTGATAGTGCCAACTTGGATCATGCAAGATTTATAAACTGTAGATGTAACGAAAGTTTCACCCAATGGAGTTTCAACAGATAAGTCAAAGGTCAATTTCTCCGGAGTCAAGTTTAAACGTTGAGCACAAGCAGGAGAGATAAAAGAATGGGTAGAACTGGTATCTAATAAAGTATAAACTTCGCAAGAATTTATAATTAACTAACCTGTTATACCTTCTTTCAGGTTCCTCGCGTTTTGGCTAGTCACGACAAACGTTCTTCCAGGAACCGCTGATTTTGACTTATCCGGGACAGCTTTTGGAGTCACCATCCCCGCTGAACTTGGTTTTGCTACAGAACACTCTCGAGCTATATGACCCTCCTTTCCATAGTTATAACATACCTTGGATTGTTGTGGGCAGTTTGGGCTGATATGTCCTTCTTTCCCACATTTGTAACATACGACCGGTGGTCGTTCTCCTCCCCTAGAAACAGTTGATGTTTGTGCTGACGTCTTCACGTTATCATTATTGTACCTTTTCTTCTTGAAATCTCCTCCTGACTCGCTCCTTTTATTATCACGACCACGATTACCACCAGAGTGGTTACCGCTTTTATCCGAATGTTTTCCTCCCTGCTGGTTTTCATTACTTTGATGATTGCTGCCACCGGTATGACCCTGGTTGTGGTTCCTCGGTTGCACATACTCATTATCTCGCTCTAATAATTGAGCCCTGTTTACAACATCTGAATATAAAAAAAATTTATGAGAGATGAGATATTGTCGAATCTCGAGTTTTAGACCTCTCAGAAACATCCTTGTCATTCGTTCCTCATTTTAGACCAAATGAGGTGCAAACCTGGATAACTCCGTAAACTTCGCCTCGTATTGGGACACCGTCATGTTGTTTTGTTCCAGTCTGATAAACTCCACCTCCTTCATATGACGAATACTTTCAGGAAAGTACTTGTTATTGAACAGCTTTTGAAATGTTTCCCAGGACATGTTGAGTGCGTCAGGCTGGGTACGCTTCACAGACTCCCACCAGTAGTCTGCCTCACTGCGGAACATAAAGGTAGCGAATGGAACCTTCTGTTCCTTCGTGCATCCCAAGATATCGAATATCTTGGTAATTTGCTTGACCCACGTTTCCGCCATGATCGGATCCGGCTTTCCCTTAAATTCTGGTGGTCCCAATTCTTTGAACTGCTTAGCTATGACAAACCGCGCGTTGTTATCATTTCCACCAGTATTCTGCACACGAGTCTCCCTCGTCTGATTTTGCATGAACTGCAAAAAGCTCCTAAACATTCCATCATTCATCGTTTGCTTGGTAACGTTGTTTACAGGAGGAATATTTCCTTCCTGTTGCACGTTCCCCTGGGTGGTGATCAAAGGTGTCTCCACGGTCTGATTTACTCCATTATTAACGTTCTCAGCTGCCATTCTTAAATACTGCTATAAAACAAGGGTTAATAGTCATGTCATATATTATCCCTATACTCTGACCGACCAAATAAACTTAGTCAGGTCATACTAGCAAAGGAATTCTCCGTCTCTCCGCTCCTAGTTCTCGTCTCACATCTAAGCCAGGGATCGTATCCCTAAGCTCTGATACCAACAGTGACGCCCCCAAAATAGGTATACAACACCCATTCTGAGTCGCCAAATATATAGTACAGAAAGCAAACTACAACTTTAATAATACAATTGTCGTGCAAAATACGACAACACATACTGTGAGTTTAAATACAAATATTGTCTTCTGGACAATATCCACACTCAAATAAATCCTCATTACAATTATTCAAATACTATTTTACAGAAATAGTGAGGACTGCTAAAACATATTTCTAGAACCATCACTCCATACCCCGACTAGATCCTGCTATGTTCTCACCTTCTGAGAAGAAAAATGGAACAAAAAGGAAAAGGGTGAGCTCAACTAGCCCAGTAAAGAATATTATGACTAAGATAATATACAACAAATTATCATTAGTATTCAACAGGAAAAAATCTGATAGAATATAATCGACAACAAGTTTTAGATCAACAACTGCAGCGGAAATAGCAAACCATTAGAAGAGTCAAGTAGAGAAAGAATTCTACTATCTTCTAAGATTTAAAAGTCCATCATCAATATTTTATCCCTGTAACATCAATTAATAATCATCTTTATCCAAATATTCATCTTTGCCCTACAGGCCAAAGATATTCATTTGTATCACCTGTCAGTCATGTTCATCTCAACACCTGTTCATCTTTGCAGTTTCGTATATTCTATTATACTCGTATGAGATATCATTTCTTTTGTACTCGTCATGGAATATCATTTACTTCGGTATTTTTCTTTTACGAGTTACTATTCATAGGTTACTATTCACCCAGTTACTATTCACTCTAGTATTATTCACTCAGGTATTCAGGACACTTTTCGTGTCGGAGTACTATTCACGAGTTACTATTCACGGGTTACTATTCACCTAAATTTTTATTCACCCGAATATTATTCACTCGCGTATTTGGGGTACTTTTCATGTTGGGGTACTATTCATGAGGTACTATTTCTAAAGTACTATTCACGGGGTACTATTTACCTGAAAAATATATTTCTTTTCTGTCTAAATTATTTTTGGTACATGAATATTATTCTTGAATTTTACTCCACAAAGCAGTATCATGTTGACAATTTGGACGTTATTGATTTCTGGATAAATTAAATTATAAATCTTTAAAATTTATCCTTGAACTTGTTTTATTGAATTATTATGTCATTGTCATCATCCTCATGCTTATATTGTGATGAAAGTCATCTTTGGCTTACGTGCAGAGATGGACTTGGTATGATTATGAGCAGGGATTATTCGGTATAATCATGACCGTAATGTGACGAATGATGTGGTGAAAGTCCTCATTGGCCTGTAGTTCATTGATGGACAGTTGTTGGTATGATTATGACCAGGGATTATTCGGTATAATCATGACCATTGATGATTACATGAATATCCTTGGCCGTGATGCAGGGATAATTCGATTTTATTTATTAAGTTGAGTCTTAGCAATAAAGTTGATGAAAAAAAATTTTAAATTATAGAAGATAGTAGATTTTATGCTCTACTTGGCTCTTCTAATGGATTACTTATTCCGCTGCAGTTGTTGATCTAAAACTTGTTGTCTATTATATTCTATCAGTTGTTATACTGTTGAAGGCTAAGGATAATTTATTATGTAAGACCCCAACTTATTAATGAATAAAATCAAATTTTCTCTAAATATTATTGTGAATAAAAAGGGGTTAATTTGATATAATACTTTGGTTATGGGTGAAATGTGCAAATTTTGCAAAATAAGCAAGTGGTTATAAAATATTTATTTTTGGTCGGTGAATATTCGGTTGGTCGTGGAATATTCTTGCTGTCGGGGAATATTCGTACGACGACGCAGCCTTGTGTGGGCCCCATAACGGAAAGCGATTGGATGAAGAAAACGACAAGTATAAGTTGTTTATAAATAACGGCGTAGTTGTTACCGTTAATACTGTTTAAATACCCGGTGGTTAAAAATACAGTAATAACGCGTGTTGCATAGTAGCACACGGATTGCACAGTATATTGAATTATTGATTCGTACGTAAGAAGGCACTACTCAATAATTGTTACAGTATTATTGTTCAATATTTTATTTTATTGATTCAATAATTGCTGCGTTGATATTTTATATTATTGTTGTTTCAATAATTGTTGCTGCACAGTATTTTCATTTATCAGATCAATAATTCATATTATTTGAATAATATTATTAGATAACATTATTGGCAATGTCTAGAAAGTTCTGTCTAAGGAGAGGTTTGGTCATCTAATTGCGCGCCAGTAAGGAGAAATCCTTATTGGAAAGCCCCCTCTTTCCTGGGAACGGCCTGGTTGTCATAAATGTGATTCTGTAATATTATTTGTGAATAATTAATTATTGATTCATATGATAAGGAAATATTTATTTTATGTGGATATAAATGAGGGATATATTTTTGTGGTTAAAAATGAAGGAGTTAATGTTGAGGTTTTTATCAGTATTTTTGTCGGAATGGAGGTATTAAAAAATCAGGGTTTTTGAGATAGTTTGCGGGGGTTATAATTTTTAATCCGACCGTTGGATCGTGGTAATTTTTGGATATGTTATACATATATAAGTTGAGTATATGTCCACAAATTTTGAACCGTTAAAAATGAACGTATGATTTATTATGAATTTTACAAGATGACTGGTTCAGAAATTGTTGAATTTTCGGAGTTTATCATTTTGGTGGAAAATTCTAGAATTGGTGGGCCCCACTTGTGGTTGGTGAAGAAATGTGCTGAATTATATTTCAAATGTGGTAGGTGGGAATAGTAGCAGGTAAAGCCATCAGGTTGCAGGTCAAACCTACCAAAATTTTCCTATAAATAGAGGGCTAAGTTAGAATTGAAAATTACACCAGAAACAAGTTTTCTCTCTTTCTCTCTCTAGATTATTGAGTGTATTTTGTGAGTATTTAGATACTTTGAGAGTTTCTATTCATCAGAGCAAGTTTCTTTCAGCCTTATACCGGTATTCCGACCAGAAGTACTGATATTTTGAGGTAAGGGATATTATTTTCTTCTTAATGATATTATTTTCTTCAATATCATTATGCTGAAATATTGATATGAGTTTTTATCAAATTTGGAACTTTTTGTGTCGGGGGTTACTATTCACGTATACGGCACTATTCACGAATACGGCACTATTCACCGAAAAATAAAATTTTCCCTTTTTGTCCAAGATGTCTATTATGGTTACTATCTTTGATTGTATCCATGTTTTGATCTTTATTTTTGAATTCTGCTTCACAATTGATTATTATGAAGTATTATTGATCTTGGATAAACTGTTATACGAATCCCTACTATTTGTCCTTCTGTCTCATTGGATTCGTTCTCTTTAAGATATTTTTCATCATCCTCAGTCCTAAATGATGATATTAATGAATATCTTTGGCCTGTAGTGCAAAGATGTATAATTACTTGATGAATATCTTTGGCCTGTAGTGCAAAGATGAACAGGTGTTGAGATGAACATGACCGACTGATGATACAAATGAATATCTTTGGCCTGTAGTGCAAAGATGAATATTTGGTTAAAGATGATTATTAATTGATGTTACAGGGATAAAATATTGATGATGGACTTTTAAATCTTAGAAGATAGTAGAATTCTTTCTCTACTTGACTCTTCTAATGGTTTGTTGTTTCCGCTGCAGTTGTTGATCTAAAACTTGTTGTCGATTATATTTTATCAGATTTTTCCCTGTTGAAGACTAACGATAATTTGTTGTATATTATCTTAGTCATAATATTCTTTACTGGGCTAGTTGAGCTCACCCTTTTCCTTTTTGTTCCATTTTTCTTCTCAGGAGGTGAGAACATAGCAGGATCTAGTCGGGGTATGGAGTGATGGTTCTAGAAAGATGTATTAGCAGTCCTCACTATTTCTGTAAAATAGTGTTTGAATAATTGTAATGAGGATTTATTTGAGTGTGGATATTGTCTAGAAGACAATATTTGTATTTAAACTCACAGTATGTGTTGTCGTATTTTGCACGACAATTGTATTATTGAAGTTGTAGTTTGCTTTCTGTACCATGTATTTGGCGACTCAGAATGGGTGTTGTATACCTATTCTGGGGGCGTCACAGTTGGTATCAGAGCTTAGGGATATGATCCCTGGCTGAGATGTGAGACAAGAACTAGGAGGGGAGAGACGGGGAATTCCTTCGCTAGTATGACCTGACTAAGTTTATTTGGTGTTTATTTGGTCGGTCAGAGTATAGGGATAATATATGACATGACTATTAACCCTTGTTTTATGGCAGTATTTAAGAATGGCAGCTGAGAACGTTAATAATGGAGTAAATCAGACCGTGGAGACACCTTTGATCACTACCCAGGGGAACGTGCAACAGGAAGGCAATATTCCTCCTGTAAACAACGTTACCGAGCAAACGATGAATGATGGAATGTTTAGGAGCTTTTTGCAGTTCATGCAAAATCAGACGAGGGAGACTCGTGTGCAGAATACGGGTGGAAATGATAACAACGCGCGGTTTGTCACAGCTAAGCAGTTCAAAGAATTGGGACCACCAGAATTTAAGGGAAAGCCGGATCCGATCATGGCGGAAACGTGGGTCAAGCAAATTACCAAGATATTTGATGTCTTGGGATGCACGGAGGAACAGAAGGTTCCATTCGCCACATTTATGTTCCGCGGTGAGGCAGACTACTGGTGGGAGTCTGTGAAGCGTACCCAGCCTGACGCACTCAACATGTCCTGGGAAACATTTCAAAAACTGTTCAATGACAAGTACTTTCCTGAAAGTATTCGTCATATGAAGGAGGTTGAGTTTATTAGACTGGAACAAAACAACATGACGGTGTCCCAGTACGAGGCGAAGTTTGCAGAGTTATCCAGGTTTGCACCTCATTTGGTCGAAAATGAGGAACGAATGACGCGGATGTTTCTGAGAGGTTTAAAACCTGAGATTCGTCAATACCTTATCTCTCATAAATTTTCTCTGTATTCAGACGTTGTCAACAGGGCCCAATTATTAGAGAGAGATAATGAGTATACTCAACCGAGGGACCACAACCAGGGTCATACCGGTGACAGCAATCATCAGAGCGATGATAACCAACGAGGAGGGAAAAATACGAACAAAGGCGGTAACCACTCGGGTGGTCATCGTGGCCATGATAATAGGAGAGGTGAGTCAAGTGGAAATTTCAGAAAGAGGAGATTCAACAATGACGGGAAGACATCAGCACCAGCACCAGCACCAACAACAAATTTTAGGGGAGGAGAACGACCGCCAGTTAGATGTTACAAATGCGGGAAAGAGGGACATATCAGCCCAAACTGTCCACAACAATCCAAGGTGTGTTACAACTGTGGGAAGGAAGGCCACATCGCTCGAGATTGTACTATAGCGAAACCAAGTTCAGCGGGAGTGGTGATTCCAAGGGCTGTCCCGGATAAGGCGAAATCAGCGGTTCCTGGAAGAGCGTTTGTCGTTACTGGCCAAAACGCGAGAAACCCGAACGAGGTGATCACGGGTAAGCTAATCTTGAATTCTTGCGAAGTTTATACTTTACTAGATACCGGTTCTACCCATTCTTTTATCTCTCCTGCTTGTGCTCAACGTTTAAACTTGACTCCGGAGAAATTGGACTTTAACTTATCTGTTGAAACTCCGTTGGGTGAAACCTTCGTTACATCTACAGTTTATAAATCTTGCATGATCCAAGTTGGCACTATCACATTACCTGTTGATCTTATCTCTTTAAAGATACTTGCTTTTGATGTGATTTTAGGAATTGATTGGTTAACCACTCATCATGCTAAAATTGATTGTTTTCGTAAGGTTGTTAGTTTTCATATTCCTAACCAACCTGTCATACGAATTCAAACTACTAAACCACTAAAATCAGTCACTGTCATATCAAGCCACAAAGCTATTCGTTTATTGAAAAACGGATGTCAAGCTTTCTTAGCCCATGTTATGGATTTGAACAAAGACAAGTCAGATTTGAATAATATTTCTATTGTTAGAGAATTTTCCGATGTATTTCCTGAAGAACTTCCGGTCTACCCCCGGAACGAGAAATTGAATTCTTTATTGACCTTGAACCCGGTACAAAGCCCATTTCTAAAACCCCATATCGAATGGCTCCTATTGAACTTCAGGAGTTAAAAGTCCAACTACAGGAGTTGTTGGACATCGGTTTTATTCGTCCTAGTACGTCTCCTTGGGGTGCTCCTGTTTTATTCGTAAAGAAGAAAGACGGGAGTATGCGACTTTGTATTGACTATCGAGAATTGAACCATGTCACCATCAAGAATAGGTATCCGCTACCTCGCATTGATGACCTGTTTGACCAGTTGCAAGGAGCACAATTCTTTTCAAAGATCGATCTTCGTTCTGGATATCATCAGCTGAAGATTAAAACTGAGGATATTCCAAAGACTGCCTTCAGAACTCGGTACGGGCATTATGAATTCTTAGTAATGTCTTTTGGATTGACTAATGCTCCTGCTGCCTTCATGGATATGATGAACCGTGTATTCAAAGAATATTTGGATCAGTTCGTTGTTGTCTTTATTGATGACATCCTCATCTATTCCAAAAGCCGTGAAGATCATGAGCGCCATTTGAAGCTGGTACTGCAAAGGCTTCGTGAAAACAAGCTATATGCCAAACTGAAGAAATGCGAGTTCTGGCTTGAGGAAGTAGCATTCCTTGGGCACGTGGTGTCAAAACATGGAGTATCTGTCGACCCGGCGAAGATTGAAGCCATACAAAGTTGGGAGCAACCGAAGTCGGTAACCGAAGTACGTAGCTTTCTGGGCTTAGCTGGTTATTATCGGAGATTTGTGGAAGGATTTTCTCGAATCGCTACTCCGTTAACTCAGCTGACTCGGAAAGATACAAAATTCGTATGGAGTGAGGAATGCGAGAAGAGTTTCCAAGAACTCAAGAGGAGACTCATTTCGGCACCTGTTTTGACAATACCATCTGGTTCGGATGGATTTGTTATCTACAGCGATGCTTCAGGCAAAGGGTTAGGATGTGTTCTCATGCAACATGGGAAAGTCATAGCCTATGCCTCACGACAACTCAAAGAATATGAGAGGAATTATCCTACTCATGATTTGGAGTTGGCAGCAGTCGTTTTTGCGTTGAAGATCTGGAGACACTACCTGTATGGGGAGAAAGTGGAGATCTATACAGATCATAAAAGCCTCAAATATTTCTTCACCCAAAAGGAACTCAACATGCGGCAACGACGTTGGCTTGAGCTGTTGAAAGATTACGATCATACCATCCAATACCATCCTGGAAAAGCAAACGTAGTAGCTGACGCATTGAGTAGAAGATCATATGCGGGTACGAGTGCAATGTTTTTAACACAAAGGCCCATTTTGTATGACTTGCAAAGGATGGAGATAGAGATGAAGGCTCCAAGTACCCACATGATGATATCAAATATACGAGTAGAACCGACTTTAATCGATAAAGTTAAAGCTGCTCAAGCTACGGATATAGAGCTGATGCGTATGAAGAAGAAAGTGCAAGAAGGTGCTATTCCAGAAGCAAGAATCGATGAAGAAGGAATACTTCGAGTCAACTCCAGACTTTGTGTTCCTAACGATTTTGACTTGAAGCATAGAATAATGATGGAGGCACACAACACACCGTTTGCAATCCATCCTGGGAGTACCAAAATGTATCACGATCTTCGACATACATTTTGGTGGAGCAATATGAAAAGAGAGATCGCGGAGTTTATCTCGAGATGTTTAACTTGTCAACGTGTAAAAGCGGAGCATCAAGTACCAAAGGGTCCATTGCAACCACTTGAGATTCCGAAATGGAAGTGGGAACACATTACTATGGATTTTGTTACAGGTCTTCCCAAGGTTTCTCAAGGCATAGATGCGATTTGGGTTATTGTTGATAGATTAACCAAGTCCGCTCATTTCTTGCCGATACGTGAGACTTATTCCCTTGAACGTCTTGCTAGTATGTACGTGAACGAGATTGTGAGATTGCATGGCATGCCAGTATCCATAGTTTCGGATCGTGACCCAAGATTCACTTCACGATTTTGGGTTAGCTTGCAGAAAGCTATGGGCACGGATTTACGATTCAGTTCAGCATACCATCCTCAAACGGACGGACAATCAGAGAGGACTATTCAAACTCTTGAAGATCTATTAAGACTTTGTGTCTTAGATCTCAAAGGGAGTTGGGATAAGTACCTACCATTGGTGGAATTCTCCTACAACAACAGTTATCAGGCGAGCATAGGTATGGCTCCATTTGAGGCGTTGTATGGAAGAAAATGTCGTTCTCCAGTATGCTGGGACGAGGTGGGTGAAGCAACATTGTTGGGACCAGAATTGGTACGCATTACTACAGAGAAGATCCAAACGATTCGACAACGTATACAAACGGCACAGGATCGACAAAAGAGTTATGCGGATCTTCATCGGAAGGACGTGGAATTTAATATTGGGGATCATGTATTGTTACGTGTTGCACCATGGAAGGGAGTTACAAGATTTGGGAAGAGAGGAAAGCTCAATCCAAGATTTGTTGGTCCATTTGAGATTCTTGAGCGAATAGGAAATGTGGCATATAGACTCGCATTACCTCCAAGCATGTCTCGTGTTCATAATGTTTTTCACATATCTATGCTTCGTAAATATGTTAAAGACCCGAACCACATTATTGAGTTAGAACCAGACGAGATAGCTGAAGATTTAACGTACGAGGAGGTACCTGTTAAGATCTTGGATAGGAAAGAGCATGTCCTACGCACGAAGGTTATACCACAAGTTAAGGTTTTGTGGAGAAACCATGCTATTGAAGAAATGACCTGGGAGTTGGAATCAGAAATGAAAGCGAGGTATCCTCACCTTTTTGAAACATCAGGTACGTACGTCAATTTCGAGGACGAAATTTCATAAGGAGGGGAGGTTGTAAGACCCCAACTTATTAATGAATAAAATCAAATTTTCTCTAAATATTATTGTGAATAATAAGGGGTTAATTTGATATAATACTTTGGTTATGGGTGAAATGTGCAAATTTTGCAAAATAAGCAAGTGGTTATAAAATATTTATTTTTGGTCGGTGAATATTCGGTTGGTCGTGGAATATTCTTGCTGTCGGGGAATATTCGTACGACGACGCAGCCTTGTGTGGGCCCCATAACGGAAAGCGATTGGATGAAGAAAACGACAAGTATAAGTTGTTTATAAATAACGGCGTAGTTGTTACCGTTAATACTGTTTAAATACCCGGTGGTTAAAATACAGTAATAACGCGTGTTGCATAGTAGCACACGGATTGCACAGTATATTGAATTATTGATTCGTACGTAAGAAGGCACTACTCAATAATTGTTACAGTATTATTGTTCAATATTTTATTTTATTGATTCAATAATTGCTGCATTGATATTTTATATTATTGTTGTTTCAATAATTGTTGCTGCACAGTATTTTCATTTATCAGATCAATAATTCATATTATTTGAATAATATTATTAGATAACATTATTGGCAATGTCTAGAAAGTTCTGTCTAAGGAGAGGTTTGGTCATCTAATTGCGCGCCAGTAAGGAGAAATCCTTATTGGAAAGCCCCCTCTTTCCTGGGAACGGCCTGGTTGTCATAAATGTGATTCTGTAATATTATTTGTGAATAATTAATTATTGATTCATATGATAAGGAAATATTTATTTTATGTGGATATAAATGAGGGATATATTTTTGTGGTTAAAAATGAAGGAGTTAATGTTGAGGTTTTTGTCAGTATTTTTGTCGGAATGGAGGTATTAAAAATCAGGGTTTTTGAGATAGTTTGCGGGGGTTATAATTTTTAATCCGACCGTTGGATCGTGGTAATTTTTGGATATGTTATACATATATAAGTTGAGTATATGTCCACAAATTTTGAACCGTTAAAAATGAACGTATGATTTATTACGAATTTTACAAGATGACTGGTTCAGAAATTGTTGAATTTTCGGAGTTTATCATTTTGGTGGAAAATTCTAGAATTGGTGGGCCCCACTTGTGGTTGGTGAAGAAATGTGCTGAATTATATTTCAAATGTGGTAGGTGGGAATAGTAGCAGGTAAAGCCATCAGGTTGCAGGTCAAACCTACCAAAATTTTCCTATAAATAGAGGGCTAAGTTAGAATTGAAAATTACACCAGAAACAAGTTTTCTCTCTTTCTCTCTCTAGATTATTGAGTGTATTTTGTGAGTATTTAGATACTTTGAGAGTTTCTATTCATCAGAGCAAGTTTCTTTCAGCCTTATACCGGTATTCCGACCAGAAGTACTGATATTTTGAGGTAAGGGATATTATTTTCTTCTTAATGATATTATTTTCTTCAATATCATTATGCTGAAATATTGATATGAGTTTTTATCAAATTTGAAACTTTTTGTGTCGGGGGTTACTATTCACGTATACGGCACTATTCACGAATACGGCACTATTCACCGAAAAATAAAATTTTCCCTTTTTGTCCAAGATGTCTATTATGGTTACTATCTTTGATTGTATCCATGTTTTGATCTTTATTTTTGAATTCTGCTTCACAATTGATTATTATGAAGTATTATTGATCTTGGATAAACTGTTATACGAATCCCTACTATTTGTCCTTCTGTCTCATTGGATTCGTTCTCTTTAAGATATTTTTCATCATCCTCAGTCCTAAATGATGATACAAATGAATATCTTTGGCCTGTAGTGCAAAGATGTATAATTACTTGATGAATATCTTTGGCCTGTAGTGCAAAGATGAACAGGTGTTGAGATGAACATGACCGACTGATGATACAAATGAATATCTTTGGCCTGTAGTGCAAAGATGAATATTTGGTTAAAGATGATTATTAATTGATGTTACAGGGATAAAATATTGATGATGGACTTTTAAATCTTAGAAGATAGTAGAATTCTTTCTCTACTTGACTCTTCTAATGGTTTGTTGTTTCCGCTGCAGTTGTTGATCTAAAACTTGTTGTCGATTATATTTTATCAGATTTTTCCCTGTTGAAGACTAACGATAATTTGTTGTATATTATCTTAGTCATAATATTCTTTACTGGGCTAGTTGAGCTCACCCTTTTCCTTTTTGTTCCATTTTTCTTCTCAGGAGGTGAGAACATAGCAGGATCTAGTCGGGGTATGGAGTAATGGTTCTAGAAAGATGTATTAGCAGTCCTCACTATTTCTGTAAAATAGTGTTTGAATAATTGTAATGAGGATTTATTTGAGTGTGGATATTGTCTAGAAGACAATATTTGTATTTAAACTCACAGTATGTGTTGTCGTATTTTGCACGACAATTGTATTATTGAAGTTGTAGTTTGCTTTCTGTACCATGTATTTGGCGACTCAGAATGGGTGTTGTATACCTATTCTGGGGGTGTCACATATTATGCATTATCTTAGTCATAATATTTTTTACTGGGCTAGTTGAGCTCACCCTTTCTTTCACTGTTCTCTTCAGGAAATGAAAATATAGCTGGGACGAGTCGGAGAACGGATTGATGGTCTAGATGGTTATTTTAGTAGTCCTCACTATTCTGTAAAATAGTGTGGCAATAAATGTAATGAGGACTCCATTGAGTGTGGATATTGTCTAGATGACAATATTCTTATTAAAACTATTAGATTATGTTTTGTAGTATGTTACACGACAGTTGTATAATTAAGTTTGTATTTAATTTATGTACCATGTATCTGGCAACCCAAGATGGGTGATGTATACCTGTTTTGGGGGCGTCATAAAGTGGATGGTTCAAGGGAGAGCTTTTGTCATGACTTCCAAAAAAGTAATGAACCCGAACGATGTTATCACGGGTAAACTAATCATAAACTCTAGCGAATTTTATACCTTATTAGATATCAATTCTACCCATTCTTTTATTTCACCTACTTGTGCTCAACTTTTGAACTTGACTCTTAAAAAATTAGACTTTGACTTATCTATTAAAATTTCGTTGGGAGAAACTTTCATTACATCAACTGTTTATAAATTTTGTTTGATTTAAGTCGGCACCCTCACATTACCTGTTGATCTCATCTCTTTGAAAATACTTGCATTTGATGTGATTTTAGGAATCGACTAGTTAATTACCCATCATGCTAAAATTGATTGTTTTCGTAAGGTCATTAGTTTTCATATTCCTAATCAACCTGTTATGAGAATTTAAGCAATGAAACCGTGGAAATCAATCCTTGTCATCTCTAGCCATAAAGTCATTCGTTTATTAAAAAATAGATGTTAAACTTTATTAGCCCATGTCACTGATTTAAAAAAAAATACATTAGATTTGAATGATGTTTTTGTTGTTAATAAATTCCCTGATGTATTTCCCAAAGAACTTCCTGGCCTACCCCTAGAGCGTGAAATTGAATTTTGTATTGACCTTGAAACCGGTACAAAACCCATTTCTAAAGCCCCATATTGAATGGTTCCTATTGAACTTCAGGAGTTAAAAGCTCAACTTTAGGAATCATTAGAAATCGGCTTCATACGTCCCAGTACATCTCCTTGGGGTTCTCCTGTGTTATTCGTAAAGAAAAAAGATGGGAGTATGCGACTTTGCATTGACTATCGGTAGTTAAATCATGTCACCATCAAATATAGGTACCCATTACCTCGCATTGATGACATGTTTGACCAGTTGTAAGGTGTTAAATTATTCTCAAAGATCGATCTTCGTTCTGGATATCATCAGTTAAAAATTAAAACTGATAACATTCCGAAGAGTGCATTCAGAACTCGATACGGGCATTACGAATTTCTAGTCATGTCTTTCGGCTTGACTAATGCTCCTGCTGCCTTCATGGATATGATGAACCGAGTATTCAAGGAATATTTGAATCATTTTGTGGTTGTATTTATTGATTACATCCTTATTTACTCCAAAAGTCGTGAAGATCATGAGCAACACTTGAGGCTGATACTCTAAAAGCTTTGTGAAAACAAGCTATATGCCAAGTTGAAAAAATGCGAGTTCTGGCTTGAGGAAGTAGCATTCCTTGGGCACGTGATATCGAAACATGGAATATCAATTGACTCGGCGAAGATTGAAGCAATACAAAGTTAGGAGCAACCTAAGTCACTAACCGAAATACGTAGCTTTATGGGCTTAGCTGGTTATTATCGGAGATTCGTGGAAGGATTTTCTCGAATCGCCACTCCATTAACTCAGCTGACTCAAAAAGATACAAAATTAGGATGGAGCGAGGAATGTGAGAAGAACTTCCAAGAGCTCAAGAGGAGACTCACTTCAGCACCTATTCTGATAATACCATCAGGATCAGAGGGATTTGTCATCTACTGCGATGCTTCAGGTAGAAGTTTAGGATGTGTTCTCATGCAACATGGAAAAGTCATAGCTTATGCCTCACGACAACTCAAAGAATATGAGAGGAATTATCCTACTCATAATCTAGAGATGGCAGCAGTCATTTTTGCGCTAAAGATCTGGAGACACTACCTGTATGGGGAGAAAGTGGAGATATATACATATTATAAGAGCCTTAAATATTTTTTCATACAAAAGAAACTCAACATACGGCAACGACGTTAACTTGAGCTATTGAAAGATTATGACCATACCATTCAATATCATCTTGGAAAAATGAACGTGGTAGCTGACGTGTTGAGTAGAAAATCATATGCGGGTACGAGTGCGATATTGTCAACACAAAGGCCCATTTTGTATGACCTATAAAGGATGGAGATAGAGTTAAAGACTCCAAGGACCCACGTGATGATTTCAAATATACGAGTAGAACCGACTTTAATTGATAAAGCTAAAGTTGCTCAAGCTATAGACCTAGAGCTGATAAATAAGAAGAAGAATGTGCAAGAAGGTGTTATTTCGGAAGCAAGAATCGACGAAGAAGGAATATTTCGAGTCAACTCCAGACTTAGTGTTCTTAACGACTCTAATTTAAAGTATAAAATTATGATGAAAGCACACAACACATCATTTGTAATCCATCCTGGAAGTACCAAAATGTATCGTGATCTTCGACATACATTTTGGTGGAGCAATATGAATAGAGAGATCGCGGAGTTTATCTCGAGGTGTTTAACTTGTCAACGTGTTAAGGCATAGCATTAACTGCCAAAAGGTCCATTGCAAGCACTTGAAATTTCAGAATAGAAGTGGGAACACATTAACATGGATTTTGTTATGGGTCTTCCCAAGGTTTCTCAAGGCATAAGTGCAATTTGAGTAATTGTCGATATACTAACCAAATTTACTCCTTTCTTGCCTATACGAGAAACTTATTTACTTGAACGTCTTGCTCGTATGTACATAAATAAGATTGTAAGACTGCATGGTATGCTAGTATCCATAGTTTCTGATCGAGACCCTAAATTCACTTCACGATTTTGGGTCAGCTTGCAAAAAGCTATGGGCACTGATTTACAATTTAGTTTTGCATATCATCCTCAGACGGACGGACAATCAAAAAAGACTATTCAAACTCTTGAAGATCTATTTAGACTCTACGTCCTAGACTTCAAAGGAAGTTGGGACAAATACTTACCGTTGGTGGAATTCTCCTACAATAACAATTATCAAGCGAGTATTGGCATGACTCCATTCGAGATGTATGGATGAAAGTGCCATTCTTCAGTATGCTGGGACGAGGTGGGTGAAGTAACATTGTTGGGACTAGAATTGGTACGCATGACTACAAAAAAGATTCAAATGATCTGGCAACGGATACAAACAGCACAAGTCCGACAAAAGAGTTATGTTGATCTTTATCGAAGGGATGTGGAATTCAATTTCGGAGACCATGTATTGTTACGTGTTGCCCAATGGAAAGGAGTTACGAGATTCGAAAATAGAGGAAAGCTCAATCCTCGATTTATTGGTCCATTTGAAATCCTTGAGTAGGAATTGTGGCCTATAGACTCGCCATACCGCCAAGTATATCTCATGTTCATAACGTTTTTTATATATCCATGCTACATAAATATGTGAAAGACCCGAACCACATTATTGAATTAGAACTAGACGAGATAGTGGAAGATTTAATGTATGAGGAGATACCTGTTAAGGTCTTGGATAAGAAGGAACATGTTCTACGCTCAAAGATTATACATCAAGTCAAAGTTTTATAGAGAAACCATGATATTGAGGAACTAACGTGGGAGTTCGAATCCGAAATGAGAGCAAGGTATCCTCACCTCTTCGAAATAACATGTACGTATATCAATTTCGATGACGAAGTTTTATAAGGAGAGGAGGTTGTAAGACCCCAACTTTTTATGAATAAGATTTATTTTTTTTAATATTATTTTAAATAGTAAGGTGTTGATTTAATAAATATTGTAGTTGTGGGTGATATGTGTAAATTATACAAAGTAAATAGTTGTCGAAAAATATTCGTTTGGTCGGAGAATATATTCTTTTTGTCGGAGAATATTCGTACGATGGCGCAATCATTGGTGGAATATATAACGGAATAACTGTCGGATATAGAAAGCGACAGAAATAACCTTTTTATAAAGTAACGACAAAAGTTTTACCGTTAACTGTTGAAATAGTCAGTGATAAAAGTACAGTAATACACATTGTTCCACAGTGGTACACGGTATTGCATAGTATTTCTGATTATTGATTCTTACTTAAAAAGTCACTCAATATTTTATTCAATAATTGCTACAGTAGTTTCTGCATAGTATCTCATATCATTAATTCAATAATTGTTACAGTAGCATCTACACAATATTTTATATTATTAAAATGATATTATTAGATAGCATTATTGACAATGTCTAAAAAGTTTTATTGAGAAAAGGGGTTAGGTTATATAATTGCGCGCCAGTAAGGAGAAATTCTTATCGGAACTCCTCTTTTCTAGGAACGACCTGATTATCAATATTGTGATTCGGTAATATTAATTGTGAATAAAAATTGTTGATAAATACTATAAATAAATATTTGTTTAATTTTGATATAAACAGAGGAATTTTAGCATGAGATATTTGTTAAAAATTTGGCATATTATCTTCTTCGATAAAATATTCATTCAAATATATTATTATAATATATTGTTTAAATAGTAATATTATAATAATATATATAATTTCCTGGCATGTGAATAAATGGAGTGGAGGTTAACAATTTGAATTGCAATTCTTACCGTGTACTTCTTCTTTTCCAAATTTGTTGGTTAAAAGTTTTCCTGCATAGTTTTTTTTCTTTCTTCTTTTTTTTCAAATGGTGGGTGGTAAGACTTCCTGCAAATCATTGTTGTTTTCCAAATTAGTGGGCCCTCAACCATTGGAAAATGAGAGTTAGGCTAAAATGAACAATTCATCCATTATATTTATCCATTACAAATTTTATTTCTTTGAGGCTGAAATTTTATTTGTTGTTTTGTTCATGTTTATCCTACACAAATAATAATGAAATTAAAAGAAGCAACACATAAAACAATGGATAAATAATAAAGTAAAAAATTTAATCTTATATAAACAATAAACACAATATCATTCTAGCTACGGCACGAATACTCGTTAAATAACATAATAAATTAAAAAAGCAAAAGTACTATAAACTAGTTGTCAACATGAGATGAAACTCAAGAACTATTAACTTCATTTATGTAATCAATCCACATATCATTTGCAATAGAAGTCCTCAAATACTCGGCATGTGTTGCATCCTCAATAGCATCTCTTACATGATAATCATGTTCATGTATTTGCACTAGAAGCTCTCAATCAACTTCGACAATAAGGCCATCATCAGGATCAACTGACATAAAGTAATTATGTAAAATGCAACATGCTAAAACAATTTTAGATCGAGTATCCACATCGTATTTTGGCTCAGTTGTTCTCCTAATAATGGAAAACCTTTTCTTTAGTACGCCAAATGCCATTTCAATTGTATTACGTAATGATACATGACGTAGATTAAATAATTCTCTAGGATTTTCTGGAGGTTGAGTTCAGTACTCTTTTAAATGGTAGCGAACACCTCTATAAGGTGTCATTAATCCGTTGGTAAATGGTATCCAGCATCTACAAGATAATATTTACCAGAAAAAGATAATATTAGTTACATGTAAAACAAATAATTTTTTTAATTAAATCCTAAAAAGATTGATAATGTATTACTATTAGGGATTTTCAACTTATCTTCTCTTACAAGGGCATTTTTAATTATTATGGAGTCAGATGTCATCATTTCCCAACCAATTAAAATATAAATAAATTTAAAGTCAAATGTACATGCGGCTAAGACATTTTGCGTAGGGTACTTCCTACCACAATATCTTGGTACATCAATGTGATAAACTTTTACACGAACATGAGTTCCGTCTATTGCTCTTACACAATCCTGGAATTCATAAACATGCATATACCTTGTTAAATATATAAAAATGTGAATTTGAGTTAAAGTATGTTAAGTTGTAAGTTTTACCATCTAATATGGATAAAATCTACTATTGTTGAGTACTTATGAAGGTACGTGTGCTGTGACGCCCCCAAAATAGGTCCAATCCATCCAACCCATTCTGAGTCGCCAAATACATGGTACAGAAAATAACTACAACTTTATTATTACAATTGTCGTGCAAAATACGACAACACATATACTGTGAGTTTAAATACAAATATTGCCATCTAGACAGTATTCATACTCAATTAAGTACTCATTATACTTATTGATACACTATTTTATAAAATAGCGAGGACTACTAAAACAACTGTCTTGAACCATCATTCCACACCCCGACTAGTACTCGCTACATTTTCGCCTCCTGAGAAGAAAATGGAACAACAAGGAAAATGGTGAGCTCAACTAGCCCAGTAAAGAATATTATGACTAAGATAATATACAACAAATTATCGTTAGTCTTCAACAGGGAAAAATCTGATAGAATACAATAGACAACAAGTTTTACATCAATATTCGCAGCGGAAAATAATAATTCATAGAAGAGTTACGTAGAGAATGAAATCTACGATTATCTATGAATTTAAAAGCACATCTTCAACATTTTATCCCTGTAATATCAATCAATAAATATCTTGAATCAAATAGTCATCTTTGCACTACAGGCCAAAGATATTCATCAGTTGGTCATGTTCACCTCAACACCTGTTCATCTTTGCACTACGGGCCAAAGATATTCATCAGAAATCATTCATCTTTGCACTACAGGCAAAAGATATTCAATTATATCATCATTTAGGACTGAGGATGATGAAAAATATTTTAAAGGAAACAAATCCAGTGAAACAAAATAATAAATATTAAGGATTCGTATTTCAACTATTCCATGTCCAAAAATACCTCATAAATAATCATAGTGGAGTAAAATTCAAGAATGATCAAAATATGGATGCAATCAAAGCTAGTATCCAGAATAGATATTTTGGACGAAAAGAAGAAAATTTCATTTTTCGGTGAATAGTAACTCGTGAATAGTAACTCGTGAATAGTAACTCGTGAATAGTAATCCCGACATAAAAAGTTCCAAATTTAATAAAAAATTCAGATCAATACTTCGGCATAATGATATTGAAGAAAATAATATCATTTAAGAAGAAATAACATCCCTTACCTCGGAAAAACGGTATTTCTGACTGGAATACTAGATATAGTGCTGAAGGAAACTTGCACCGTATAGCAACACTCAAGTATCAAATACTCACAAGAATACGCTCGATATAGAGAGAGAAATAGAGAGAAACTTGTGTTTCTGGTGTGATTTTCAATTCTAACCTAAGCACCCTATTTATAAGAAAATGCTTAGAACACCAAAGCAGAAAATTTAATATAATATTAATATATTTATCAAATTTCCCTTAGCCCACCTCTAGACATCTGATCTCAGCCCATTTATATCACATGTTAGCCCACTTAAATGCCAAAAAACGTTTTCTTTGAAAAAAAATCTCGCGAGTTTTTATAAGAAATTCAATTCTCTACAACTTTGCAGAAGAAAGTTTTTCCAAATTCCAAACAAAACTTTACCGAAATCCACAAACGGGCGATTTTACCGTCAATAATAAATTTTCGGTCAAGAATTATGTCCACCAACACACAAAATATGTGTTAATCATTTAATGCCACAAAAATACTCTTCCTCCTCATATACTCATATATCCCACATTCATTGTAAAAATACCATCATCAATATATTATTAAAATAATATATTTAAATGAATTATTTTATCAGAAAAAGATAAAATATTAATTTTCAACAATTGTCACATTAAAAATTTTCTCCATCTATATCCACATAAAATCAATATTTTTCTCATCATATAAATCAATAATTAATTATACACAAATAATATTACAGAATCACAGTACTAGCAACCAGGCCGTTCCCAGGAAAGAGGGGGCTTTCCAATAAGGATCTCTCCTTACTGGCGCGCAATTAGATGACCAAACCTCTCCTTAGACAGAACTTTCTAGACATTGCCAATAATGTTATCTAATAATATTATTCAGATAATATGAATTATTGTTCCGATAATAGAGAATACTGTGTAGTGACAATTATTAAAACAACAGTAATATAAAATATCAACGCAGCAATTATTGAATCAATAAAATACAATATTAAATAGTAATTACTGTAACAATTATTGAGTAGTGCCTTCTTACGTAAGAATCAATAATTGGTGCAATACCGTGTGCTTCTATGCAACAATGCGTATTACCGTGTTTTAACCACCGGGTATTCCAACAGTATTAACGGTAACAACTATGTCGTTATTTATAAACAACTTATTTTTGTCGTTTTCTTCATCCAATCGCTTTCCGTTATGGGCCCACAAAAGACTGCGCCGTCGTACGAATATTCTCTGACAGTAAGAATATTCCACGACCAAGCGAATATTCCCCGACAACAATGAATATTTTATAACCACTTGTTTATTTAAAATATTTGCGCATTTTACTCATAACTAACCACATTAATCAAATCAACCCTTACTATTTCAGAATAATAAATAGAGGAATTTAAATTTCATTTATTAATAATTTGGGGTCTTACATGTGCTCCATTTGGTTGTATTAAAAAAATTTCTTCTAATGATATTATTGCTCTTAAGACTATGAAAATGATGACTTCTTTTTCCCGTTGAGCTACGAAAGAAGAATGTAATTGTACGGTTTCTCACATTATGCGACAATATGTGAAGACATTTTACGACTTGTTCCTCTAGAGATACTCGTTGAAGAATGGGTCGAAGACCACCCTCGTCATGCAATATCTTACATAATTTTTCAAAGGCTTGTGGTCTCATGCGAATAACACCATGACTTCTTTCACTATACCTTATCTCATGAAGCAATTCATCTCTTACTTTTTTTTCATTTCAGTTATTTCTTTACTAGGTTTATTCCCACAAGACCTAGGCATACAACATTTGATATGTTGAACTATGAGGGACAAAATAAATGTTACTAGAAAAGGTCATCGAACCATAAATCTCAAAATTTACTCTCTTGATTGTATATTTATTCAATCAATAAAACTGAACGAGTTTCAAAGTTAAAAACACAACAACAAATGGATAGAAAACAATAATAGTAAATTAATATTTTTGTTCACAAAATAATAAATAGACTATCTATGTAGAGATAATTTATTAGTAATAAATTAGTCTGAAACATGGTCTGATAGGCATAACAATTATAACTACAATAAAATACAATATTTTAAATATGTACACCGTAAATCATTTAAATAACATATTTACAAAAAACATTCAAGTCATTGAAAATAACATGTTTAATTGCAATCTACTATTTAAGATTCAGAAAAGGGGAATCATTACATCAATCATAACTTATACTCCATATAAAGTCTTCACAAAGAAATTGCAACAAAAAGCCGATATTCAAGAATAGGAAAAACATATAAGCAAGGCATGTACCTGAATCGTTCGCGGCAGTCTGAGAACTCATTCGCGACAATAAAAATGTTGTTCGTGCGAAAAAGTCTGTTTCTCTTTATCAACTTAGGTTTAATAGATAAAAATAAATTGGGGACATGGGTTGTAATTTAAAATTTATTATATTGAAAGTTAAGGATAATATGAGAGTTATAAAATATTAATTATTCCAATTTATTTTCCGTCCTAATCAGGCCAATTTTGGACGAAAAACTTTGACAGGAAAAGTGGTCAAGTTTTCTATCTATTTCTTTTATTTTTCGTTATTAAAAAACTCAGAAACATAGGAATTGGAAAGAAAACTTATATTTTCCGTCCATTTCTTTTCTGTCCATTTTAAAACTCAGAAACAGAGTGTTAATGTAATTCAACCTCCTTGAGAATGAGAAGTCAAACTTAATCCGGACTTCCTCACCTCCATTAATGAATTAAATTTGATCTCTTTAAAAGTATGAAGCTAAACTGGATAAGGGAATTATAAATCAATTAGGATGGTAGATTTCTTAAAATGTCAAAATTCCCTAACTAGAATATTCTGTCACGTGACATAAGTCCCACCAAATTATCCAGGCACACAAAATAATGCCCCAGCAACTTCATATCAAACGAAAATGTAAAACTAACCCTCTAGTTAATTTAAAGCGGTGTAACATTATAGCGTTCTTCAGTCTTTACAAAATTATAACTATTTATAAGAACTTGAGTCTATTTGAACAACTTAATGTATCTGCAGGTGTAGTTTTTAAAAATTATATATAGGACGATATATATATCAAGTGTATACTCCTTTATTTAACATACCTTGTATTGATGTGAGTTGTTGAAGGTGCAATTATAGGAATAAAATATTATAGTTACCAATTTAGTTTTATTTGATTGTAAATCATCCAAGATTGTAGCCTAGATTAGTGTGATTAATTTCTTTCAAATTAGCTTCATGAACAGGCTATATATAGCCCTCCTATGTTGTATCTTTGATATTTAAGAATATCAGTTTTTTCTTCTACACAACATGGTATCAAAGAAGAGATTCTAGGGCCATAGAATTTCTGGAAAAAAAAGAAGAGGAAAATGGAAACATCTCTTACTGGGGTGGAAAACACGAAGGGGAGAATTCAATTCTCGCAGATCTTACGACAAGAATGACACAAGTACTACACCACAATCAAACTCAAAATCAGATCACCAGTCATGAACCTGCTGCACAGATTGGAATCAAGTTAGATGGTACCAATTATGGATTATGGTCCCAAATTATCGATATGTATATATATCAGGCAAAGATAAGTTGGGATACATAAATGGAGATCTTCCACAGCCTCTGCAAACAGATCCTACATTCAGAAAATGGAGAACTGAAAACGCAGTGGTGAAGGGATGGCTAATCAATTCTACGGATCCAAAGTTAGTCAGTAACTTTATCAGATTCCTAACGGCTAAGGCTGTTTAGTATAATATTGCTATTACGTACTTTGAAGGTACTGATACATCACAAGTATATGATCTCAAAAGAAGAGTAACCAGACTCAAACAAAAAGAAGGATCTATCGAGACATACTACAATAATCTGCAAGGCTTGTGGAGAGAAATCAACTTTCGTCGACTAAATCCTATGGAATGTGATATTGATATACAAAAATATAACTCTATTTTGCAGGAGGAACGAGTTTATACCTTCTTAGACGTACTTGATGATCGGCTTGACAAAATTCGAGCAGATGTGCTCCAGATGCAACCATTCCCAACAGTGGAACAGGCCTATGCACAAGTCCGAAGAGAGGATTTGAGGCAATCCATAATGATGACGAATGAAGATACCATATCTGGTGATGCTATGCTTTCAAGATGAGAGAAGAAAACTCAACACCAATTATCTTTTCAAATGCCATCAAATGGAAAGCCTAACATAGCTACAAAATCAAGGTCACTAGGGGAAGGAGGAGGTTGCACACATTATGGGAATATAAAATATACCCATGAAACATGCTTCAAACTACATGGTTATCCAGATTGGTGGCTTGAACTCAAGGCAAAGAAAAAATATGAAGCAAGTGAAGGAGACAATCCTGGTCGTGCAGCTCTTATGAGCGTAGAGCCTCAACTATCTCTTGTACCACAACAAGAATCTTCTATTTCCACTAGTGAACATATTGCTCAGTATGAGTCAGGTAACCAAGGTTATGTTTTTTCTTGCTCAAAAATAGGGAACCATGATGGTTGGATCATTGACTCTGGGGCAACAGACCACATGACCTTTGACCCTTGTGACTTCTCTGAAGCCACCCAACCGAAACGAATATGCATTGCCAATGCTAATGGAGTAACATATCCAGTAACAGGGGTTGGAATAGTGACTCTTTCTCCTTCTTTTTTGTTACCAAATACCTTATTAGTTCCATCACTTTCTAAAAAATTGTTATCTATTGGACAAGTGACTGAGGAATTGAATTGTTGTGCTCTAATGTATCCTAACTTCTATTTGTTTCAGGATATTCTCACCAAGGAGATTATTGGTCGTGGCACTAAAAGGGAAGGGTTGTATTACATGGATGATTTCAGTTATGGTAGAGCAAATAATATACATTCCGCTGAAGTTAAGGAAAGGCAAATTTGGTTATGGCATAATCAGTTGAGGCATCC
The DNA here is from genome assembly GCA_016801055.1 of Panax notoginseng. Taxonomy (NCBI): domain Eukaryota; kingdom Viridiplantae; phylum Streptophyta; class Magnoliopsida; order Apiales; family Araliaceae; genus Panax; species Panax notoginseng. The sequence goes on along the minus strand of CM029012.1, from coordinate 219,167,025 downwards.
CTCATTTTGATATTTGAGACGTTTATTCCCAGATTTATTTACAAAGGTTAATGAATCAAATTTTAAGTGTGAAGTTTATATCCAAGCTAAGAGTCATCGTGTACCTTATCCAATCAGTTTGAATAAATGTGATAATCCTTTTTTAATTGTTCATTCTGACGTTTGAGGCCCTGCTCCTATTACTATTTCTTCTGGCGTTCGTTGGTTTGTAACCTTTGTTGATGATTGTACACGAAGGACTTGGATGTATGTGATAAAGAATAAACATGAAGTGTTTGAAATATTTCTCTCATTTCATAATATGATTCGAACACAATTTTCTGCTAAACTTCAGATTAATATGATAATACACCATTTCACAAATACTTTCATGAACATGGTTTGCATCATGAGGCATCTTGTTCTCAAACACTGCAACAGAGTGGTGTTGCAAAGCTCAAGAATAGACACATCTTGGAAATCACTCGAGCTCTCTTGACCGCTGCTTATGTCCCTAAACATTTTTGGACAGATGCCACAATAACTACAGTATACTTAATGAATCGACTGCCATCACGAGTTTTGAATTACAAAACCCCTCTTCAAGTTCTTGCGCAACATGTGACGCTACCATCAGTTCAAATGCTTCCCCCAAGAAAGTTTGGTTGTGTTACATATGTTCTTATACACAAGACTCAACGGACAAAGCTTGATTCATATGTTATCCGTCGTGTTTTTCTTGGCTATGCAGCTCACAAAAAAGGATAGCGATGTTACGATCCAGTTACAAGGCGACTCTATACCACTATGGATGTCACCTTTCTTGAATCAGAGAATTTCTTTACATCTCAATCTTCCCGCTCCACTCTTCAGGGGGAGATGATGAGTGAAGAGCAGAATTAAGAAAATTGGTCCTGCTTCGATGAAACTTCAAATGATGTAGGTGAGGTTCAACTAAGAGAACCAATGGAAAATGATGTGGGGGAGGTTCAACCAAGAGAACCAATGGCAATACTGATAGATCAAAGAGGAGAAGTTGAAAATGCTGAACATGTCAAAGCAGAGATCGACCAACAACCTGCAAGAGTGGATCAAAATGAAGAAACTACATAAATTGAAAGTAAACAACCCTTCCATGACCTGACGGTACTACAATCAGACCAATCTCCTAAGAATATTCCTGGGGTACAAGTTCTAAACTCTCCTCACAATATTTTTGCTGGTTATAAACTACCTTTCAGGCAAAACCGAGGGCAACCACCGAACCGCTATTCACCCGATCATGGAACAAGCAAGTCAAAGTACCCAATTGCCAACCATATCTCAACTAAAAAATTATCCAAACCTCTCAAGGCATTAGTTCATAAATTATCTGCAGATGATGTTCCTAATACTATGAGTGAAGCCATAAATAGTCCCAAGTGGATCCAAGCAATAGAAGAAGAGATGAAAGCATTACAGAAAAATGATACTTGGATACTTGTGCCATTGTCCAAGGGAAAGAAAACTGTGGGATGTCGATGGATGTTCTCTGTCAAACACAAAGCAGATGGATCAGTTGAAAGATATAAAGCAAGGCTCGTTGCGAAGGGATATACTCAGACATATGGGATAGATTATCAAAAAACTTTCTCACCTGTAGCAAAATTAAATATTGTGAGAGTATTAATCTCTCTTGCTGCAATCTTCGACTGGCTGTTGCACCAATTTGATGTCAAAAATTGTGAGACCCCAAATTTTATGAATAAAGATTTAAATTTCTCAAAATATTTTTTTGAATATTATGGTGTGGATTTGATATAATGTTATAGTTGTGGGTAATATTTATAAATTTTGCAAAGTAAGCAAGTTGTTATATAATATTCGATTGGTCGGGGAATATTCATTTTAACAGGGAATATTCGTACGACGGCACAATCATTGGTGGACCCCACAACGGAAGTATTGTCGTAGTTAGAAAATGACGGAATTATCTTTTTATAAAAATAACGGCAAAAGTGTTACCGTTAAAACTGTTGAACTACTCGGTAGTAAAAGTACAGTAATACGCGTGGTTGCATAGTAGCACACGGTATTGATTATTGATGCTTACGTAAGAAGTCACTCAGTTATACTCAATTATTACTACAGTAATTGTTGCATCATATCTCTCATATTATTGATTCAATTATTATCACAGTGTCATCTGCATAATATGTTATATTATTAAATTAATAATTGAGACGACAAAGTTATTCATATTATTATTTGTAATATTGACAAAGTCTAAAAGTTCTGTCAATGAGAGGTTAGATAATCTAATTGTGCGCCAATAGGGAGAAATTCTTATCGAAAATCCCCCATTTTCCTGGGAACGACCTGGTTGTTAAATATTATGAGTTATAATATTAATGATGAATAAGTTTATGTTGATTAAAGATGAGATTGATAGTTCCATTGTGTGGAAATTATTAGTGTTAGTGGAAATCGACATTTATTTCAATAATAATTAATGTATGGAGGTTATATTGACCAATCGAGTAATTAATCGGATAAATGAGCAACTAATTACTATTATTTCACATGCTTATAACTATTTGTTCACATGTGTGTACTATTGATACACATTCTTGTACTATTAGGAGAGTTGGTGCAAGATTGATAATACTTGCATAACTAAGTTAAAAATGGAGGTATAGATGGAGGTACTATACTGTAATTAGTTTTTTCACATGATTATACTATTGAGTCACATGAATGAACTATTAATTCACATGATTTACTATTAAGGGAGGTGGTGCAAGTTTGGTAATACTTGCAAGATTAAATTAAAAATAAAAAAAAGAGGAAGGTATTATACTGTAATATTTTGAGCCCCAAAATGTGCAATTATCGAAACTATATTTTCTTATAAATAGAAGCTCATTCTTCCTTCATTTCTCACCAATTCACTAAAGCTATAGAGCAATTATTATAGAGAGAAATTATAGAGAGAAAGAAGAAGAGAAGTCTGCTACCTCACTATTCCAGTATCCAGTTTTCTTCTAAGGTAAGGGATATTATTTCTTTCGTATTCATGAAGAGAGCTTTTTTTATTCTATTCTTTATTATTATGTTGGAATAACCTGTCTATGCGAAGTACCGCATACATGGTGAAATTCTTCTGTTATTCCATTCTTTATTATTATGTTGAAATAACATGTCTATGCGAAGTACCGTATACATGGTGAAATTCTTCTGTTATTCCATTCTTTATTATTATGTTGGAATAACCTGTCTATACGAAGTACGCATGACCTGGTTCCATTCTTTATTATTCTGTTAGAATATCCTGTCTGTGCGTATTACACATGACCTGGTTCCATTATTTAGTATTCTGTTAGAATAACATGTATGTGCAGTCTATCGCATGCCTGGTGAATTCTTCTGTTATTCCATTATTTATTATTCTGTTGGGAATAACCTGTCTGTGCGGTCTATCGCATGCCTGGTGAATTCTTTTGTTATTCTATTTTTTATTATTCTGTTGAAAATGATCTGTCTACGTGGATTACCGCATGGCGGATGAAAATTCATTTGCAGTTTCGTATATTATATTATACTCGTATGAGATATCATTTATTTTGTACTCGTCATGGAATATCATTTTCTTTGGTATTTTTCTTTTACGAGTTACTATTCACGGGTTACTATTCACTCAGGTATTCGGGACACTTTTCGTGTCGGAGTACTATTCACGAGTTACTATTCACCTAAATTACTATTCACTCAAATATTATTCACTCAGGTATTTGGGATACTTTTCATGTCAGGGTACTATTCCCGAAATACTATTCACGGGATACTATTCACGGGGTACTATTTACCCGAAAAATATATTTCTTTTCTGTCTAAATTATTTTTGGTACATGAATATTATTCGTGAATTTTACTCCACAAAGCAGTATCATGTTGACAATTTGGACGTTATTGATTTCTAGATAAATTAAATTATAAATCTTTAAAATTTATCCTTAAACTTGTTTTATTGAATTATTATGTCATTGTCATCATCCTCATGCTTATATTGTGATGAAAGTCATCTTTGGCTTACGTGCAGAGATGGACTTTGTATGATTATGAGCAGGGATTATTCGGTATAATCATGACCGTAATGTGACGAATGATGTGGTGAAAGTCCTCATTGGCCTGTAGTTCATTGATGGACAGTTGTTGGTATGATTATGACCCGGGATTATTCGGTATAATCATGACCATTGATGATTACATGAATATCATTGGCCGTGTGCAGGGATGATTTGATTTTATTTATTAAGCTGAGTCTCAGCGATAAAGTTGATGAAAAACTTTTTAAATCATAGAAGATAGTAGATTTTATGCTCTACTTGACTCTTCTAATGGATTGCTTATATCCGCTGCAGTGGTTGATCTAAAACTTGTTGTCTATTGTATTCTATCAGTTGTTATACTGTTAAAGGCTAATGATAATTTATTATGCATTATCTTAGTCATAATATTTCTTACTGGGCTAGTTGAGCTCACCCTTTCTTTCATTGTTCTCTTCAAGAAATGAGAATATAGCTAGGACGAGTCGAGAAATGGAGTGATGGTCCAGGATAAATGGCTTTAGTAGTCCTTACTATTCTACGGAATAATGTGATAATAATTGTAATGAGGACACCATTGAGTGTGGATATTGTCTACATGACAATATTCTTGTTTAAACTCTCAGCTATGTTTTGTCATATTTTACACGACTGTTGTACAATTAAGTTGTATTTGAATTTATGTACCATGTATCTGGCGACTCAAGATGGGTGATATATACTTGTTTTGGGGGCGTCACAAAAATGTCTTTCTCCATGGGGATCTTGGAGAGGAGGTGTACATGGACATTCCACTTGGTTTTGTTTCTTCGACACAAAGGAATGTGGTTTGCAAGTTACAAAAGGCGTTATACGGATTGAAACAATCTCCTAGAGCATGGTTTGGACGATTTAGCCTTGCCATGAGAAATCAAATTTCAAGCAAAGTAATTCAGATCATACTCTCTTCTCGAAGCACCAACGAGGGAAGGTAACATCTCTAATAATCTATGTTGATGAAATAATAGTTATAGAAAATGACAAGGAGGGAATCTCTAAATTACAAGAGCATTTAGCAACTGAATTTGAGATGAAAAATCTTGGAGGGTTGAAATATTTTTTGGGAATTGAAGTAGCCCGATCAAAACGAGGCATATTTCTATCCCAAAGGAAGTACGTGCTTGACTTGTTGTCTGAAACAGGAATGCTTGATTGTAGACCTGTTGATACACCAGTTGTTCAAAACCATGGCTTGGGAGAATTTCCTAATTAGACCCCTACCAATAGAGAAATGTATCAACTCCTTGTGGGAAAGCTAATATACTTATCTCACACACGGTCTGATATTGCTTATGCGGTGAGCTTGGTGAGTCAATTCATGCATTGTCCTAGTGAAGATCATATGAGTGCAGTACTGGTTCGTATTTTACGGTACTTGAAGTCTTCTCCAAGAAGAGGACTGATGTTCACGAAAAAACAACATCTGCGCATTGACGGCTATATGGATGCAGACTGGGCAAGGAACATTACTGACAGAAAATCTACATCGGGCTACTTCACATTTGTGGGAGGCAATCTGGTCACCTGGAGGAGTAAGAAACATAAGGTAGTTGCTTTATCTAGTACAGAGGTCAAGTTTAGAGGCATGGCTAAAGGATTGTGTGAGCTAATTTGGTTTAAAAGATTATTGGGAGAAATTGGGTGTTCATCTCAGGATACAATGAACTTGTTTTGTGATAATAAGGCAGCCATAGTAATCACGCACAACCTAGTTCAACATGATCGCACCAAACATGTTGAAGTGGATCGACATTTCATTAAGCAGAAGCTCGAAGACAAGGTCATTCAGTTTCCTTTTGTGAAATCAGAAGATCAGCTAGCAGATATTCTTATAAAGGTCGTCTCTAGCAAAATATTTCACAACTCACTTGACAAGTTGGGCATTGATGATATCTATGCACCAACTTGAGTGGGAGTATTGTTGTGAGTTGTTGAAGGAGCAATTATAGGAATAAAATATTCTAGATACCAATTTAGTTTTATTTGATTGTAAATCATCCAAGATTGTAGACTAGATTAGTGTGATTAGTTTCTTTCAAATTAGCTTCATGAGCAGGCTATGTATAGCCCTCCTATGTTGTATCTTTGATATATAAGAATATCAATTTTTTCTTCTACACAACACCTTGCTCACCACATTTAGCGATGGACGGGGCAACGGTTCGATCCATCACGCATATCAGAGAATCATTGTCTTACCTTTTAGCGACGCATCGAACCGTCACCATTACATATAAACTATTTATCTGCTCTATAGCGACGGACCAAACTGTCGCCCGATCCCTCGCTAAAGGTGATGAGTAGGGTATGTAAATTAAAAAGATATGCACCAGAAACGGACTGTGTGTGTGTGTGTGTGTGTGTATATATATATATATATATATATATATATATATATATATATATATATATATACAGAGAGCTTCCTATGCGGACGGTCCGCATGCGGACCACCTTTAGCGACAGATAAAATCGTCGTTAAATCTGTCGCCATAGGGTCTAAACCGTCGTCATTGTCCAAAACCGTCGCTATAACCGGATTCAGACTCTATGGCGACGGGTTTAGCGATGGTTTAGCAATTGTCAATTACGAATCTTAATTCATTTAACTTTTGAGTAATCCTTATGTTTTATCTTCACTATTTTATCAAATGTTGAACTAAAATTCTAATTATTTTTTCAGGAACTTTTCTATCTATTTCTTCCAAGTTGCCCCGGCAAAGCAAGGCTATAATGGACGTTTATATTAAATTGTCAGGAAGAACGTTATTACATGTATGAATTTAGTGTAATAAATTTACTTATTAAATATTTAAGTTCCGTATTTTAATTTTAAATATTTAAGTTTCATCTGCTTGCTTATATTATTTATCTTGCAAATAGATTCATTTTTCAAAAAACATATTACGTTGTGTTTAATTAAATTAATTAATAACAAAAATTTATTTAATTAAGATTTATGTAGTCTGTGTGGGGCTTGATCTCGGTATCCTTAATTTGTTCTATATAATGTTAAACTCCCCCAGATATTTGCCCCGAATCGAATCCAATCCATCTAAATAAATTCTTGCTACGTTTGGATTGAAGGAATGAAATAGAGTAGGAAATAGAATAGATGAGGGAATAGAATAAGGAAGGGAATGGAATGATTTTTTAATATTCCATGTACATGTTTGGTTGATGTTAAGAATACATCTAAGAATGAAATAAATAATTAAAAAATGACCTAAATACCCCCAAATGTTCAAATTTAACTTAAATTCATTTTATATTAAAAATTTAACACATATTTCTCTAAAAAAATTTTATAATGGGGTGGGGTGGGGTGGGTGGGGTGGAGTAGGTGGGGTGGGGTGGGAGTAGGGTGAGTGGGGTGGGTCGGTGTAGGGTGGGTCGGGGTGGGGTGGGGCGTAGGGGGTGAGAGTAAGGTGGGGTGGGTGGGGTGGGTAGGGTGGGTGGCGTGGGGGTGGGGTAGGGGGGTAAAGGGAGGTTGGTAGGGGTGGGAGTAGGTGCGTAAGGGGGGGGTGAGTGGGGTGGGGTGGGGTGGGGATGGGTAGGGTGGGGTGGGGTGGCTGGGTGGGGGTAGGTTCGTAGGGGGTCGGGTGGGAGTAGGTGGGTAAGGGGAATGGGGTATTTCTTTTAATAAAGATAAGTATTTCTTTTAAGGGGCATATTTGTCAATTACTTAAAAATAGTAGATGGAATAAGTTCTTCCTGACCCCCCTTCCAGGAATAAAAATTATAATTTTAAGTTAACACCTATTCCACTAGGAATACATTATTCCGTTGGAATAAACAAACCAAACAACATTTTTATCATTCCAATGGAATGATTCATTCCATTCTCTCTCCTATTCCATCGATCCAAACGTAGCATTAATGTTTCACCCAAAAGGTCATAACTGAATGTTAGTAATTTAATTCCTTATATATAGACAATTTTTTTCCATATGTTTCGACGTGGGACTGGAGTTATCAACTTTTCATACATAATATACAATTTATGATTTTACCTTGACAAGAAGTAAATATAGATCCTCTTGCAATATATTTACTACAGGTACATCATGCAAATGAAGCTTGATTGCAGTGAAGAATACTACCTAGACTATGAAGAAGCAAACAAGGCTGTTGTATCTTAATCATGCAAATATTAGTCTGAGTTAATTTTTTGTACATATATTTGATATGTAAAATCGATCATTATATAAATTTCTATTAGAAAGAGGTAGCTGAAATGATCCAATAATATATTCATCTGATCAGAAATTAGCAAGTATATAATCTGATTTTTATTGCATGGAATAAATAATTAGTTGCATGTTAGCTTTATCAATTATCCTGATATTCCAGGTACACTGAAAGCTAATCCCCTTGCAGAATCAGCAAGGGAAAACTATTCCAAGAATCTAATAAAGCACATCAAAAATCATATGCTAGTTAGTATGAAATCCTTCTTCGCTACCAAAGCTGTTAATGATGCCGAGTTCGCGCTCAAGAGTCCCATGCTCATAGAAGAACTGAATTACTACCTTGATCTCCTCCCTCATCACCCCCCAAAATTTGTGAAAAAACAATAAACTTAAAACACATTTGATCAGGGGCCTTTTCTTCATTCGTACTCATCTAACCTACTTATCAAAAGGTCTTCTCAAGTAATTAACATCTCCAAACTCATCATGCCATACTCAAATATCGTTTAGACTTGTGAACTAATCCTTAAAAGAACACTCCATACTACAACATTAACATACACGGAGAGGGAGAAGAGGGAGGGTAGGGGAGGGGAGGGAGGGAGGGAGGGATTTAGAAGGCATCCTATGCAGAGGAGGAAAAAAATTAAATGGAACGGCACAATTACTACAACCAAGAACAGCCCCAAGAATCTTAGCCTGTCAAGAAAAGCACTTGCTGCAGTAATATACCTTCTTGAAAGTAAGATTGTATCCCCAACATGATTTTACAAATTACTACCAGACTTCAACTTTAAACAATGTACGTTCCCATTGCAATTGTGATTTCTCTTGCAGTGACCTGAAAATGAGAATGACTATCATGGTAGGTAAAAAAACTCAAATCACCTGGTAACATGCAAGTATCAGTCCTAAAAATTGCCAAGAATCCGGGTTCATTTGAGAGGGCCAGGAACTCAATTCATTATTGAATGCAGCCATGCGCATCCGTGATCTGTCCATGAAACTACCAGCTGAAGTGATCCAAGAACTTTGATATTTAGAACCACTAAATGACTATTTGCTGCCCTGATAAAATAGACAACATATCCCAGTCTCCAATTCAAACATTAAGACCCAATACTAAGAAAATGTTAGCATCTGGCTGCAAAAGTTATTTATCGCAACTTCTAATGTACTTGATAGGAAGTTAACCCTCAACTAACAACTCTAGGGTCTAACAATATGTTTCAAGATCCAATTAAGTAGAGGATTACATAATGCTCTTAAATACCTGGTGCGTCTTACACCGCAAACCTTATGAAGTCAACAAAATGAAAATAGTTTACTTTAACAATTATGTAGTCATAACACAATTACATTTTCAAGGACCACTGTATCAAAGTATGGAGGTACCCAACAACTTATGACTTATCTTATGTACTAAACAGCATCAGGCATGGGTCTTTCGCAGCTTGGGGGAATCACAGCCTTTCAGGTGTGCAACATTGAAGGTTTTTAAAAATTCAAAAAAGATGAATATCTTGTCAAATAGTTTTTGTATTAGATCAAAGAAAGTAATCATATTTTTAGTAGTCGCCTTTAGTATGTTTATAATTCCAATAATTTCCTATCAGGGGAATAATAACATTGCTAGAAACCGAGTAGGAAAAAAAGAGTAAGAAAACCGTAAGGACATGGATGCTCCAATCAAGCAATAAGCAGATTCTGAATCAGAAATTTGCCAGCACATATGGCATGAACAAGTATAGAAATATTTCTGTTAGTAATATCTTTATAGAAAGATTCTGCCAGTAGCATCATGCTTTCCTTACATTAATGTATGCCAATAATATTTTAGTATGAGTATGTGAGAGAAGAGAGAGGAGAGAAACAGCGTAGAAAGAGATCTGCGATTCGACTTCACAATCTTGGAAGATAAGAAAAGCTACAAATGTTTTTACAATGTAATGTATGAAAAAGTTTCTAAACCACAACAGGACTAGGAAAAAACTTTTGGGGAGAAAAAGAAAGTAAATTTAATTGCACAAAAAAGTAATTGGAGATAAGATTGACAATCCTATATTGCATAGGCAGTTTAAGCTACGGTTGCAAATATACCTCAAGACCAGAGTAGAGCAATTAACACAAAAAAAATAACTACCATGCACAGCAACTTCAAAGTGAAATCAGCCTGCTCTTCTTGACTTGCCCGCCGAAGAGGGAATCCATGTGCATGGCCCCCATGAAATGGACTAGAATATCCATAGGGAATGCCAGCAGCTCCACCATACATGGAAGCACCAGGAAATCTGTGCACGTGAACGTTAAACATAGACGGAATGAGACCACCAAACCCCGCGGAGAATGAGAAGTTGCCAACCCTCGTTGTGGCTGCAGGTGCAAATCCACCCATGAACCCAAACCCTTGTTGTGGAAAATGGTTTGTATCTGGTGGAGGAGCCGTTTCCGGTCTCTGCCCAGCTGGACGATGAGGAATCTCAACCCCAGCAATCGACTTAGACCTCGGGTCTGTTGAGCTCTTTCCCCGGCCATACAGAGGGACCAATTTCTGCTCCTCAACAAGGGCCTTACAAACCGGGCATTCCTGAGAATGCGAGTGAATGTGAAGCCATTTGTATAGGCAAGGCCAGCAAAAGAGGTGACCACATAGAGTAACAATCGGGTCTTGTGCTAAATCAAAGCATATATTACACTCAAAATTACCAACATCTCCATTGCTACCATTATTACTGGAGCAAGAAGAGCTCTCATGCGGTAAGCTTGTTGGTTCCCCAAATTCACTAGACATCTCAAAACCGGCAAATACCCTCAATTTTCCTGTAAATCATACATAAAACCCCTTAATTAACAATTGGCCAAAATAATACTACATCTCCCAAAATCAAAGATAATCAATTTCCAAAAATAAGAAAATCAAGACATTGATAACCCATTTCACCAACCATAGCAATAAACATAAATTACCATCAAATAACTGAAATTTGAAAATATACAATCAAACATACAATCCGAAATCAAAACCTAAAATTCCAATAACATGAAGTACCAAACCATGAATTTGCATTCTTAAAAGTCATTAAAGTCTCAAACTTTTTAATACAAATGATTAAATTTACCAAAATAGAGTAAAACCCAATAAAATTTAACAACCAAATAGCACAAGATCCAAGACAATTACAAACATATACGAACAATAAGCATGAAAATTAAAACCCTACACGTATATAAATAAAAATTTTAATTTCAAAGGAGGGATATAAAAATTCCAAACCTTTTCAGTATTCAGATAAGAAAACAGAACAAGTGACCGATCGACCAACTACGGATCGATCGGAAAGTCAAAATCAGAAGGCCAGGAAACAGAACTTTAAAAGGGGATTTTATAATTTTATACCATAAAATTGTCTGCCAACAAAGATTGCGTCATAATCCAGGTGGCACTTTTTAAGTGGTGTAAAAACCGCGTCGTGATATCTGACTAGGAATGCCAATTGGGCTTCAGGGTCGGGTACCCGACACGAAACTCCACCGACTATGACTATTCTACCCTTAGGAAATTTCCAGCTTTAGTTATTTTGGACCAAAAGAAAATTCGAGAAGGCCGAAGAAAATTTCAGCGTAACTAGTTTCGGTCGTACCACGTGGTCCAACAAGCAAAAGCAAGAAAATGTGGAAGGTTTTGGTGCAGAGAAATATTAATTTTTACATACATTATTGTCTATATACTTTTATTTTGAATATTTTAACCTACAATATGGGAAGAGTCTCTGATCTACACTAAAAAGGCTCTCTAAGATTTTTCTTAAGTTCTTCCATTTAATTGGTCTTATTCTCTCATTTTATAGAGTTTTATTTCTCGTAGTTTGATTTTTTTTTTCCCAATCTATGGAGCCTTTTTTCTTTTAGTTTGAGATTTTCTCATTCTACGAAACTTTTTTTTTCATGAACTCTCCGTGAATGAGGCTTGATTGACATTAATCGGAAAAGACAGATCTATTCAGATTTAGGTATGAGTTATTATGACAGCCTCCTTTTCGTTGTTCGTGTTGAAGAACTACATAAATATGTATATTTTTTAGAAATATATATGATCTCGAGTTTCGAGTTTCAATTCGGGACGGGAGAGAGTATGACATTAATTCTAATATTTTTGTAATTCGATTAAATTATTTTCTATTCTTATTCCATAATTTTGACAAAAAAATTACTATAATATAAAAAAATTTGATTTAATGAGTAATGGATAAGAATTTAATGAATAATGGATCACTAATGAGTTGGATAATAAATGAATAATTTTAATTGAGTTACAAATGGATAAATTTTAAATAAATATAGTAAAACTCATCAACACGTGTAACCCACAATTTTAATATGTATTATTTTTTTCTCAAGCCAATATTAAAATTTTAATATTTTTATCCATGTGACATAATGGTACTATTCCTAATTCCAAACTCAATGTTGCTCTTTTCTTTCTAATCCTCCCATTGGAGCCAGGAAAAGGAAAATAGTTAAATAAAGTTGATGCTAATTGTGCATTATGTATTATCTTATTAGTGATATTTTTGGGCTGTTTATATTGTAACAAACAATATACTGTCAGAATAAATATACAATATTTTTATAGTTGTTTTAGTAACATTTAACACTTTTCGCTCTGAACCTCTAACAACAATATTTTTGCTCTTGTAATATCAATCGCCTATTTTTAATCGAAGTAATTTTTAAGTACAACTTTTGATATATGCACACCATAAGTTTATACAACATAAATCGTGCTAAAAAAATTACTATTACACTAAAAATGGCGTTGTCCTGTATATTTCTTACAAAGAATCAACTCGACTACAAATTACATTAAGCGCATAATATTATTGGGATATTTCACATAAATTTTATTGGATAAATTTAAGAGTGTAGATGGATTAATAAGTATAGTAGAGTCTCAACCTAATAAGTTAACCTTTTAGGTAAGGAGGTGGTCCAACATACTTATTGGGCCCGTCTACACAGGTGTGCGCTGCTAGGTGATGAATTGATGTGGGATGGATAATACAATTCCGCTACAAAATGGTATCAGAGCCCATGGTTCGATGGGCCCAAGTAACAACTCCAAGGTGCGAGGGGAGTGCGAGGATAAAATTCGCAGGCCTCGTGGGAGTCCAAGTATAAGGTGAATTTGCAGGCCTTGTGGGTGGAGTAAATAGAGTTGAATCAGGTAGAGTACGGGATGATTTGAGTCGGGTGGAGCTGGCTTAGGATGGCTCTAGGGAAGTTGTTGAGACACGTTTGCCCCAAACGTAGTGGAGTAATATTAGAGTTAAGCAAAGCTCTTGAAAGACTCAAAGGTGAAGTATTTGAATTGGGTGGAGCAGGACTCATGATGGTTCTAGGAAACTGCTGAGACACGTTTGCTGTTGGCGTGGTGGAGTAGTATTAGAGTTGAGCAAAGCTTTTAAAGGATTCAAAGAAGGTGTGCTTAAAAATAGTGAATACTCTAGTATGATACTTGTGATGGATATTTAAGTGAAAGGTGGAGATTATTGGGATATTTCACATGAATCCCATTGAATAAATTCAAGAGTGTAGATGAGTTAATAAGTATGGTAGAGCCTCAACCTAATAGGTTAATCTTTTAGGTAAGGAGGTGGTCCAACATACTTATTGGGCTCGTTTACACAGGTGTGCGCTGCTAGGTGATGAATTAATGTGGGATGGATCATATAATTTCGCTACAAAATGGTATCAGAGCCCATGGTTCGATGGGCCCAAGTAGCAACTCCAAGGTGCGAGGGGAGTGCAAGGATAAAATTCACAGGCCTCGTGAGAGTCCAAGTATAGGGTGAATTTGCAGGCCTTGTGGGTGGAGTAAATAGAGTTGAATCAGGTGGAGCACGAGATGATTTGAGTCGGGTGGAGCGGGCTTAGGATGGCTCTAGAAAAGTTGTTGAGACATGTTTGCCCCAAGCGTGGTGGAGTAATATTAGAGTTAAGCAAAGCTCTTGAAAGACTCAAATGTGAAGTATTTGAATCGGGTGGAGCAGGACTCAGGATGGCTCTAGGAAACTGCTGAGACACGTTTGCTGCTGGCGTGGTAGAGTAGTATTAGAGTCGAGCAAAACTCTTGAAGGATTCAAAGAAGGTGTGCTTAAAAATGGTGAATACTCTAGTATGATACTTGTGATGGGTATTCAAGTGAAATGTGGAGATTGTTGGGATATTTCATATGAATCCCATTGGATAAATTCAAGAGTGTAGATGGGTTAATAAGTATGGTAGAGCCTCAACCTAATAGGTTAACCTTTTAGGTAAGGAGGTGATCCAACATACTTATTGGGCCCGTTTACACAGGTGTACGTTGTTAGGTGATAAATTGATATGGGATGGATCATACAATTTCGCTACAAATATGTCATATATATGCTCTAAATCTTGGTATTGTAATTCGGACTAGGATCCTCTAAATGGAGTCTCTTCATTTTATAGTCTAGATTTAAAATTATCTATCTCCTGTCAGCATGATATCACATTCCAACCCATTTTAAATATTAATCTTGAAATAGAAAATCTCTATTTATTTGAAACGGAGAGTATCATTACCCCTGTAATCCTTAGTCCCACACACCAATAAATATACAACTACTATAACATTGAGGCGCACACACGAGCAAGGTTCATTATTCTTGATGAGAACCCAAAGATAGTGATAATTAAGAGAGTACGGTAATGTATTATCGCAAGCAAGAGAATAAACATTGTAGCTTATTATAAGTCAAGTCAAGAAATTTTATGTATATTTTATAAGTAAGTTTACAATTCATAAGCTATTATACTTCATACTATATATAAAAGTAGAATACACTAAAGTTAAATTTTTTCGGCCAAAAAAAAATTAACACATAATTTTCTCCTCAAAACTTACACTATCAATCTATCAGCTGATATACTTTTACATGTTTAACAACAACAAAAAACTCTTCATATCTTTTATATCATTACCCATTTAATAAGAAAATATCTCACCCCTTTTTTAATGCTATTTATCACCATCAAGAGCATTCATTTATAACCAAATTCTCGTTTCTCGATGGATTCAACTCAAATTGGTTATTTGATGATGATTTGGCTTACTCGTTATTAACTCTTCATCGCCCTAACCCAGTCAAAATCCTTTCACATTCGGCTTTTACACTTCATTTTTAAAGATGCCCTAATCCAATCAGCCTCATTCACAAATCTTTTCATCTTCTCTTCTTGCATAGTATTATACTTCATACTATATATAAAAGTAAAATACACTGAAAATAAATTTTTCCCTTAAAAAAAATTTACACAATCCCCCCCCCCCGAAACTTACACTATCATCTAATATACTTTTACACGTTTAACAAAAAAAACTCTTCATTTCTTTTATATCATTGCCCATTTAACAAGAAAATATTTCACACCCATTCTTTAATGCTATTTATCACCATCAATAGCATTCATTTATAATCAGATTCTCTTTTCCCGATGGATTCAACTCAAACTGGTTATTTGATGATGATTTGGCTTACACGCTATTAACTCTTCATCGCCCTAACCCAGCCAAAATTCTTTCACATTCGACTTTTACCCTTCATTTTTGAAGATGCCCTAACCCAATCAACCTCATTCACAAATCTTTTCATCTTCTCTTCTTGCATGGTATTTATTGTCGAGAATACAAAGGGGTATTCTGTTAAATAATTTTGTGGATTTTGAATCATCATGTAGATGAAATGATCTATTCTATTCGTCTTCTATCTTTAATTTGGAGGACTTTTTAAAAATCTCTCGGTATTTGTTTATGAGCTACGTATATATATGATGATTGGATCCATTCTGACTATCATTTTATATTTTCTTCTTATTCTTCTTCCATTGCCATTTTTTTTAACTTTGCAGTGTCTTTTACTGTCAATGGCTCAAAGAGTGAACTTCATTTTTTCTATAACTCCAGACAGACATGATTGGAGGTTGAGAGTCCAAATAATCCACCTGTAGACCATCCCAAATTTTATGAATCCTGAACATATTAATACGATTGAGATGATATTACTCGATGAAAAGGTATCATTCTTTATAATCTTTCATATACTAAGTGTAAATCAATATATATTTAGTCCCCTTTATTTGTTAAAATAATCATATTTTGTTAAACATTTTTGTTCCTCTCTTCATAACAGTGTGGTAGAATCCATACATCAATCAAGAGTTCTTTACTAAGAAGGTTCAAAGAAATTCTAGTAGAGGGTGTTGGATACTGTATGACAAATTTTATTGTTGGTTACAACAGTGCCAAATTTAAATCCACCCGTCATAAGTTTAAGTTAAATTTTATGACAACAACTGATGTATCTCCTTCAATAGAGTTGAATATCCCCAAAGAAGGTTTCTTATTTGTTTCTTTTGCTGATTTAAGCTCGAATATGAATGAGTCGTATCTTATTGGTATGATCGTGATATTATATTATATTATATTTTGTTTGATTTTATTTTTAACCTAAGTTGTTATTTGCAAGTGTCCGATCCTTTTAGTAACTCTTTTAAATATTCTTACCAGAATGTAATTTTCACATGTAACAAAGTTTATTATATATATAAAGTAAACCACTCAAGTTAAGTGTGCAGAACCAATTCAATCTTTCGTTAGAACAAGTCTAGATTAACATCAAATGTCATAAACAGAAAAAAAATTACAATAGCTTGATAAGTAACTCAATTTTGAAAAAATAGATGCCCCATTTTTCAAAAATTCGGGTCAAATTCCGAGTCCGAAACAAATTTCGGGTCAAATTTCAAGTCTGAATCGAATCAAATCTATTAAAATAAGGTCTCAAACTACTGGCTTAATAGTATCTTCTTGGGTCATCTTAGCCCACCACAGACTCACCCAAAAGGTCATGACTTGAAGGTACTATTGGTAGTAACTTATTTCTTTATATGCACACAAATTTTTCTCTTATCTTTCGATGTGGAACTAAGGTGTTACACAAAATGTAAATACACAGTCATTTTGCTTTGGAGATTGAAATTAATAGTCAAAGAGTTGTAGGACATTTTCGTATTCCCTTCGGTCACAATTTCTTCCATCTTCTGACACTCAAATATTCGAGCTGTTAGAGATTAGAGAACATGTGAAAAGAGTCGTAAGGTTACAAACTGCAACAAAAGACGATGAATTCAATAGTCTTAGCATTTAGACCCATAAGGTCAACTAAATCGATCGCTCACATCGGACCAAATTCTTTCCACCCACAGTTTCTCTAGATATTATGGTGAAGCGATGAGATTACTGCGTCAAGATAAACATAGGCGGAACTAAGGGGGTCATATGACCCCCTATCCTGAAATTTTCGGGAGTTATTTGTTTTCCTTTTCCTTCCTCTTTTTTATGTACTTCATTTTCTCGTTTGTTTTTTTTTGCTTTATCATCAAAGTGAGGCAAAAAAAGTGGTAACAATTCTCCCTGTAAACTAATATAAAAAGCTAAAGAAATAAAACAAAAAATTTTTGGATCCTACTATAATGACTATAAGTTCACCATAGTTCTATCCTATCAAGATTATTAAATCTCTTTTCTTCTATTTTTTTTTGTTTTTGTTGCTGGAATTAATTCTTTTAAGCTAATTAATCCCATGAACCACAATATAAGGTTTTGAATATATAATATTATAATTTGTAATTTATCTATAAAAGTAGCTAACCAGTTGACTAAAAAATTCAAAATCTGATTAATAGTCTTATAGTTTGGAAAAAATTTATATATATATATATATATATATATATATATGTGTGTGTGTGTGTGTGTGTGTGTGTGTGTGTGTGTGTGTGTGTGTGTGTATTTAAAGCCATTAGACTCACAACTCAAAAGTTGACAAGGGTTGGAATAGGATGTTGAGAAATATTATAATTGGGCAAAATGAATTTGAAAGAAGCACTCCTAGCATTAATAAATAAAAAATTTTTTGATGTATTTTGACCCCACTCTAAAAATATTCTGATTCCGCCACTGAAGATAAGTGTTATTAGTTTTATGTAAATGGCATGCCAATATTATGGTTTGGCTCCTAATAACTTGGTATTAAACATTCAATTTAAAATAATTTGACAATGACAATATCTGAGGTTATATGTTGAAACTAAGGCTTAGATTGCCCAATGTGAGATTATACATTTGAGTCCAAGTTATACATTTCTAACACTAGCTAGATGTTAGTATACTTAGATTGCAAAAAATTACTTGGTTGCAGTCATCTAACATAGTCATATGTATCAACTAAATTTTGGGTCTTCTTGATTATCAGAAAAGTGCAGAAACATTTCCTCAATTGTCTAGATTAGAACCGAGTAAGTACTTTGATCAAGGAAATAAAAAAATAGACAAACAAACAAAACTGAAGGAAATATCTTCCGTGAGTCATTCTCATTTCACAAACTCAGTATATATACATGATTACAATGCTTGATTCTAGGCTATGATTACAATGCTTGATTCTAGGCTATAATTAAGGACATGATTAATCAAATACCACTGATTATTTACATACAAATACATACTCTATCATACCCCCGCAGTCGAAGCGGGAAGCTGTCGAACGTTGAGACTGTTCCGAAAATCGTCAAAGAGTATGCGCGGAAGCCCTTTCGTGAAAATATCAGCTATCTAGTAGCGAGATGGGACATGAAGCACACGAACTTGTCCTCTTTAAACTTTCTCTCGAACAAATAAGATATCCATCTCAATATGCTTAGTACGTTGATGTTGTACAAGATTACCGGAAAGATAGATGGCACTGACGTTATCACAGTACACCATCGTTGCCTTCTTGATCGGAACATGTAATTCTAACAGTAGATTTCGAAGCCAACATGATTCGACAACAACATTGGCGACACCTCTATACTCTGCTTCAGCACTAGACCGAGATAAGGTGGGTTGTCGCTTAAACGACCAAGCAATCAAATTATCTCCAAGAAATACATAGTAACCGGATGTTGATCGTCGAGTGTCAGGACACCCTCCCCAATCCGCATCCGTATAGCCAGTAAGACTAGAAAACTTGGATTTGTATAGATGCAAGTCGAAGTCGAGTGATCCACGAAGATATCGCATGATTCTCTTAAGTGCAGTCATGTGTTCGCTCTTGGGGTCATGCATATGCAAACATACCTGCTGGACCGCATATGAGATATATGGGCGGGTAAACGTAAGATATTGCAAGGCTCCGTCTAAGCTGCAATAGTGCGTGGGGTCTTCATAAGGTGCTCCACCCGAATTGCTCAATTTTCCTTCATATCCACAGAAGTGGGTGACGGCTTGCATGAAGACATACCTGCCCTCTCAATGATGTCTTCAGCATATTTCTTTGGTAAAGAAATAAACCGCTTTCGTGATGGGTCACAGCAATTCCCAAGAAATAATGTAAGGGACCCAAATCTTTCATAGCAAATTCAGATGCCAGAATAGACATGATATGTCGACGAAGAGCCTCAGATGATGTGGTAAGGATTATGTCGTCAACATAGAGAAAAATGTATGCCATATCATTTACATTACAATATATAAACAAAGAATGATCTAATTGGCTATGTTTAAACCCCATTGTAGAGATAAAATCCGTAAACCGTTTATACCAATCCCGGGGTGCCTGTTTGAGGCCATACAGAGACTTTTTGAGCAAGCATACATAGTCTGGATGGTTCAGGTCGCGGAAACCCATAGGTTGATGCATATAGACAGTTTCCTGTAAGTGATCATGCAAAAATGCATTCTTGACATCCAGTTGATGTATGGACCAAGAATTCGATAAAGCCAAACTGAGCATAGTGCGAATTATAGCGAGTTTCACTACCGGGCTGAATGTTTGACCACAGTCGACACCAACCTGCTGAGACCTGCCATCACCAATAAGACGGGCTTTATGCCGCTCAAAAGATCCATCAGATTTCTTTTTATGACAAAAAAATCCACATACATCGAATAATATTCACATTAGACGGACGGGGCACTAACTCCCACGTCTTATTTTTAATAAGAGCATCATATTCATCCAACATGGCCGCTTTTCAATTCGGGTTGGACAACGCAGTTTTGGGGTTAGATGACAGAGGGGATTGCGAAACCGAAGAAGTTATATTAAAATGACGTTTGGGCTTAAAAATCCCATGCATGCTACGTGTGGCCATGAAGCAGTTTTAGTTTGGATGGGAGTGGTGTATGTGTGGATTAGGTGGGGTTGTGGGCGGGTTGGGTTGGGAGCTTAATGAGCTGCAAAGAAATGGGGAGTTTCCTGGGTCGGGTGGAGGACTGGTTGCTGGAAAAGGGGAATATAGTGGGCTGGGTGGAGGATCACGGGGAGTGTTATTGGAGCTGGGCCTACACCTGGCAAACGGGAGGGCGAGCGCGGGCCGGGCCGGGCCTCTGACGGGCCGGGCCAAAACAGCCCGGGTTTTGACGGGTCTTAAAATGTACGCCCAAAGCCCGCGGGTTCACGGGCGGGCCGGGCCGGCCCGCGGGCCGAACGTGTTTTATGCCTATTTTTTGGGCCCAAAAGTGAACGGGCGGGCGCAGGCCGGGGCGGGCTTCAACGGGCCGGTCCAAAAAGGCCCGAATTTCTATGGGCCAAAAAACTGCGGCCCAAAGCCCGCTTTTTGGCGGACGGGCCTGGCCGGCCGGCCTGCGGGCTTTGGGCCCATTTGCCAGGTCTAGCTGGGCCTAATTTGCTAGCTGATTGTGGGAGCAAGAAAAATAGTGAGTTTATGTAACATGGGATGAATTCCATCATCAAGAAATTCATAGGTATGGGATGGAGGCGTATGAAAATTAGCAAAGGGAAATTTAGTCTCATCAAACACAACATGTCGAGAGATAATTATTTTGCGACTCGAGAGGTCATAACACCTATATCCTCTATGGTTTTGTGGGTAGCCCAGAAAAACACACGGGTTAGAACGAGCTTGGAGTTTATTAATAGTGGTGGGGGGGAAGAAGAGGAAAACACAAGCAACCAAATACTCTTAAATGTGCATAGAAGGGATCCCGAAAGTAGAGAATTTGAGTAGGAGAAAAATGTTTAAGATTTTTATTTGGGAGAATGTTTAATAAATATGTTGCCATATGTAAAGCATGATGCCAGAGTGACCGTGGCATAGATGAGTGAGCAAGAAGGGTTCGAATCAAGTTGTTTATGGTTCGAATTTTACGTTTGGCTTTCCCGTTTTGAGAGGAGGTGTGGGGACACGAGAATCAAAAACTCATACCATGGTTGCGACAAAAAGATTGGAAATGTTCATTATCAAATTCCTTCCCGTTATCACTTTGAAAACATTTAATTTCCTTCTCAAATTGAGTTTAATATAAGCGCTAAAGGAAAGGAAACTGGTGTAGACTTGCGATTTCTTGCCAATAGGAAAGGACCACAAAAAATTAGAATAATCATCAAGAAACAAATATAATACTTGTGTCCTGCTGAACTTAAAACGGGAAATGTCCACAAGTTACTATGAATAATGTTAAATGGCATAGTAGTACAAGAAGTAGATGGATAAAATGGCAACCTAATATGTTTTCCAAAAATACATGAAACACAAATACTAGTGCATGAAGATTGTTTACATGCAATCAATTTATTATTGCATAGAGAACGAAAAACTGATGCTCCCGGGTGGCCTAAACGATTATGCCATAAAGTAGGAGAAAAAGCACCAAAAATTGATGGAGTGGTGGCGGGGGGACTCGTGGTAGTGGATAAGGGGTATAAGTTCCCGGTGCTATCACATCTCATTATGGGAATCCTCGTCTGCATATCCTTCACAGAAAACCCAAAAGGATCAAATTCAACAGAAACATGATTATCAGTTGTGAAACGATGAACAGAAACCAAGTTTTTAATTAAGTTTGGGGCATAGAGGACATTGGACAGTGTTAGGGGTAGATGAGGTGGAGATAGTGATTTTTTGTCCATAACCACGAATCAAAATAACATGACCACTTCCAACAATTATATTTTTATTATTGCTCGAATTAAAATAAGACGAAAGAGTACCTTGTGACGCCGTCATGTGCGAAGTAGCACCGGTGTCCATGTACCAATTGTCATCGGGAACGTTGAGAGACATAGTATGCATCGCTGCTTCAATATCCGTGGGAGCACATGAGAGGGGGCGCCTGAGCGTTATAAGCCTGTTGCGGACGTTGTCCTAAAATTCCCGGTTGACGTACTGATGGGGGGCGTGTCCAGGAAGATGATGGGTACGGGCATGGAGGCACTGCCCAACCCGATGGAGCCCAACCGACGTTATACTGCCACCATGGTGGCGGATGCTACCATGGACGGGGATGGGTGGCCTGTTGGTGGTTGCCGCCACCAAAGGACTGGTTTGGACCACCCTTTCCTCGACCGCGTCCGCTATTATTCTTCCCTTTATTATTAGTACAGTTGTTCTGGCTATTATTGTTCTTCCCACCTACGTCTACCGGTATTGTTTCGATTTTGACCATTACCATGGCTTGTTCCCCGTCCAGAACCTTGTGTCTCTTCGTTGCCGGTGTTGGTTGTTATGAGAGCAGTGCCAGAGGCACTTCATGCCATAGCCACCTGTTTGGCTTTGCGCGTCTCTTCGAGAATTAGTTTCGAGCGAGCCTCGTAAAACGGAGGTAATGGGTCACTTTGTTGTATGAACATAGCCACACTATCAGTCCTCATTTACCCCCGCAATCAATTGGAGAACCAATCTGTGATTATTAACCAGAGCCCCAACATTTGGCAGTTGATCCGCAAGCATCTTTAGTTCTTGGCAATACGCCGAGACATTAGGAAAATTATCCATATGAACTTTGGTGAATTGATTTTCCAAGTAAACTGCCCGTGAGTGTTTGTTGTCTTGAAAAATGCATTGCAAGCATTCCCATGCTTGTTGTGCTGAAGAGTCGGGTTCCAAGATAATGTGGAGGAGATCGTTCGAAATCGTTCCATAAATCCATTGAAGGACTATTGCATCCAAATGAGACCACAATTCCCCGTCTCGAATTGTCGCCGTCTCCTTACCCTTGTCAGACGACATTGTGGCGTAGGGATGATATGGTCCATCACCTGATACGCACGACAATGGATCTTAAAAAGTTCTGCCCATGACGAGTATTGGCCTTTCTCCATCTCAAGAATAATTGGGATAAAGTTCTTGACATTACTTACAGCTAGGGCCGGATGGAAGCGTGAGTTATCGACCATGGAGAATGAGAGGAGAGGAGAACAACCAAAAAAATGAGATAAGGCAAAAGAAGGAGATGGGCGATAGAGAAACACCTAGGGAACGACTAGGGTTTATGGCTTTGATACCATGAAGGAAATATCTTCCGTGAGTCATTCTCATTTCACAAACTCAGTATATATACATGATTACAATGCTTGATTCTAGGCTATGATTACAATGCTTGATTCTATGCTATAATTAAGGACATGATTAATCAAATTCCACTGATTATTTACATACAAATATATACTCTATCAAAAACAAAGGAAGAGTTAATACTTGTATAATAAAAAGTCACCGAAATATAACTAGATCTCTAGCAATATCAATGAAACTAATTCGTATAGGACTGTTTAAAAAGACTGTCCAGAACCAACTGCGTGGAATCCAAATTAGTAGAAAGATTTTGTGTGTTCAGGGTAATTTTAAATGATAGTTTGGAAGCAAAAATTCCCTTCATGTACGTACCTTTTGTAATAAGGAGGGTTGGTAGTGGTCACTATTAGATCCCATGGATCTAGTGCACCAGAAGTTATCAAGCTCTGGCACTTCCAAGAGTATTAGAGTTTTTAGAATAGGGATTCTTGTAACCTAATTGTAATCTCGCCTTCTGTTATCCTGCGCCAATCTCAAGTCTCTTCTTCACGCTCATGTAATCTCTTCGGGTCTTGGTTCCCAAACTAGTCACCTTTTATGCCAACCTTGATTTCCTTATTGATGCCCATTTCATTATATAACTGAAACTTCAAATATTTTGTACCCTTTGCCTTGGTATTTGCTAATTAATCTCTTCATATATTAGAATTGGGCTTTACCCAGAAGCTCTCTCTGCATACAAAATAATGGTGAAGAAGGGAAATAATCAGGTCTGATCCCCTTCTTCACCATTATTTCGTATGCAGAGAGAGCTTCTGGGTAAAGCCCAATTCTAATATATGAAGAGATTAACAGATACCAAGGCAAAGGGTGCAAACCCAAGGAAATCAAGGTTGGCATAAAAGGGTGACTATTTTGGGAACCAAGACCCGAAGAGATTACATGAACCTGAAGAAGAGACTTGAGATTGGCACAGGATAACAATGTTGGGAAAACTCCTCCAATTATAACTGTTTCACCAATAAAAAACCTCCGAATTAACCCGTCAATAAACCTTCACAAAAACCTTCTAAATTTACTGCACTTTTTCCCAAAACAGAGCACTAATTATAGATTGCATTGTATATCCCAGTACACCACGTCCATATATATATATATATATATATATATATATATATATATATATATATATATATATATATATATATATATATATTGTTAACACCAAGATCTTTCCACATACCCCAATCACATAAAGTACGTCCAATCCTGCACAATAAACACGTCAATACCAGAAGCTTGATGGCTTGGACCGTCGGGGGATAGCTCCGACGTGAGAGTCAGTACAGGCGATCACAAGGTTTAACAATTGAGAAAAAATAATATATAGAGTCTTGAGAGAGAAAATATTAGTTACCTTCCAATTTGTGTGATCCTTCCTCATATACTCTAATCCTGGTTTCTCGTGCCACCGACTCCCTTGACACCAACCACTACCGATAGCTCACCTGCTAATCCCATCACCTTTGTCCACCGCCGGCTAATACAATCACATCCCCATTAATTCCATACAGGAGATGACAGAGATAGCAGTCAACTGTTATCTTATATAATCATTACCGGACAAAGCTCAATCAAGATATTATTGACATAATGGGTTAGCCCACCAAATCAGCCCAATATAATCATGACCCAATAAATACAGCCCATTGGATAAGTCAATCCGGTCCAGCCAAGTATGTAAAGTGTCATGGCCCAACATTGCCCCCTAATCTTTTGTTAAACAAGATGTTTAATGAAAGAGTACAAATTCCAATGGTCCATGATGAAAAGAATTATAATAAAATCAGCAAAGGCCCAAAAGGTGACTTATCGAGGCCCAACAGGTAAATCTCAAACAGCAACATGAACAAAAATCGGAAGCCCAATTTAAGAAGCCCACTCCGATTAATATCTTAAGACCATATCCGGACGCAACCCTTTCAAATTCTCATCATTACCAGCATTAAATTAGCTGCCCTCGAGTTTCGTGAAAAGTTGAAAAAATCGCCAGTATAAAAAGTCACTCTCCCAAATTTTGACAGTTTTACCTGCTAATTTGAAATTTTCAATCCTTCGAGCTTTCGTCTTCTCTCTCTATGCAAGTTCTCAGCAATGGCATCCCAAAGTTCAGATAACTCTAACCCCATCCCTGCAATTTCGATTTCCACCATTCCTCCCAGCCCAAGCCCTACCAAAATGGCTTCGGTCCCAAATCCTCAATCCACTGCTAGTCCTATCAGGAATCCACCATCAAATCCATTACCCAATCCTTCAGAATTTTTTGAGAGTGAAGAACACTATCCCCACGCCAATACCCCTTCTATTATTATCGAGATCGAGTTGTGCAACATTAAAACTCGTTACCAGATTTTGGACACCCATCTGGTGAGAGCTCCAGCATCGCGTGAACGAATGCACCAGCGACCTGATGGCTGGACCGCCGTACCGGTAACTGTTTTAGAAAAGGGGGTTAGATTCCCTCTTCACTCCTTTCTGATTACTCTTCTAGGGTTTATTAGAGTGGGGTTTGCCCAATTGGTGCCGAATTCATACATCCACATTCTGACTTTTATTGCGTTTTGCTATGAGCTAGGGATCCCCCCTACAGTCGATTCCTTTTTCACCCTCTTCTCAGCCGGGAAATCTTGAGAACGAGGTTTCAAGATGCTGACCAAACAACCCCCTAAGCCCAATGCCAATTTCGGGAAGTGACCTCTGATGGATACTCCTTCGAGCAACAAAGGGTGGCATAGGGAGTGGTTCTTTGTCAAAGGACCCGAAATCTCCTCTTTTCCGGAATGGACCACTTCTAATCGTATCTCTGTAGACTTCAGAGATATTTCATAGGAATGTGTGAAAGAGATGGCGAATATTCTAGAGAAGATTCCTATGATGGAATGGAGCTTCGGACTCCTGAGTAAGCAAGCATGGTTATATGACCATAAATGTAAGTCTCAAATTTTTTATTCGTTGCAAAATTTGTCGATTTCTATTAGCATTATCTGAATTGCTCTTTTTCTCATACAGTATCTTTTATCAAACCAACGTCGATTGACCGAAAGGATCTGAATAGATTCCTCTCTGGTAAATCTTCACCAACTCTTATTGAAATTCCATCTGAAGAGCCTTCAGCTTCTGATCCTCAGGACGCCGAGGCCCAACCAGATTTCGTTGCGGCAGAGGAATCTAATCATCCTAATCTGAAGAAAAGGGCCACACGAAAATCAAAACCAATTCCTCAAGATCCCCAACCAGTTTGTAATGCAAGTTTAATTGATATGCCTCTAAGCAAGCGAATGCAAGCCCTACGTGTCAAAAAGAGGATAACCAAGAGAACCCCTCTCTCTGTTGATGAACTTCGAGTACCTACCCCCGAAGTTGATCCTCCTATAATCATCCCAGTGGAAATCCACGTTTCTGACGAAGAGTTCGAAGAACATATTGAGCCTTCTTCCTCCTTATCCCATAAAAGAAAACAACCATCTGACAATCAACCACCACCACTTGAACCTGTGCCTACTGAACCCCCACTTCCTTCCAATCAACCTTTTCCCTCTCCATCACGACCATCTTCTTCAGAATTCAGGCGCGAAGCCATGGCATCACCTACTATATGGCATGAATTCAATGAAAACTTTCCTTTTCAACTATATGATTCATTTATCCGAGATACCGATGATCATCGGTTCGACAATAGCTCCGTCATGGAGTTAATCAATGACGGAATGAGGTATCAGGCCAAGGTAAGTTGTTGATAACCTGTTCATTTGGAATTATGTACATCTATCGGAGATTTAATTGAATAACTTTGAACATTTGCAGGCAAATGCGATCTTCGGGCGCTTTCGTCCCAAATATAAAGAAGCCGAAGCCAAAGAAGATGCTGCCCGACGAGAGAATACTAAACTGAAATCGGCTTTGAATAAAGAGAGAAGTGACCACGGTACTACTCTCTACAATAATGAGTGCCTCCGCAAGGATCTGAATATTTTAAAAGAAAAAATGGAGACAGTCGAGGCCACTCACCAAATCACCGTTAGTATGAACGTAGATTTGGTTCAGAGAAATGAAGCCCTCGTTCAGAAGAGCGAGTCTCTCGCAAAAGCTAATCGGAGCCTGGCATTGCAAATCAATGAGGTTGAAGCTAAGGAGTTGAGAGATTTAAAGGATCATCAAAAGCTTGAAGAGGAGCTTCGAGACCTTTGCACACTTAGAGATCTAGACCCACCTTTGACCGAAGATCTCCGCAAAGACAGAATGATTACCGAAAATCAACTGAATTGAATGAGGAAATCATTCGGATGTTCTCTGATGGGTACGATGAATGCCGAAGCAAAGACAAGACAAAACTTGTCGTAGCCAAAATAGATCCTGCCTTCCTCGACTCCTCCGAAGGCGAAGATGATGCCTAAAGATGACTCCCCTTCTTTATGAGACTTCTGTAAAAATTTATATCTTTTTATGTAAATGATACTATGTCAATGAAATGTCAACTTCTTTCCTTATTACTCCTTTGTAATCTCTTCTTGTCAATAATTCACCATCAATCAACTTAAAAAATGTACAAGCTCTTATTTGAACTTGACTTAAACTGTTAGTAAACAATTAATCAAGTCATATAATAGATAAGATCAAGTAATAGCACAATCCGAACTTAACACTTAAATAAAATTAGGCAATAAAGTAATGCAATACTTATTCGTTACCGAAGTATGAGACCGATCTGCATCAATGTGGAATTTGTTTACCATGCAGGGCCTAACAAATTCACAAGGTCCGCCTACCAAATAGGCTACCATCGAATGGTCAGTGAGTCCACCCGAACCTCCTTACACCGATGAAGTTTGTTTACCACGCAAGGCCTAACAAATTCTCAAGGTCCACCTACCAAATAGGCTACCATCGAATGGTCAGTGAGTCCACCCGAACCTCCTTACGCCGATGAAGTTTGTTTACCACGCAAGGCCTAACAAATTCACAAGGTCCACCTACCAAATAGGCTACCATCAAATGGTCAGCGAGTCCACCCAAACCTCCTTACGTCGATGAAGTTTGTTTATCACGCAGGGCCTAACAAATTCACAAGGTCCACCTACCAAATAGGCTACCATCGAATGGTCAACGAGTCCACCCGAACCTCCTTACGCCGTTGAAGTTTGTTTACCACGCAAGGCCTAACAAATTCACAATGTCCACCTACCAAGTAGGCTACCATCTAATGGTCAGCGAGTCCACCCAAACCTCCTTACACCAATGAACTGAACACCAAAGAACAGAAGACCGATTGAGAAAAAGGATCTTTTTTTATGATAATTCAAATATTTACAGACTCTGCTAGACTGACACTACTAAAAATACTTCCGAAGCCTTCCAGCGTGCCAAGTATTCTTTATTTTTGATCCATCTAATGCCCTTAACTAATAAGTTCCTGGCTTCAGTATTTCGATAACTTCATAAGGTCCTTCCCAGTTCGGCATCAGCTTTCCCAAATTCTGAGGCGTAGACGCTCCAACTTCCCTAAGGATGAAATCTCCCACTTCAAACCTTCGAAGCTTTACCCTCTTGTTGTAGTGCTTAGCTACTCTTCGCTGATAAGCTGCCAATCTAATCAAAGCTGTCTCCCTAACTTCTTCAAGTAAATCTAAATTAACCTTCAGCCCTTCTTCATTTTATATCTCCTTAAACTGACTGACCTGAAGACTTGTAGATCCAATTTCTACTGGGATCAAGGCATCAGTACCATAGGCCAACCTGAAAGGTGCTCCTCTGGCCATCTTCCCTTAGCCTCATCCAGTCTATGCTTGATCCCATTCAGAAGCGTTCTGTTGTTCACCTCAACCTGCCCATTAGACTGTGGATGAGCTACCAAAATCTTTCTGTGTTGGATGTCTAATTCCTTCAAAAATGCCTCAAACTTCGATCCCACAAAATGGCGTCCGTTATCTGAGATTACCACTCTAGGAATTCCGAAACGAAACACTACAGATTTTTTCAGAAATTTTAAACACTCCTGCTCCGTTATTAACCTAAGTGGCTTTGCTTCTACCCATTTGGTCATGTAATCAATTGCAACTATAACAAAACTGACATGACCTTTAGCTTTCGGCAATGGACCCAGTATATCTACCCCCCAAACAGCAAAAAGTATAGGAGATAGAATCGAGTATAGCTCTTCTGGTGGCTGATGTGGGATCGGACTATTGAGCTGACACTTCTTGACATATTACGTAGCTTCCTTAAAAATTGTAGGCCAATAGTATCCCTGCCAAAGTAATTTGTAGGCTAATAACTTGGCAGCCATATGGTCGCCATAGATGCCCTCGTGAACTTCCCGAAGGGCATATTCAGCTTCGGATGGAGTTAAACATTTCAGCAATGGACACGAAAAAGCTCTTCGATAAAGATCCCCATCAATAAGAACAAAGTTAGCACTCTTATATTTAATTTTCTTGGCCAACATCTGATCCGAAGGAAGGACGCCATCTGCTAGGTACTCCAGATATGGAGTCAACCAGCAATTAGAACGGTCAACACATATTACGGATTTATGTTGGATACTAGGCTGTTGTAAAATCTCCAAATAAACAGACCCATCAAAGTTACTCACATCTGTAGTAACCAGCTTTGAAAGTGCATCGGCAATAAAATTGTCATTACGTTCGACCCTTTGAAACTCGTAAGACAGAAAATACTGAAGCCGATCTTTCAACTCTGCTAGATACTTGACCATTCGTGAACCTCGAGTTTCATATTCCCCTGAGACTTGTTTGACGACCAACTGAGAGTCACTAAAAATAATTATATTCTGCACTTCGATACTCTTTGCCAGCCGTAATCCTGCTAACACCGCTTCATACTCTGCTTCGTTGTTTGTTGCTCTGAACCCAAATCTGATGGCTTGCTACACCTTGAATCCCTCCGGACTTGTCAAAATAATCCCTGCTCCACTGATATCCGAAGTAGAAGATCCATCTGCATATAGCGTCCATGAACTCTGCTTCTGCTGAAGAACCGCAACTGCCCTGCTAGAGTCTTCGACCTCCACTAAGTTATTATCAGTTTCAAAAAATGAACACTCGACCATGAAATCAGCCAATGCCTGCCCCTTGATAGCCGTTCGGGGATGATATTCAATGAAAAATTGAGACAACTCCATTATACAAGCAGTTAATCTACCCAAAACCTCAGGCTTACCCAGAACCTTCTTCAGAGGCTGATCCATGTAGACCACTAATAATCGACCTTGAAAATATTGTCTAAGCTTCCGACTAGCTATCATCAAAGCAAAAGCAAACTTCTCGATGTTCGAATACCTTGTTTCAGCATCCTTAAGGGCATGACTTACATAGTAAACCGGGTGTTTCTTACCCCCAACTTCTCGCACCAAAATTGCTCCCACCGCCAATGAACTAGCTGCTAAGTACAAATACAAGGGCTTAACAGGAGCAGGCTTCACCAACAAAGGCACCGAAGATAGTTACGTCTTTATTCCCTGGAAAGCTTCTTCACACTCTGAAGTCTATTGAAATGTCTTCGCATTCTTCGGCCCTTTCAATGTATCGAAGAACGACAAACATCTTTCTGCCGACCTGGACATAAACCTCCTCAAAGCTGCAATCCTCCTTGTCGCCAGTTGTTATTGTACTTCTTGGATCCTCCTTCGTAGCGATCATTATTCCCCTTATTCTTCTTCTAGTTGCCTTCAACTTTATCCTTGTCTGTCTCTTTCAGCTTGTCCGAAGAAGGACGCCTTAAGCTATTCATAGCTTCCTCCACCACTATATAACCCTCAGCTTTATCGAAAGCTCCAGCTAGACTCTTCGGGTGATGAAACATCAACTTCTTCACCAACTTCTCCTACTTTACCAAATCTAAACCTTTTTAAAACAGCCCAACAGCCTGAAGGTCGTTAAGATCGGTCACTTGGCCAACTGCCTCCCGAAAGCGCTTCACATACTGGGCTAAGGACTCATTTAAATACTGTCTGACTTGGACCAATGAACCCATTGGCTTTCCCCTTTTCTTGTTACTCCCAAAACGAGCATGAAATTTGCTACATAAATCTATCCAAGATGAGATCGAATCTGAAGGCAAAGTTCTCATCCACTGCCTAGCATCTTTTCAGAGCGTCGTTACGAACGTATGACATTTAGCCGCATCAGTAAAGTCATCATAATCCCTCAGCCTGTCGAACGCCTGGCTATGGTCATAAGGATCCCCAGACCCATCATAACTCTCCATGTGGGGAAGTTTCTTAGTAGGATCAGCCTTCTCCTTAAGAATATCTGAGGTAAAAGGAGATGCCTTCTTTCCCGAAGTAGCCTTCACTTGTTGCACTTCGGCTAACTGCTTCCGAAGCTCTTTCAACTCCTTAACCAGGAACTCTACCCCTTCTGGCTGCGAAGAGACTTCTTTGTCAGGAGAACCCCTCCTCCTCTGAGTAGATCGACCCTTATCCTTGGAACCCACAGCTTTAGACGGACTTCTCTAAAGACGATTATCCACAAGGCGGTGTGCCCTCAGTGGATTTTCGGGAGTGCGACTTCTGGATCTACTTCGGCGTAGGGCCCTGTCACCTCGGTGAGAATACTCACGGTGGGACACCTTTTTTGTATCCTCAGGCGTATACTCTCTAGACCTGCTTCTTCGTCCTATTCGACCGTGGTCCTAGGAACCGATAGGGTGGAGTGCACTCTTCGGTCTCTCAGGAGTATGGCTCCTTGACCTCCTTCGATCGCGAGGTCGACCTCGAGATTCATGAACAGAGTGTACAGGCTCTTTTCCTCTTCTCTGTCGCCTTTTCGTGGACCTACCATGTCCTTCGGACTGAGCATAGCTAGACACCCCATCCTTCATTTCTGCCATACGCAGCATCTGTTCAGCAATCTCCTCTCTTTGCTTCAGAAAAACCTCTAACGCTCTGTCGGCTTCATCTTCCATCTTGGCCAACTTGGAGGCCTTATCGGTCTGAACACCTCGATATTGGGTTCTAGGCGGTGTGCCTTCTACACGATTCAGAACATGGTCAGCTCCTTTCTCGACAGCAAAAACTAACCTTTTCCTAGCATCACCATGGGCTCTCAAACGAGAACCTTCTGAAACATGCTTGGAAGCTGTACTATCATGAGCACTCTTTGAAGGACCCAAACGATCTTTGACAGAGACTCGTTGTAAAGATGAGCTCACAGCCATCGGCTGTCCTTCAGGGGTAACCGTTCTATTCTTCACCATGGATTCTGACGTAAAGCAGCTACAATATGTGATTCAAAACTCAAGAGCACTAAAAAGCCCTCCTTCTAGCGCCAATATTAACGCCAAGATCTTTCCACGTACCCCAATCACATAAAGTACGTCCAATCCTACACAGTAAACACGTCAATACCAGAAGCTTGACGGTTTGGACCGTCGGGGGATAGCTCTGGCGTGAGAGTCAGTACAGGCGATCACAAGGTTTAACAATGGAGGAAAAATAATATCTAGAGTCTTGAGAGAGAAAATATCAGTTACCTTCCAATTTGTGTGATCCTTCCTCATATACTCTAATCTTGGTTTCTCGTGCCACCGACTCCCCTGACACCATCCACTACCGATAGCTCACCTGCTAATCTCATCACCTTTGTCCACCGCCGGCTAATACAATCACATCCCCATTAATGTCAAGTAGGAGATGACAGAGATAGCAGTCAACTGTTATCTTATATAATCATTACCGGTCAAAGCTCAATCAAGATATTATTGACATAATGGGTTAGCCCACCTAATCAGCCCAATATAATCATGACCCAATAAATACAACCCATTGGATAAGTCAATTCGGTCCGGTCCACTATGTAAAGTGTCATGGCCCAACACACACACACACACACACACACACACACACACACACATATATATATATATACATATATATATACTCCTTGATTCAAATTACAAGTTGGTTCACGTATTGACCAAATGACCAAATCAAAGTCCAACTCCAACTCCAACTCGGTTTGGAGGAAAAATAACCAAGCCAAATTTATATTCCTAATTTAATTAGGATAATCTCATGGGTTTGGACCCCACAAACCCAACAAAGAAAAGGGAAAATAAAGAGATTACAATTTAGTTGTTTCCCATTGATCTTTTGTCATTGCTGTTTTTGCTCCATTAACAATACATTTTAGTGAATTGTAGTTTTGTACCCCGAGAGTTTCCATATTATGTAACCTTCGAAGCATGGCGAAGGGAATCACATTCTCCAACTTATCACAGTATTTCATACTCAAGATCTTTAATTGAGAAAATGAATTCTCTATGTGACATTGTGGTTCCCATATCTCTATTACATTTTCTATACTTGACATTATCAATTCCTTCAAGACGGGGAATAAAATAAACTTGTTTTGTTATCAACGTACATTTTCATTCAAGTGATTCATAAAATTGACTACTATTACTAGTGAAATTCGCTACTATTATTAGAAGAAAAAAAATTTCATTTTGCCACAATATCCTTCCTATAATTATTGTCATCTACTAATAAAACTAGTGAGTATCGCCTAATATTATTTGCCTTTTAATTTATTTTTTAACTTCATCTCTCCAACTATAAAATTCTCAATTACTTTTTTAAGTTGGGAAATTCTATGATTTCCTCTTCTTCTTCTTCTTCTTCTTCCTGCTCCCTTGGGCGTATAATTTCTTCCATCATCATACAACCATGTATGAAGAGTGTCCGGAGTTGCACAAGACGACTTGCACTTGAAGGGCAAAAGAGGTATTTAAACCTGGAGTCCTGAATTTGTAATTCAATTAATTTACAGAAAGAGCTCATTGGTTGATGATTCTGCCTGCGGAAGCCTAATTCCTAGATGCTCCAAGTCACAACTACGAATAAATAGACGCGCCCAGTTTGCAAAGGCTTTTCCATGGTTGCAATATGTCTGGAAATCATTCACATTCTCCAACTGCATGTATGTATATATTCAACACTTTCTAATAGGATTTTTAACAATGACGACCTGCCACTCTGGATAGACGTAACTCTGCAGAGGGTTCATCAGTTATATTATGGCATATCTTTAAAAACATGACATCTGGTAAAAGAATATGTAATGTTAGTCAATTTACTTAGCTCATGATATATGGGAATGAAAATGGGGTCTCCTCCTTCTTTGCCCTAAGGACTGAACCCTTTTGGAATATACAATTCCTCTAGATCGGATAGACTTGATAGAAGATATCGCGGCATTATCATGTTGCCGCGAAGACCTTTCAACTCTATTAACTCCAGTGACAACTCTTTAATATCATCCAGGATGATAAGCATTTCCAGATTTTTTAATTCCTTGATCAAGGAAAAGTTCAAATCTGCATTGTCTAAAGATAACATACAGAGGTTGGTTAGGCTTTGAAGTGACGACGACAAGTGAGAGATAGACCAGCCATTGAGAGCTAATACTCTGAGTTTTGGAAACCCATTGAAAAACTTGTGTGGAAATTGTTGACATTTCCCACCGACTTTCAAATTAACCACTAGTGTATGGAGTTATGGACACGCGAGATCATCCTCGTGACGAAAGTAATTGATATTGTCAAAACTTAATGAGATCAATTTTCAATCCTTATAGTCCACGTATGGCCAATCCGTGTCACAACTTTTTTTCAAGAACGCGTATTCTAGATCTATGGCTGCTACAAATTTTGCAGCGTCTCTAATAATATCATGCAGTTTGACTGTAGTATCGTCGTCGTATGGAAGCAACAAGGAAGAATTTTTGAGAGCTACAACCATGGACCTCACCCTTTTCGTTGCTATTCCTAGTGTACCCAAATCCTCAATCAACCTATTTGCTTTCACAAGTCTCACCAATTTTTTAATTAAAATAACAGCTAGGGGTGGGCAAATAAACCGATTTTTTCGGTTTTTGGACGAACCGGACCGATCCGAACCGGTCGGTTCGGTATAAATATAAACCGGTTCAGTTCGGTACAAAAAAATCGGTATATACCGGTTTTTCGGTATCGATTTCGGTCCGGCGCTTTTATGGTTCGGTATAAACCGAACCGGACCGGTATATACCGGTTTTCTAAATTTTTATTATTATTAATAATAATAATAATAATAATAATAGTAATAAAATGTTGATTATAATAATAAAAATAATAATAATATTAATAAAAATAATAATAAAATAATAATAAAATAATAATAATAAAAATATTAATTATATTAATTTTCGGTAAAAACCGGTACCGAACCGATATCGGTACCTAAATTTGAGTAATTTCGATACCGGTTCGGTTCGGTACCGGTCCGGTTCGGGCCGATTTTTACCGGTTGTCCACCCCTAATAACAGCATCTTCAGGGAACACAAAACAAAGAAAAAGGCATGACTATTAAATTGACAAAAACAAGTGTACCTAGGTTAGTGTGGTTTGTGCGGCAGATTTGGTTAAGGTTTGTGCTGCATAACTAGGATGATTGATGGTTATTTTGAACAATTGCCGCCTGAATATGATAGTTGAAAGTCCGTTTTTTAGATAGTGAAGTTCACTTGCTATTAACTTGAATGAAAATGTGAGAACTTGAAACTTGAGATTAAATCACAAGTGGTGAAATGATAGTTTTCGAACTACAAATGGTAAATCAAGAATTCAAGTAAAGGATAGGTGGTTTATTGAATTATATTTTATTGTTTTGGAATGTAAATATTAAAGATACATTAATTGGACGTTAAAGTAGTTACTTGGAGTAATGAGGACAAGAATATTGGCACAATTCTTTTCTTTCTTCTCCCATTTATTGAATCAAATGTATCTATTCTTTTCTTTTCTTTTCTTCAATGATCTCTTAACTAGCTTATATTTTGAAATTAATTCATAGTTTTGTTTAAATATAGAAAATAAATTTAGTTTGAGACTTTGAGCATTTGAAAAATTATTCAAATTCAATAATGACAAGTAACCGAAATAAGTTTCTAAATATTTTTTATTTAAAATTTCTTTTTTAATTTGGATTATGAATATTTATTGCAATTAGTAACATTATTATGATTAGTTCAAGTTTTTTTTATTTAACTTCAACAACAAAAAAAATAGTTAAAATCTGTCTCTATTAAGATAAATTCCTAGATCCGCCAGTGAATTTCCTATGTGGCAATACAACTCACCTCCCCTTAGGGGAGGAAACAAAATAAATGATTGATGTGGCTCACCCCAAAGCCGTACCAACTGTCCATGTGTCTTAAGTTTAAACACTGTTTATAGACGGTGGCGGTAGCGGTGGCGGTGGCGGTGGCAGTGGTGGTGGAAAAGACTAAACAAATTAAATAGTTCAGACTGGACTCGAAAAAAATAAAAACATATTTACTCATATATTTAATATTCTCTTTTCTCATTGCGGTGATTGGTGGGTCTGTAATTTACCCATATATTTTTTACTATTATTCATTTAAGTCAACCTAATTAATAACCGTTTAAGATAAGTAGATAAATAAACCCATTAAATCATAAATTGTCGGGTTGATTAAATTTTTTGACAGCTCTAACTAAACATTTAGATTTTTTAAACAACTAATTTATACATAACTGTGAAATTTAAAAATCAAAAAAATGAATGACGATTAAAGATTCAATTTTGTATTTTAATCGAGTACAATCAAATAAATATCTCGTTTTCAAATAAAAATGGGACTTATATATTTGATAAATAATGTTTTTCGTAGGCATTTATGTTTCTTGTAAGAATACGTGGAAAAATGTGGTTTGGGCCCGCGGTTGTCCCAATCTAATTCAACTTCTTGGGCGTGAAGAGCGCGTAAGGGACAAAAAGTATAATTTGGATCCTGGTATTTCTGTCCCCAACTATGTTGGCAAACATCCAAATAGTGTAACTCATAAATCTTAGTTCTTTATTGTGACAAATTTATATTGAATTATAATTGTGAAATTGATCAATATATATAATTGATAAAAATTAAAAAAGACCCAAATTATTACATATTTATGTAAAAATATTATTCCTAACATTGTATTTGTAAGTTTTTATTTGAAGGGAAGAGAATGAAAAATAATTAAAATCTCTCAAAATCCTATGTTTGTGAGTTTTTTTAGGGAGGATGGGAAGGGATTTGGAGTTACATTTTTTTTTATTTTTGGCTCAAAACTTCCCCCTCGAAAGTTGGAAAATTTGGAGGGATGAAAAAGAATGGGGAAATAAAATATTTTACATTACTAAAAATAACATTTCAAAATAAATAATGTGACATTATTGTCTCTAATTATTATAACTTCCAATTTTTTAAAATAAATTTTTTCTCTTTTTCCCCGCACCCCACCCCTTCCCCTTCCCCCTCCCCCCTCCCCCCTCCCCCCTCCCCCCCCCTCCCCCCTCCCATACAAATTTTCTTTTCCCCAAACCCCCCCTCCCCCCTCCCCCTCCCCCCTCCCCCCTTCCCCCCCCCCTTCCCCCTTCCCTAAATTCAAATTTTCTTTTCATTAAATATGTTTTAGTTCGTTAGAAAACAATATTTGACAAATCAGGACTAGAGGTTAACAAATTCATATGTGATGTTGAGATAGTCTGACTTGTGGCCATTATAGTTTGTATTTAAATAAATATATTTAATTAATATATATTTTTAAGTATAGTATGTTAGAGTTTATGTCCTAGAGGCCAATTATTTAATATAATTGCTTAACGTTTTGATATTATGTTTGATTGAATAAATGAATGATTTTATTATGGTTTTATTTACTGCGTTATATAAATGTTAACATAATAAAAATCCTTAGAATAATGATACAAATTATATAGTTTCAAGTATGTGACTTGAACATGAGATTATATAATTATAATTAGTATCATTGTTCTTAAATGTCCCTAGTCGAGTATCATTATTGATGGGACAACAATGATGCATTAAGACTAGTATGTTGATTGACTGATGACCAAATCTCATTGGTCATAAATATATGAGATATTAAGTCAATGCATAGGTACATATTAGAGAACGATGTACTGGACAGACCCACCATGAGAATTCTATATGGAGCATTATGCGAAGTGTCATTAGCAATTTTCATAGTGACAATGATGTAATGGTCCTCCGACCTGAAACCGCTATATTACTACACGAGAATTTATGTACTTTGATATCATCAAATATCACCTTTAATAGGGTGGACTATAAAGGTGATTATTGGGTTCATTGTGAATCGTGTGAGAAATATGAGTGATCTAGATGGAATTTAACCATCTTATATTTTATGGGTGATATCCATAGGCCTCTTGATTGAGTAGGACTATGAAATGCATGGCCATGCTCAAATAGTGATTTGTTTCATATAGTCTACTCATTGATCAAGAAAACTCAGATTAAATTATGAAGAGTATGACACATTCCATGACTCGAGTTTAATCTAGGATATTAAGGTTAAAATGATTAAATTACATTAAAACATTGGTCACGAAAAGGATACATTGAATCATCGATCTTATTATTACTTGGGTAACAGTGATGCATTATTAGATGCCGCTCACTGTTTATAATTTTATAATATGATTTTTAAATTATTGTCAACGTAATAATAACCTATAGGGTCACACACAAAGAACGTAATTAAAAGGAAATTAATTTAAATTGTAAAGATTTAAATATGTCAATATGATTGATAGAATTTTAAATTACGAATTTAAATTAATAGGATAATTTATATATAGGTATATTAATTAAGTAAGACTTAATTAAGATATATATAAATTCGGATTTTAATAACATTAGGTTTTGATTAATTCCTCCTAACTGCTATATATATGATATATATCAGTCACTTTAGGTTTACGTCAAAATAAAAAAACCTAGCCGCTCTTAGAGAGAGACTAGAGAAAACAGTTCAAAAAATTCTCATCCTTGGTGGCTAGTACCGCGTTTTCTTCTTCTGCAGATCGTAGGACGATTCGTGTGGAGCGTTCGTGTGGATACCGTAGAGACGCAGTCCGTTTGAATTGCGTTGGAGATTCGATCGCATCGATTCTAGCTTTTACAATCGGTATAATTTCTTACCACTGAATTAATTATTTTTCGCATGGATCCTATTTTAGGGTTTCGAAATTGCTTTAAATTTTAATTTCCGCTGTGTGTTTCTGTCGAAACCCAACATAGTATGTAATTGTAAAACTGACCTAAAATTAAGATTTATGTGCGTAAGATTTGAGTTAAGAGTATATGTTATAATATTGCATCCTAATAATTTTATTCGTCCTAATTTTATATTTAGGATTTGTTAGCTTTATTTTTGTATTTGCAATATCGAGGTAAATGGCTTTCCGAACTATTTAGTGTTTTTAAATTATCTTTACTTTTATGTATGCTTTATTAATTACTCGGATGCCTAAATGTACATATTCAAAAATTGTTATGTTTTATTTAAGGCTTCCATTTAAATTAAAATGTTGTACTCGTTTATTTCAAAACTTCAGATCAAGTATTTATTTTTGAACTTTAAAATGAGATTATATGATTTTGAACTGTGAAAAAGTATCTTTTAGAATATCGATAATATTGAGAAAAGATTTTAAAATCCTCAATCTAACTATGTATAGAACTCGTTATTAATTACGTTTAGTTCTGGAGCTAATATAGGATCTACTAAGGCGCACATTTTTTAGAAGCCTTTCGAAGAGCGTGCATATTAGATAGCTTAGTAGGGTGCGTGATCATTGACGTTATCGAACTTTTGGGCCGTGTTATAGGGCTACTGTAACCTTAGTCGCTAAGACTGTTGATTAAAAGATATACTGTATATATTAAAATTATTTTTGAATGTGAAATTCGTTTTGTAATTATTTATTTTAGTTTTGAAAAGTATATTTATTATTGTTATCGAACAAAAAAAAAGAATTTCAAAAAAGTGTTTTACAAATTGTACTTGATCCGGCTAGATAGAAAGAATTGCTACTTGTTGGGCTTCATCGCTCACCTCCTTACAGATTTTTACAGGTGTTGAAAGTTGAGCACTTATTTGATACGCTTAGAATAGCTGGAGTTTAGTTTTAGATATTATTTCTTTTTGTTGTTGAATTTTAATAAACTTTTAGTTTCGAGGAGCTGCGTCTCCGTTGTTCGAATGTCGTATTTATTGGTATTTCATTTGAATTAGATTAAAAGATATTTATTGTTGAGTTTTAAGCTAAGATTATTGTTGAGTTATTT
The DNA here is from genome assembly GCA_016801055.1 of Panax notoginseng. Taxonomy (NCBI): domain Eukaryota; kingdom Viridiplantae; phylum Streptophyta; class Magnoliopsida; order Apiales; family Araliaceae; genus Panax; species Panax notoginseng. The sequence continues at coordinate 219,126,110 of CM029012.1, read as the reverse complement.
TGATTGGATTGCACATTATTGATATTGTTGTCTTGCAGGACTTTGGGCTTGCGGCTGTAGCACTTTGGCCCTGTAACGAGTTCGGGGTGTTACACCACGTCAAAGCTAATTCAATCAATTATTTTATAGGGCCTTTACTTTACCCCAATGTCCAACGTGCTCCCTATATTTTTTTTCCAAAAAATATACTTGACGTTACAAATTTTGAGTCAACTGTGCCCCCTGTTAATGGACTTGCCACCTAGACTAACGTGACTGACACGTGAACATATTTTGTTGACGAGGCTGACACCTGGACTCAAGCCCAACAACCACATGGCTTTTGAAAAGGGCAAAAACGTAATAACAAATTTTATAATTTAAATTAAAAAAATCTACAATTTCATCCTCCATAGATCTGAAAAAAGTTCGATCATGAAACAAAGATCTGATTATTGGAAAACAACCCAAGATTTCAAAGCAAAAACAAGATCAGATCAATTTAAACTAAAATATCATGGGAAGAAAGCAACCTAAATCGATATCATGAAAACAAAAATCCAATCGGAACATGAACAAAGAAAATCAGTAAGCAAAACATGAACCCATTTCAAGGATAAAACATGGATCAACTAGAGGAAGCCATAAAACCAGAACTCATAAGAACCATTTCCATATTAGAGCGTTTTGATCAAACCCAGATTTCGGCAACTAAATCAGGAATCACCATCACAAAACTGGTGAATGGACATGATAATCGATAAGTATACATAACCGGATCTAGAAAAAAATTTAAATCCCACGTCCAAAACAGCACCAGAGCGAACATCCAACCCCTAATTTGAAAGCCCAAAATGGAACCCCCATTTCAGATCCTAACTTCCAAATAAGCTATTCTAGTCTGAGCTTGTTCTTCATCCTTGGGAATTTTGTGTTCTTGTAAGAGAGAAATTCAGAAATGGGTAATGAAAAAGAGAACAAAATGTTTTTTGGGGTGGTATGGAATTGTGCGGCAGAGCTCAAACTTCTCCTCATTGCTATGCTTTTCCTCTGTTCACTCCTCACCATGTTTCAATTCCTCCCTTCTCGTCTCTCCTTCTCCGTCTCTGAGGGACACTGTTAGCTTATTTATTGAAGTATCTACAAAAGAAAACTATTTAACTATTTAACTGCAATGAAGAACCAATGGAATTTATAAAGCTAAATTAGTATTTTTGACCATAAAGATGAATCCTGTTTACAAGAAATCAAATTTAGTTCATTTTGAAGAACATAAAATAACGTTCATCAAATTTCAGCACAAATACACATTGTAGACATGAACCCGACCACCTAATAAATCCAAAAATATAGAAACTCAAGTACATGCTCATTAATTTTGTTGATAGGAACTAGAAGAAAGTGCCCCCAATGTAGTATCTATTAGTAACCCTAAAAAGTCACCTCACAAGGTTTTCTTCAATCTAACTCATCTTTTTAAGGATCAAGACTATTCACACGAGGGACACTATCAGCTTGTTTGTGATTTTTTGGCTTACGGCTCTCTTCCTCCATAGCCTTTAATTTGTTCTTTATAGCAACAATTTTAGCATTTCGAGTCTTTTCTCCTAAATAGCTACCAGTAAGGCCAGGTCGCACCACTACCCCTTCTTTTTCCTCTCCCACTGTACAATAAGACGAAATACTTTCGAACGGCGTTATAGAATAGATCTGAGTAGAATGGGTTTAGAGGGAGAAAATGGATTTGATAAGAATGGGTGTAGAGAGAGAAAATAGATTTGAATTTTTTGGGTAACAAAAATTTATCCAGGTGTTAATCTCGTCAACCACGTTATTCTAGGTGGCAAGTCTCTTAACGACAGGAGCACGATTGACCCAAATTTTGTAACATCAAGTGTATTTTTGAAAAAAAAAGTATAGGGAGCACGTTGGACTACGGGGTAAACATCAGAAATATTTTTACACCTTTATCCTTATTTTATAAGTTCTAAAATACAAATTTGCCCTCACCCACCCCACGTCACCGTACCCTACCCCACGTCATGTCAGAGTCTCTCTCTATATATATATATGAACATTAAAAAATAGACTGAACAAAATAATTTAATAGCTAGACATTGTTAAATCATACAATTATTATATTTGTATATAAAAGTAATATAGTAATAGTGTAGTCTAAAAATAAAATTATTTTTCCTTCCCTTCCCCCTTCTTCTAAACTCACAAATAAAGAAAATATAATAACTATCTTATCCATTCTCTTCCTTTCTAAAACTCACAAACATGACAAGTGAAAATTATAATCCCTTCCCATCCCTTCCCCCTTTCCTTTCTATACTTTCCCTTCTCTCCAAACTCACAAACGCAACTTAATACTTATCTAGGTAAAACATTCGTAATATATATCATTACCAATTACTTATTTTATAATTTAAGATTATAGTTTAACCTCTAAAAGTTTGTCCAACTACATATTTTGAAATTTTTATGATAAAATACAATTATAAAAAATATTATCAATACACGAGATTAGATTGAATTATAAGAGTGGCCTATTATATTAATATATTATACTCCTTTCGTTTCACATTATTTGATTGATCATTGTTGACTTTTTAAATTAATTTTAGAGATTTTTAAACTTAAAATTGACATAGATTATTTTAATTTTAATTAATTCCATGATAAATATCGTAAACTATCTAAAAATTATTACTCATTGCAAATTTTATTATTTAAAATAAGAAAATTTTAAACTCAAAATTGATATAGATTTTTTTAATTTTAATTAATTTAATAATAAATATTGCAAACTATCTAAAAAGTATTCCTCATTGCAAATTTTATTGTCTCATAATTTTTAACGAGTCATGTCAATTTTGAGTTTAAAAATGTCTCAAATTAACTTTTAAAAGTTAATAATAATCATATAATTTAAAACGAAAATATTAAAATTTCTTCAAAAATTACCACTCATATTTATTTATGTAACTAAGGATAAAGAGGTCGATACATAAACATCGCAAGAAATATCATGACCAAAATTAGTTAAAATTGTATGGTATGGGGGATCTATAGTCTAGCTAGTAGCCACAACCTACCAATTGCTTATAAACTAGAAATTATAGTCAATAAATAATTTATTGATTAGTATAGACTTATAGTACTCCTAGCAAGAAGGTTTATGTATTAAAATAAGATAAACTAAAATTGATTTTCACTTGTAAATTAATAAAAAGTGTCCATGAGTTGGTCAGAAATTGAGCAAGCAATAAGAAATTTTAGAGCTGGTCTCTTATATTGCAGAGTTGGCATGCCCCACGAGGGCCACGTCCAACTTTTTTTTTTCTTCCAAAAAAAAATATAATTATAAATATACTACTAATATATTTTTTGTTTTTTGGTGTAATGGAAGTCGTTAAACACCAAGGTTATATTTATTTATAAGGATTATACTTAAGATATGACTATTAATTTCAAGTATTTTATTTATTTTCAAATTTAGACTTGAAATTATTAGTCTAAGAATTATAAAATGATTTAATAGTCTTCAGATTATAATTATAATTTCGGGGTTATAATCTTAAGATTAAAAGTCTTGGGATTATAATTTCATGTATTATAATCTCATTATAATTCTGAGATTATATTCCTTACAAACAAACATAGTGCAAGACTAAAAAAACTCAGAAAAGTAAACTATGGGTACTCCAATAAAATCCTTAATTACAAAAATAAAGAATGAAGAATATTTATTACTAGTAATTGTCCGTGCTTGAAGGCACGACATAACGAAATCATTACTCTCTTTCCGTTTCAACAATCTCACTTTCATTTTCTTTCTCTCCTCCTTTGTAATGCCCCCACAATAAAGTCCATTCCACCCAACCTATTATGAGTCACCAAATACATGGTACAAAAAATAACTACAACTTCATTATCACAATTGTCGTGCAAAATACAACAACACATATGTTGTGAGCTTTGATACAAATATATACCAACTGTGACTCATGACACCTTACATAAAAGTACAGTCAATAACTGTTTTAGAAATTAAAATCTTCGGAAAGTGCTCAAGGAAACTTTCGTATATGGGAGGCCATGCGTCTAGGTTATGATAGATATCATATGCCCACAGAATTATCCTTGATTAACCCAATAGACCCCAAAGAAAAATGAGAAGATTACTATCATATTCTCTCCAATGGTGAGTCTTCTCTTGACATATCATTATCTCCACTGTCTCTAATTGAGAATTATACTTCAACCAAACACCAAGATTATATAGGTAGTGCTCGTAGATATACTCTGCAAGTGGATGTGCACAACCATGTCTTATGATGATACGAGGTTGTATGTCATTAGATATTTTGTAGGATAGTGGCAAATCACCTTTCCAAAGTTGGGTTCGCCTCACCCTAAAGTTTCACCAAATATAACTACTAAATGATGTATAAAATACAACACATTATTCTAAAATTCTCAATAAAATTATTTTTATACTGTTTAGGGAGAACCTTCACAGCTAGAGACCACCGTTCTATTTCTTTGTTACCCCCGCTCGACCCAGCTACACTCTTATTACCTGAAAGGAATTGTGAAGCAAAAGGATGAGCACAAATAGCCCAGTAAAAAATATCATGACTAAAGATAATTTATCAATAGCCTTCATCATTAATAAATCAGAGATTTAGAACATATAAAAGATGATAAAAATTTTCAATCATAATTGCAGCGGAATGAGCAATCCATTAGAAGAGTCAAATAGATCATAAAGTCTATTATCTTCTCCGTATTAAAAATCTACCAACAATATTTTATCCCTGTAACATCAATCAACAATTCTGGTCCACAATCATATGAATAACTCATAATCATAATTGTGGTTCAAAATTCCTCTTCTCATCCAGGACGATGATAATTTTTATCACATGTCTTTACCTGAAATATCAAAGATCATGGTTATACCAACTCACAGTTCCTGTTCATAATCATACTGATAAATTCATCTTTGCACTACGGCCAAAGATATTCGTCAACAGTTCATCTTTGCACTACTGGCTAAAGAAATTCAACAACAGATCATCTTTGCACTACAGGCCAAAGATATTCAATAACAGATCATCTTTGCACTACAGGCCAAAGATATTAATATCTCAAAGAAATATATAATCATCTCAGAATTTATATAAATAATAATTATAACCATGTTGATCAATTAATCTTTGCACTTAAGTTAAAGATATTCAATTATAAATTCAATGGTCATGATCATATCAGTCTACAATTCAACTTTGCACTACTGGCCAAAGAGAACCTATAATCACGATCATACCAATAATCTACCCATCTTTACACTCAAGTCAAAGAGAAATTTTAACACCAGGATTATAAAAATATTATATATAATAATAAAAATAATATGACCAAAATATGGATTTAATTTCAAGAGTAAGATTCATAAATCAACTATAATTTGGTCAGAAAAAGAAACCAATTTTATTGTGAATAGTACCCGTGAATAGTAACTCGTGAATAGCAACTCGTGAATAGTACTCCGTATTCGTACATAGTACCGTATACGTAAATAATATCATATACGTAAAGAGTGTCATATACATGAATAGTGCTGTATACGTGAATAGTATCGTATACGTGAATAGTGTCGTATACGTGAATAGTAACCCCAACACAAAAAGTTCTAAATTTGATAAAAAGTTCAGACCAAAATTTCGACATAATGATATTGAAAGAAATAATATCATTTACGAAAAAAATAACATCCCTTACTATCCCTTACCATAATAATGACAATATCTCTTACCTCAGAAGAACCGTACTTTCGGCTAAAATATCAGGTATAAGGCTCAAGAAAACTTGCACTGTTGAATAGGAACTCACAAAGTATCTAAATACTCACAAAATACGCTTGATAATATAGAGAGAGAAAGAGAGAAAGAGATAAAAATAGTTTCTGGTGTGATTTTTAATTCTAACTCAGCATCCTATTTATAGGAAAATGTTAGAACGCCAAAGCAGACTTGACCTGCAACCTGATGACTTTACCTGCTACTATTTCCACCCACCAAAAATTAGTCATCTTCCCCAATAACTAAAAGTGGGGTCCACCCATATTTTTAATAAAAATATTTTAATTTTTGAAATTTCAATAATTCATAATAAATAGTCATTTTATCAGAAAAATACGAATTTTATGTCCTTTCTATAGGAAATTTAATTCTCTACAATTTTGTAAGTTTAAATTTTTCCAAATTTCAAACAGAAAATGCCCGAAATCCACATACGGACGATTTTTAAAATACCCCAGCATTAATTCCTTCATTTATAACCACATAAAATAAATAAATCCATCATTTATATTCACATAAAATAAATATTTTCTTATCATATAAATCAATAACTAATTATTCACAAATAATATTACAGAATCACAATTATGACAACCAGATCGTTCCTAGGGATGAGGGGGCTTTTCGATAAGGATTTTTTCTTACTGGCGCGCAATTAGGTGACCAAATCTCTCATTGACAGAACTTTCTAGATATTGCCAATAATGCTATCTAATAATATTGTTCAAATAATATGAATTATTGATCTGATAATGAGAAATATTGTGCAATGACAATTATTGAAACAACAATAATATGAAATATCAACGCAATAATTATTGAATCAATAAAATAAAATATTGAACAGTAATTACTGTAACAATTATTAAGTAGTGCCTTTTTACGTAAGGATCAATAATTCAATACTGTGCAATACCGTATACTACTGTGCAACCACGCGTATTACTGTTTTTTTAACCACCGGGTATTTCAACAATATTAACGGTAGCAACTACGCCGTTAATTGTAAAAGCTCAAATTTATCTTCATCCGACAGTTATTCTGTTATGGGGCTCACAAATGGCTGCGCTGTCGTACGAATATTCTCCGACAACAAGAATATTCCACGACCAAACGGAATTTCCCGACAAAAATAAATATTTTATAACCACTTGCTTATTTTAAAAAATTTACACATTTCACCCATAACTTTAAACTTTTATCAATTTAACTATTTACTAAATATAAAAATTGAATAAATTTTATTTCATAAAATTCGGGGTCTTACATCCTTCCTCTCCTACCACCATTTTCTGCCCAAATCAATTAGAATGAATCTGAACCGTACTTGTGCTTTCCCGTCCAAATAATCTGAACCGTTCTTGTTCTTTCCTGCTCAAATTCAAAATGAGTTCTGTTTTATTATATAGATTTTTATAATAAATATATACAATTTTAAAAACGTTAATAAAAATTTGCGAGTATTTAAATAAAATAAAATATATAAATATACAGAAAATTTATCTAACGAATCCATTCATTAAAAGCATCTCTGTGACGCCCCCAAAATTAGGTATACATCACCCATCTTGGGTCGTCAGATACATAGTACAGAATACAAATACAACTGATTAATACATCTGTCGTGTACAATACGACAAAACATAAACTGTGAGTTTGAATACAAATATTATCTTCTAGAGAGTATTCATACTCAAAAGGAGTCCTCATTACATTTATTAACACACCATTACATAGAATAGTGAGGACTACTAACTAATACTATCATTCGGACCATCACTCCGTACCCCGACTTGTCCCAGCTACGTTCTCATTTCCTGAAGAGAACAGTGAAAGAAAGGGTGAGCTCAACTAGCCCAGTAAGAAATATTATGACTAAGATAATGCAGAATAAATTATCATTAGCCTTCAACAATGTTAAACTGATAAAATATAATAGACATCAAGTTTAACTGTAGCGGAACAAGCCATCCATTAAAAGAGTCAAGTAGAAAATAAACTCTACTATCTTTTATGATTTAAAAAGTTTTTCAACACTGTAATCGCTGAGACTCAGCTTAATAAAATAATCCACATCATCGAATCACCCCTGCACTACGGCCAAGGATATTCGTGTATTCATTAATGGTCATGATCATGCCAACAACTGTCCATCAATGCACTACGGGCCAATGAGGACTTTTACCACATCATTTGTAACATTACGGTCATGATTATACCGAATAATCCCTGGTCATAATCATACCAAGTCCATCTATGCAATACAGGCCACAGATGACTTTCAACATTTTATAAACATGAGGATGATGACAATGATATAAGAATTCAATAAAACAAGTTCAAGAATTAATTTATCCAGGAATTAACAACGTCCAAATTGTCAACATGATACTGCATTGTGGAGTAAAATTCAAGAATGCTTAGAAGAATATTTTCTTGAAAAGATACTGGATGAAACGCAACTATCAAGGATATTCCACAAATTTTATGGAGTATAGAAGTCAAAACTTAACCAACTGAGTATAATAAAGAATGGAATAACAAAAGAAATCACCATGCATGCGATAGACCGCACAGACAGGTTATTCCAACAGAATAATAAATAATGGAACCAGGTCCGGCGTAAACGCACAGACAGGATATTCCGACAGAATAATAAATAATGGAACCAGGTCCGGTGTAAAACACACAGACAGGATATTCCAACAGAATAATAATAAAACGGAACCAGGTCCGGTGTAAAACACACAGACAGGATGTTCCAACAGAATAATAAACGGAACCAGGTCCGGTGTAAAACACACAGACAGGATGTTCCAACAGAATAATAGAAGAATGTCACCAAGTATAGGGTAGACCGCGTATACTGGTTATTCCAACAGAATAATAACAAATGGAATAACAGAAGTTCTCTTCATGAATATAAAAGAAATAATATTCCCTACCTTAAAAGAACTGGATATTGGAAAAGTGATGTAGCAGAATACTTTTATTCTCTCTCTCTTATTCTCTCTATACTTTCTCTCTCTATAGCTTGAATGAATTCGTGAAAAATAATGAAGCCCTAGGCCTCTATTTATAGAAAAACTGAGGGTGGCTCTTGGTCTTAACGAAGGGTCAAATGACTCTTGGTCTTAACGAAGGGTCAAATGACTCTTGGTAATATTGAAGGGACAACTACTATTGACGAAAGTAATTACTATTGACCAAGGTAAATACTATTGACGAAGGTAATTACTATTGACCAAGGTAAATACTATTGACCAAGGTAAATAATATTGACGAAGGTAATTACTATTGACCAAGGTAAATACTATTGACGACGGTAATTACTATTGACGACGGTAATTACTATTGACGACGGTAATTACTATTGACCAAGGTAAATACTATTGACGAAGAGACTCTTAGATGATGACATATGGCCCCCCATAAAATAACCAAACTTACCACAACGTCTCAATAATATAACATATTATACAGATGATACTATGACAATAATTTAAGAGATATGATGCAGCAATTACTGTAGCAATAATTGAGTATAGCTGAGTGACTTCTCACGTAAGCATCAATAATCAATACCGTGTGCTACTATGCAACCACGCGTATTACTGTACTTTTACTACCGAGTAGTTCAACAGTTTTAACGGTTTTAACGGTAACACCTCAGCCGTTATTTTTATAGAAATATAATTCTGTCGTTTTCTCAATCCGACAATAATTCCGTTGTGGGGTCCACCAATGATTGTGCCGTCGTACGAATATTCCCCGACAAAAAGAATATTCTCCGACCAAACGAATATTTTATAACAACTTGCTTACTTTGCAAAATTTATAAATATTACCCACAACTATAACATTATATCAAATTAACTCCATAATATTCAAAAATGATATTTATAGAAAATTCATCTTTATTTATAAAAATTGGGGTCTTACAACCTCCCCTTCTTATGAAATTTCGCCCTCGAAATTAGGGTACGTACCTGGTATGTCGAAGAGGTAAGGATACCTTGATTTCATTTCTGATTCTAACTCCCAAGTCATTTCCTCAACATCGTGGTTTCTCCACAAAACTTTAACTTGAGGTATAACCTTGGAGCGTAGAATATGTTCCTTCTTATCCAAGATTTGAACAGGAACTTCTTCATACGTCAAATCCTCCGCTATTTCGTCCGGTTCTAACTCAATAATGTGGTTCGGGTCTTCCACATATTTGCGTAACATGGATATGTGGAAAACGTTATGAACACGAGACATACTTGGCGGTAAAGCGAGTCTATAAGCCACAGTTCCTACTCGATCGAGGATTAAAAATGGACCGATGAATCGAGGATTTAGCTTTCCTCTCTTTCCAAATCTCGTAACTCCTTTCCATGGAGCAACACGTAAGAACACATGATCTCCTACATCAAATTCCACGTCCTTTCGATGAAGATCAGCATAACTCTTTTGTCGATCTTGTGAGGTTTTTATACGTTGTCGGATCGTTTGAATCTTTTCTGTAGTCATACGTACCAACTCCGGTCCCAACAACGTTGCTTCGCCCACCTCATCCCAGCATACTGGAGAACGACATTTTCTTCCATACAATGCTTCGAATGGAGCCATGCCAATACTTGCTTGATAACTGTTGTTGTAGGAAAACTCCACCAATGGTAAGAACTTGTCCCAACTTCCCTTGAAGTCAAAGACACAGAGTCTTAATAGATCTTCAAGAGTTTGAATAGTCCTCTCTGATTGTCCGTCCGTCTGAGGATGATATGCTGAACTAAATCGTAACTCCGTGCCCATAGCTTTTTGTAAACTAACCCAAAATCGTGAAGTGAATCTTGGGTCTCGATCAGAAATTATGGATACTGGCATACCATGCAGTCTTACAATCTCGTTTATGTACATACGAGCAAGACGTTCAAGTGTATAAGTTTCTCGTATCGGTAAGAAATGAGCAGACTTGGTCAATCTATCAACAATGACCCAAATCGCATCAATACCTTGAGAAACCCTAGGAAGACCGGTAACGAAATCCATGGTAATGTGCTCCCACTTCCATTCTGGAATTTCAAGTGGTTGCAATGGACCTTTTGGTACTTGATGCTCCGCTTTGACTCGTTGACAAGTTAGACACCTTGAGATAAACAACGCTATCTCTCTCTTCATATTGCTCCACCAAAATGTATGACGAAGATCATGATACATTTTGGTACTTCCAGGATGGATTGCAAACGGTGTGTTGTGCGCCTCCATCATGATTTCATACTTTAAATCAGGGTTGTTAGGAACACAAAGTCTGGAGTTGACTCGAAGTATTCCTTCTTCATCGATTCTTGCTTCCGGTATAGCACCTTCTTGCACTTTTTTCTTCATACGCATCAGCTGCAGGTCTATAGCTTGAGCAGCTTTAACTTTATCAATTAAAGTCGGTTCTACTCGTATATTCGCCATCATCACATGGGTCCCTGGAGTCTTCAACTCTATCTCCATCCTTTGCAAGTCACACAAAATGGGCCTTTGCGTTGTTAATATTGCACTTGTACCCGCATATGATCTTCTACTCAATGCGTCAGCTACCACGTTCGCTTTTCCAGGATGGTATTGAATGGTATGATCATAATCTTTCAACAGTTCAAGCCAACGTCGTTGTCGCATGTTGAGTTCCTTTTGAGTGAAGAAATATTTGAGGCTTTTATGATCCGTAAAGATCTCCACTTTCTCCCCATACAAGTAATGCCTCCAAATTTTAAGTGCAAAGACAACAGCTGCCAACTCTAGATCATGAGTAGGATAATTCCTCTCATATTCCTTGAGTTGTCTTGATGCATAGGCTATGACTTTTCCATGTTGCATGAGAACGCATCCCAACCCTTTGCTCGAAGCATCACTGTAGATGACAAATCCCTCCGAGCCAGATGGTATTGTTAGAACAGGTGCTGAAATGAGTCTCCTCTTGAGTTCTTGAAAACTCTGCTCACATTCTTCGCTCCAACCAAACTTTGTATCTTTCCGAGTCAGCTGAGTTAATGGAGTAGCGATTCGAGAAAATCCTTCCACGAATCTCCGATAATAACCAGCTAAACCAAGAAAGCTACGTACCTCGGTCACTGATTTAGGTTGCTCCCAGCTTTGAATAGCTTCAATCTTTGCCGGGTCAACCGATATTCCACGACTTGATACTACGTGCCCAAGGAATGCTACCTCCTCCAGCCAGAACTCGCATTTCTTCAACTTGGCATAAAGCTTGTATTCACGAAGCTTTTGGAGTACCAGCCTCAAGTGTTGCTCATGATCTTCACGGCTTTTGGAATAAATAAGGATGTCATCAATAAAGACGACCACAAAGTGATCCAAATATTCCTTGAATACCCGGTTCATCATATCCATGAAGGCAGCAGGAGCATTAGTCAATCCAAAGGACATGACTAGGAATTCATAATGCCCGTACCGAGTTCTAAAAGCCGTCTTTGGAATATCCTCAGTTCTAACCTTCAGCTGATGATATCCAGAACGAAGATCGATCTTTGAAAAGAATTGTGCTCCTTGCAACTGGTCAAACAGGTCATCAATACGTGGCAATGGGTACCTGTTTTTGATGGTGACATGATTCAACTCCCGATAATCAATACAAAGTCGCATACTTCCATCTTTCTTCTTCACGAATAGAACAGGAGCTCCCCAAGGAGAAGTACTAGGACGAATAAAGCCAATGTCTAACAATTCCTGCAGTTGGATCTTTAACTCCTGAAGTTCAATAGGAGCCATTCGATATGGGGCTTTGGAAATGGGTTTTGTACCGGGTTCAAGATCGATACAAAATTCAATTTCACGCTCTGGGGGTAGGCCAGGAAGTTCTTCAGGGAATACGTCAGGGAATTTATTAACAATAGAAATATCATTCAAAACTGACGTATTTTTGTTTAGATCTGTGACATGAGCTAAGAAAGCTTGACATCCGTTTTTCAATAAACGAATAGTTTTATGGCTTGAGATGACAGCGATTGATTTTAATGGTTTGGTTGCTTGAATTCGCATAATAGGTCGATTAGGAATATGAAAACTAACAACCTTACGAAAACAATCAATTTTTGCATAATGAGTAGTTAACCAATCAATCCCTAGAATCACGTCAAATGCAAGTATTTTTAATGAAATCAGATCGATAGGTAATGTGTGGGTACCAACTTGAACCAAACAAGACTTATAAACAGTGGAGGTAATGAAGGTTTCTCCCAACGGAGTTTCCACAGATAAGTCAAAGTCTAATTTCTCCGGAATCAAATTTAATCGATGAGCGCAAGTAGGAGAAATAAAAGAATGGGTTGAACCGGTATCAAATAAAGTATAAACTTCTTTAGAGTTTATAATAAGCTTACCCGTGATGACCTCATTCGGGTTCCTTGCTCTCTGGGAGTTCACAACAAACGCTCTCCCTTGCACAACCGGTTTTGACTTTTCTGGGACGGCTTTTGGTGCCTCCATCCTAGCTGAATTTGTCTTCGGTAAACGACAAAATCGGGCTAAATGACCTTCTCTTCCACAATTATAACATGCTTTGGACGGCATCGCGCAGTTTGGACTGATGTGCCCCTCCCCTCCGCATTTGAAACATATGATAGGTGGTCGTTCTCCTTCCTTAACGACAGGTGCTGGTGCTGACGTCTTTCCATCATTGTTGAATCTCCTCTTCTTGAAATGTCCATTCTTATTGTTTTGGCCCTGATTACCACCGAAGTGGTTACCATTTCTGGCCTGTTGATTCCCTCCACGCTTGTTGTCACCGCTTCGATGACTGCTCTCACTGGTATTATCATTTTGCCGGCTGCTCTCTTTTGGTTGCGTTGTCTCGTTATCGCGCTCCACCAACTGAGCCCTATTTACAACATCTGAATACAAACACAGTTTATGAGAAACAAGATGTTGACGTATCTCCGGCTTCAAACCTCTTAAAAACATCCGCGTCATTCTTTCTTCATTATCCACCAGGTGGGACGCAAACCGGGATAACTCCGCAAATTTTGCCTCGTACTGCGACACGGTCATATTATTCTGCTCCAATTTGATGAACTCCACCTCCTTCATGTGACGAATACTTTCGGGAAAGTATTTGTCGTTAAACAGCTCTTGAAACTTCTCCCAGGACATCTTCAGTGCGGCAGGTTGAGTACGCTTTATCGATTCCCACCAGTAATCTGCCTCTCCTCGCAACATAAAGGCGGCAAAGGGAACCTTTTGCTCCTCGGAGCAACCCAAGACATCAAATATCTTGGTGATCTGCTTTATCCATGTTTCAGCTACAAGTGGTTTGGGTTCTCCCTTAAACTCCGGTGGTCCCAGCTCCTTAAACTGTTTAGCGGTGACCGCCTGAGAGTTTCCAGTATTTCCACCTACGTTGTGGACAGGAGCCGCTTTCACCTGTTGTTGCATGAATTGCATAAAGCCTCTGAACATTTGATCATTCATCATTTGGTCAGTGTTGTTGTTTGCATGAGGATTGACACCTTCCTGATGCACATTATCCTGATTATTGATATGTGGTGAATCAACAGTCGTCTGTGCTCCATTGCTATTCTCAACATTCTCAGATGCCATTTTCAGATACTGCCACAAAATAAAAATTAATTGATATGTCATATATTATCCTTATATTATGACCGACCAATTAAATACCATGCAAATAAACTTAGGTATGTCATACTAGCGAAGGAATTCCCCGTCTCTCCCCTCCTAGTTCTATTCTCACATCTTAGCCAGGGATCATATCCCTAAGCTTTGATACCAACTGTGACGCCCCCAAAATTAGGTATACATCACCCATCTTGGGTCGTCAGATACATAGTACAGAATACAAATACAACTGATTAATACATCTGTCGTGTACAATACGACAAAACATAAACTGTGAGTTTGAATACAAATATTATCTTCTAGAGAGTATTCATACTCAAAAGGAGTCCTCATTACATTTATTAACACACCATTACATAGAATAGTGAGGACTACTAACTAATACTATCATTCGGACCATCACTCCGTACCCCGACTTGTCCCAGCTACGTTCTCATTTCCTGAAGAGAACAGTGAAAGAAAGGGTGAGCTCAACTAGCCCAGTAAGAAATATTATGACTAAGATAATGCAGAATAAATTATCATTAGCCTTCAACAATGTTAAACTGATAAAATATAATAGACATCAAGTTTAACTGTAGCGGAACAAGCAATCCATTAAAAGAGTCAAGTAGAAAATAAACTCTACTATCTTTTATGATTTAAAAAGTTTTTCAACACTGTAATCGCTGAGACTCAGCTTAATAAAATAATCCACATCATCGAATCACCCCTGCACTACGGCCAAGGATATTCGTGTATTCATTAATGGTCATGATCATGCCAACAACTGTCCATCAATGCACTACGGGCCAATGAGGACTTTTACCACATCATTTGTAACATTACGGTCATGATTATACCGAATAATCCCTGGTCATAATCATACCAAGTCCATCTATGCAATACAGGCCACAGATGACTTTCAACATTTTATAAACATGAGGATGATGACAATGATATAAGAATTCAATAAAACAAGTTCAAGAATTAATTTATCCAGGAATTAACAACGTCCAAATTGTCAACATGATACTGTATTGTGGAGTAAAATTCAAGAATGCTTAGAAGAATATTTTCTTGAAAAGATACTGGATGAAACGCAACTATCAAGGATATTCCACAAATTTTATGGAGTATAGAAGTCAAAACTTAACCAACTGAGTATAATAAAGAATGGAATAACAAAAGAAATCACCATGCATGCGATAGACCGCACAGACAGGTTATTCCAACAGAATAATAAATAATGGAACCAGGTCCGGCGTAAACGCACAGACAGGATATTCCGACAGAATAATAAATAATGGAACCAGGTCCGGTGTAAAACACACAGACAGGATATTCCAACAGAATAATAATAAAACGGAACCAGGTCCGGTGTAAAACACACAGACAGGATGTTCCAACAGAATAATAAACGGAACCAGGTCCGGTGTAAAACACACAGACAGGATGTTCCAACAGAATAATAGAAGAATGTCACCAAGTATAGGGTAGACCGCGTATACTGGTTATTCCAACAGAATAATAACAAATGGAATAACAGAAGTTCTCTTCATGAATATAAAAGAAATAATATTCCCTACCTTAAAAGAACTGGATATTGGAAAAGTGATGTAGCAGAATACTTTTATTCTCTCTCTCTTATTCTCTCTATACTTTCTCTCTCTATAGCTTGAATGAATTCGTGAAAAATAATGAAGCCCTAGGCCTCTATTTATAGAAAAACTGAGGGTGGCTCTTGGTCTTAACGAAGGGTCAAATGACTCTTGGTCTTAACGAAGGGTCAAATGACTCTTGGTAATATTGAAGGGACAACTACTATTGACGAAAGTAATTACTATTGACCAAGGTAAATACTATTGACGAAGGTAATTACTATTGACCAAGGTAAATACTATTGACCAAGGTAAATAATATTGACGAAGGTAATTACTATTGACCAAGGTAAATACTATTGACGACGGTAATTACTATTGACGACGGTAATTACTATTGACGACGGTAATTACTATTGACCAAGGTAAATACTATTGACGAAGAGACTCTTAGATGATGACATATGGCCCCCCATAAAATAACCAAACTTACCACAACGTCTCAATAATATAACATATTATACAGATGATACTATGACAATAATTTAAGAGATATGATGCAGCAATTACTGTAGCAATAATTGAGTATAGCTGAGTGACTTCTCACGTAAGCATCAATAATCAATACCGTGTGCTACTATGCAACCACGCGTATTACTGTACTTTTACTACCGAGTAGTTCAACAGTTTTAACGGTTTTAACGGTAACACCTCAGCCGTTATTTTTATAGAAATATAATTCTGTCGTTTTCTCAATCCGACAATAATTCCGTTGTGGGGTCCACCAATGATTGTGCCGTCGTACGAATATTCCCCGACAAAAAGAATATTCTCCGACCAAACGAATATTTTATAACAACTTGCTTACTTTGCAAAATTTATAAATATTACCCACAACTATAACATTATATCAAATTAACTCCATAATATTCAAAAATGATATTTATAGAAAATTCATCTTTATTTATAAAAATTGGGGTCTTACAATCTCCAGTAGGTCGGAGACAATGACAAAATCAAGGGGCTTTAGGGGGGTCATATGACCCCCCACTCTGTAATATTTGGAGGTTATTTGCTTTTCTTTTCCTTCCTTTTTTTTATGTATTTTTTTCTTCTTCTTTGATTTTCTTTTTGATTTTGCTTTATCATCAAAGTGGGGCAAAAAAAGGCAATAACAATTCTCTCTATAAACTAATTAAAAATAAAAAGCTAAAGAAATAAAATAATTTTTTTTGGATCCCACTATAGTGATCTTAAGTACACCATAGTTCTATTCTATCAAGATTATTAAATATTTAATTTTTTTATTTTTGTTGCTGAAATTCCTTCTTTCAAGCTAATTAATCTCATGAATCACAATATAATGTTTTGAATATATATAATTTGTACTTTATCTATAAAAGTAGCTAATCAGTTGACTAAAAATTTTAAAATTTAATTAATTGTCCAATAGTTCGGAAAAAATTAATATATATATATATATATATATATATATATATATATATTTAAAATCATTAGACTCGTCACTCAAAAGGTTAACAAGGGTTGTAATAAGATGTTGTGAAATATTATAATTGAGCAAAATAAATTTGAAAGAAGCACTCTAAGTGTCAATAAATAATTTATTTTACTGATGTATTTTTGACCCCCTCACTAAAAATATTCTAATTCCACCACTGGCCGGAGATGCTCAAATTCTAGACTAGTCTAAGACTCAGAATTTGCTTTAGCAAGCAGACTAAATATAATCTAGGATATTTTTTGCCAAAACAAAGAGACTATATTTAGGAACTTGATTTGGTGAAATATAAAATTTTAATATATATTAAATAGGAGTGTGGAAGAATGATTGGGGAACAATAATTTATTAAATATAATATAATCTTTTAATATTATAGTACATATATAGTTCATCTGCTGACAGGATTGAAAAATTATCTCATAGATTAATATCATAAGGATTAAATATAATCTATGATATAGTCCTGATATGCTCTAACAAACCAGCACGACAACTATATAAATAAAAATATAAATATAATTATAAATATAAATATAAATGGCGGCACGAGGCCAGGGAGCATAGCTGGGTGGGTTGCCCCTTTGGGATCAGTAGGTTCAGCGAGTTCAGGGATTATTGTCATCCGTACTCCCCGACCCCTGCTATCCCTCGTAGACACAGACACAGACACACAGCATGTATAATTCAGTCCACCTATTTATTTGATTAAAAAAAAAACACTTATTTGTAATTTATATGACTTAATAGACAAATAAATACTCCCTTCATTTTACAAAAATAAATAAATAAATAAATCATTTTTTCTTAAAGAAAATCATTTGATTGTATAGTTTATTAATGAAGACATTATAATAAATTTGTGATGCAAATTTTCATAAAATGTGTAATTTTTTTAATTTTATTCTTTTAATAAATTATCTCCATCCCAAAATAACTGTCGTTTTAGAAGGAAATTTTTTTTCCAATTTATTTGTCGTTTACAACTTTCTAGGAGAATAAATTATTTACTTTCCTATATCTACCCTACCTTCTCTCATTGTCCCAATAAATTTTTCCTTTGTATTAATAGTTTTCAACTTCCCATAAATGGGTAGTGATGAAATTTCACACCAATTTTAATTAATAAATGATAGCACTAAATGACTTTTTTAATCCATATGCATCAAACTAAAACGATAGTTATTATGGGATGGAGGTAGTATCATAAAATGGTCTTAAGACATTGCTATCCACACAAATTGTATAAATAAATACAAATTTGTAATTTAATGATGCGGACAACTTCATCAATATTCAATAGGATTCTCTGAAGTTATCCGGTGGCGGCCGGGCCCATTTGTATAAATAAATAAATCCAATAAAAAGAATGAATAAAAAGAAGGAAAAAAATTGTAAGTTACAACCAATCAAATTGGAGAAAAATGAGCGAGATCGGGGGAGTGAATCAGATCTCAGATAAATCCAACACGGATATACCACCTCAATACCACCACATATCCTGTTCATTGAAGAAACGCAATCAATTTAGCTTCAGCGAATGGTACGGATTTTCCCTTTTACTGTTTTATATATTCCCTTCAAATCATGTTCATGCAGCTGCACAGATTATATTTCTATCGATTGTTTCTGTGATTTCTATTTGGTAACTGAGAATCCGTGTTGTTATTCTATTTCCTTTTGTTTACGTGATTTCTCTGCATCCAATCGGAGATCTCTCAGTTTCTTTTATCCGTTTATGTAATTTGTAATTTGTGCTCAGTTATAGTTTAGCTTAGGTGTGATTTTTATAGCTATGCAAATTAGTGGGTTTAAGATGAACTCACATTTTGTATGATACTTCCCTCCGTTCGAATTTACGTTTTACACTTTTGTCCATCTCCAAAATTAGACAGAATTTTATAATTTTAGACTATAAAATGTCAATTAAGTTATAACATGTTATTACTTTTATTATTATAGTACATGACTACATTCTTTTACTACATTTTTTAGCTAATGTGATAAGTTTGAAAGTGTAAAATTTTCTCCCTTGTACAAGACACAAGTGTATCTCTAATTTTGTAACGGAGGGATTGTAAATTTAAGAAAGAGTAAGTTGGGTGTGAGGTGAATGATTTAAGGTATGCTCTCTCCTTTCCATTATTTATAATGACGTTCATGATATAATCACACATTAAGAATCTCATTAATACTATTGTTAGGTATTTAATGTTGGTTTGAAATTCCATTACTATCCTCCATGTACTAGTTAATTACTCCTCTCTTCCTCTTAACTACTCCATCTTGATGAGATTTTTTAGGGACAAAGCAGGAAGTGATTAGATTTTTTTCTACTAGTCCTTGATATATGTAAAACATCTTATATTATGGGAAAAAAATCCTTCTAAAACGTCATATATAATGGAAAGGAGGGAGTAATAAGTACAGATTTGGAGGATTTTGTTGTTCAAATTTTGTGTTACTGAGTAAATCTTCCCAACTCTTGGAAAGTATGGAAATGATATGTCTATGCTGTGAGCTGAAAGCCATTACTCAAACTTGATGACTCCTTTTATTTCAAAGTTTGGAAGGCTGCAAATAATCTCATGTGTAAGAGTAGAAGTAAAAAGGTAAGGAGGAAAATAGAAAGATAAAATAGAGAAGAATAAGGAAAGAATAAATGAAAACAAATATAAAAAACACACTATTGAAATATACATGTATTCTACATACATATTAAACTAAACAAAAAGGAAAAAGAATATTATGTCTATTGTTTGGTTCAATTGGGTTTATAATTGTCGGTGAATTAAATGTGTGCAAGATGTTCATAAAACTGGGGATAGTAATAGTGTATTTATTGGAACATTAAACATCTTTCTAATGAATAGTTTGTGCATTTTTCCTGTATTCCACTTATTATATAACTTCAGGACAAATAATCTAAGAATGCAATGTACTCATTCTAATGCGTGATCATACTTGAGTTTTTATTTTTGATACTGTTTCCAGATTGAAAAGGATGTAATGCAGCTCGGTAGAGAATTTGTTGTTTGTAAACAACATTGCAGGATTCTTTTCACTAAAATAAAATTAAACGAAGCCTGCAAGACAGTCATTAGGAGATATATATTCTTAATAGTGTTGGTTTATTCCTGGGAATTATTTATTTTTCGGTTTCTGTATTAACTTGTCTGGATATATGGCGTCGTGATTGATTTGAACCATAATGCAGCATAATGCATCTTTATCTCTGTTATAGTGAGATGGATGATATAGTTCTTCTCACATATTGACTGCGATTCGTCTTGCTGATATTTTATCGCAGATGTGATTAAAGATTATTTTCATCACACTGAGGGATTTCCATCATTCTATTCCCTCTTGACCATGTATTTTTCTTGTTCACCTTTGCCTATTTACTTATTACCTTATTACTGCTTTTTCTAGTCATCAAAAGAATGTAACTGAATTTAAGAATCTTTGATTTGGACAATATTATTACAGTGGCTTTTAGGAGGGAAGTTCGAAACGTGAAAGCATTTAGAAGAGATGGAAGTTTGCCAGACCCACGACACTACTAATGGACTGAGGCATAGACCATTGAATCCTCTTAGGGTACTAAGGGGTTTGATATGTTTAGTGGTTCTTCTTTTAACGGCATTCATGTTTTTGGTTTATTTTGGACCCGTGGCTTTCATACTGTTGCGGCTTTTCAGCATACATTATAGTAGGAAATTAGTATCATTTCTTTTTGGTCATTGGTTAGCTTTGTGGCCTTTCTTATTTGAAAAGATAAACAAAACTAAAGTGATTTTTTCTGGAGAGACTGTTCCACCTAGGGAACGTGTTTTGCTTATTGCCAACCATAGAACTGAAGTTGATTGGATGTATCTATGGGATCTAGCATTGCGGAAGGGGTGCCTGGGATATATCAAATATGTCCTTAAGAGCAGTTTGATGAAATTACCCGTCTTTGGTTGGGGATTTCATGTACTGGAGTTCATCTCAGTTGAGAGGAAATGGGAAATTGATGAATCAACCATGAGGCAGAGTCTTTCAACTTTTACTGATCCACGGGATCCACTATGGCTTGCTGTTTTCCCAGAAGGAACTGATTTTACGTAAGGCCTTCAGTTTGTTTTCCACGTATTTGATGTTAATGCATCTTTCTACTACACATGAAGTTGATATTTTCATTTTACTTTGTTTATATGTTATTAACCTAAAAGTTTAGTTGCTGATATTTATATTATGCTACTATATTGTGGCCAAATTTGCAGAGGATTGTAACTTGTGTACATATTTATGGGCTCCCTATTGCAATATATTACCTAATTATTCAATGCACTTGGCAAATTTCTTATAATGTAATACTTGTGCACAACAATCATATATCTATTCGGTATAACAGTTTCCCCCCTTTCACTGCACGCAGACAACAAAAATGCAAAAGGAGTCAAAAGTTTGCGCTTGAAAACAGATTACCAGTACTGAAGAACGTGTTGCTTCCTAAAACAAAGGGATTCCATGCTTGCTTGGAAACTCTGAGGAACTCCTTGGATGCTGGTATACTTCCTCTATCATTGTTGTCAACATATTATAATGCAATAACTCTAGCTATGCATTCAATTGTATGTTCATGCTGTGAAAAGTTTTTAGTGCTCCTTAATTGTAACACCCCCTTTCCGAAATAGAAAGAGAGGTTATGCACAAAGTATAACAAAACTTACAAAACAAATTGAGAGCTCTATGCTACAAAAGAATAGTCTTATAACCAATAAATGTCACCACACAAACCATAATAAATGTCAAACTGGCTCAAACCATAATTATTACAAGTCCAAACAAACTAATGTATCACAACCTAAACAGAATATATCTAAATCATTGGAAAGAAGAGAGCTTTCATGCCCTTGATCCCCTTGATTACCTGCTTGAAGGAAAAACACAACATGAGCCAAATTCTCGATACGGATATAGAGTACAAAAATAATGAACTGAAATAACTAACTCAATTAATTGAATTGAATTGTAACGAACAAAACTAATACAACAAAATAATATGTTGAATCAAATGACTGGGTGTTATTTCATATCAGTTCGAAACAAAATAGAAATATACCTTGCCACACAGGCAAGTCACACACATTTGACCATGAATCCAAATGCATGTAGAATCGGAAGGCGTGTTTGGCAATAATCACCAATCCGCAGAAAAGAACATAACAAAAATCTATGGTCGACCCATACGCCTGCCACAACAAAATCACCATATGGCCAACTCCCATCGGAGCACAAAACGGAGACGCCGGACTAATTATACCGCCATGGAAGGTGTCATGCCCCGGTGCCAAGAGGACATACCTGTTGCACCCCTACATGTGGTTATAGCTCAAGTAAGGGTGTAAATGAGTCGAACCGAAGTGAACAGAGAGCTGCTCGAATTCGACTAGAAATGATAAATTCGTACTTGAATTAGAATTGTATTTAAAAAATTCTACTCAAATTCTACTTGACTCGAATATTTATTACTCGAATTCAATCCGACTCAGATCGAATTATATTCAAACTACTCGCGAGCTTCAAATTCAAGCTCGAATTCGAGTTTCCATATAATAATTAGTTTTATATTAAATATAATTATAAATTGAATTTGTTATTTTACTTAGAAATAAGAAAATATATTTACTATTACATTTTACAAATATAAAATCACAATTAAAATTAAAATTAAAATTAAAAACAAAACAAAATAATAATAATTAATTATCGTAATTTAATTTAAATTTCTATATATTATAAGAGAATGTATCGAACATCTAATCAAATCTGTATCAATCGAATATGTATCGAATCACAATTAAGAATTCGAGTAGTTTGAATCTTAAACGAGTCGAGTATAACCTTGCTCAGATTCTACTCATATTTTTATTCGAACTATTTTTAATGCTCAGATTTGGATCATATTATTAACGAATCCGAGTGTCACTCGTATTTTTTCGAGTAGAGTCCGAACTGTTTGGCTCGTTTACAGCCTTAAGCTTAGGTATACCCTACAGTATATTCTAACAAGATACCATATCACAACACATGAGATAAAATATCAACACAAAGGGGTTCTAATATGTACATGTTAAATCAAAACGAATCGTCAACACTAGTCTTTAAAATATATTAACATGTATTTTTCTATAAAAATCGAAATAAATACTAAACATGATACACTAGATGCAAGTCAAGAGTACAAACACGAGTTCTAAGTATCAATGTCATTATGAAACTATCACATAAATTTGAGAATGAATAATCATGTGAAACAAAAACCAATTTCTAAACGAAAAGCAAAATGTACAAAACAAAATTTAAAAGGATTATCGCTGAATGAGTACGGAATCCGTACTTGGATTAAGTAACGTAATACCCGAAAATTATAATCCCAATATAGTTCGTTAAACTCATTTCGTCCGAACTAATTACACAAAGTAATAATAAATATAATTACACTTGTAAAAATATTCTTTCATCTGTAACCCGTTAATAAACTCATATTATTATTATTATTATTATGTTCTTGTAAATTTCCAATTTTAATTTTTCGAATAGTCTTATATAATACCATAGCAAATATTATAACAGTTAATTATTGGATACAACCTTATTCAAAATCTTGAATATATATATATATATATATATATATATATATATATATACCAGGGGAACCATCTTTGACCAATATATACATACATACATATTTCCACCCGCCAACCCTTTTATCAATTATGCTTGGTTATGCAATTGTTATCACTATTATCACGACTTCTAATGAAATTACACAATAAAAGGAAAATTCACAGTTATTGTCAAACCTGATAAATTCCATTCTCTCTATGTGAATTAGTTGAGCCTCTGATTTTTCAATTCCAGCTACTTAGTGCCGCCTCTGTTCTCTGTTCTTTTCCTTTAGCCTGGGATATAATGCCCGAGTAGGTTAGGTTTTATTTATTAATTCTCCTAATTATAATTGGATTAATATTACCCACATATAAATTAAACCCAACTAGTTTTAAGGCCCAATTTTACCAAATTAATTTATCCATCACTTAATAATACTTATTAGCCACATAAATTAAATGATTAGTTTGACCCAAATAAATAACAAAGTCCAATAAATATATATTTTTAAAAAATATATAATTTTTTAAATTATTATTGTTTTACCGGGTATTACATTACCTCTCCCTTAAAAGGATTCTTTCCCCGAAATCAAAAGAAAAGAACGTACCTAATTATTAAAAAGATGCGGATACTTTGCTCGAATAGCAATCTCTATCTCCCAAGTAGCTTCCCACTCCGATACCTTCTCTGTAACACTCTGAACCCGCTACAGGTCTGAAGTGATGCACGTCGCAAGCCCAAAGGCCCACAAGGCAAAAATATCAATAGTACGCAGTCCAAACAAAACAACTCAACAATAATGCTAAATTAAAACCCAGCAATAAACATCTTTCAATTGAATTCAAAATGAAAATCCAAAATCGTAAAATGGAGACGCAGCTCACCGAAACCAATAGTTTATCAAAATTCAACAACAAAAAGAAATAACATCTAAAACTAAAGCTATCCCAAGTGTATCAAACAAGTGCTCAACTATCAACGATGTGACCTATAAAAATTTATGCAAGGGGTGATCGATAAAAGCTCAACAAGTGACAATCCTTACTATTTAGGTGGATCAAGTATAATTTGCAAAATATTTTTTCGAAATATCTTTTTGTTCGATAAAAATAGTAGGAATGCTTTCAAAACTAAAACATTTAATAACAAAACGAATTCACATTCAAAAATGTTTTCAATGTATACAATATATAGGGGTGTAAGTCGAGCCAAGTAGTTCGGTACTCGACTCGAGATCGGCTCAAAAATATGATCCAAAGCTCGAATTCGAAGTTGATTCGAGTCGAATCTGATCCATACTCGTTTTCTGTTTAATGATACACGAGTCGAATTCGAGCATACCAGTGTTCGCTCATATTAGGGCTCGAGTATTTCATTTTTTCTCGAACTATACTCAATACCTACTTGATGGATCATATTCGAATATTGGTTTTATCCATGCTAGTAAGCTAAATATGTGATATTTGTATCAATCTTTATAATTTATAAAGTGTAGTATGAAATTGTGTAAACTTGTACTTGAATAAATCAATGAATTAAATGTCAATTTTTATTACATTATTTATAATTTCAATACATAAATAAAAGTGAAAAAGTTTTATATATAAATATTAGTTAAGTAACCAATTTAGTATGTAGTGGTTCAGTTTTAAGTGAAATGGTTCATATTCGAAACTCGATTTGAATGCTCATGAGTAACTCGCTTTGTAAACGAGTCGAGTACTTACGAGCCGAGTAGGTCCGAGTAATGATCCGAGTCGAATCTGGCGCAAAAATATAAATCCCTTATCGAATCCGAGTCGAATTCGAGCTCAATTTTTTCGAATCGAGCCAAATCTGAGCATGAAGGTGTTCGCTGAGATTCGACTCGTTTACACCCCTAACAATATATCTTTTAATCCATAACCCTAGCAACTAAGGTTACAATAGCACTGTAATACTGTCCAAAAGTTTGATAATATCAATGATCATGCACCCTACTAAGGTATCTATAAAGTGCACGCTCCCCGAAGGGCATCTAAAAAGTCCTATATTAGCTCCAGAACTAAACGTAAACACTAACGAGTTCTATACATAGTCAGACTGAGGATTTCAAAAATGTTTCACAATCTCATCGATATTCAAAACTATGCTTATTTTACAGTTCAAAATTATATAATCTTATTTCACAGTTCAAAAATAAATACGTGATTCGAATTTTGAGATAGAAGAAAACATTTTAATTTAAATGGAAGCCTTAACCAAATTTTGAAATAATACACTTAGGCTTCCGAGTTATTACTAAGGCATACATAAAAGTAAACGATAATTTAAAAACACTAAATAGTTCGAAAAGCCACTTACCTCGATATTGCGAAATACAAAAATATTTGCTAAACAAATCCTAAATATAAATTTAGAACAAATAGAAATCATTAGGATAAAATATCTTATCTCAAACGTATTTTTACTTCATATCTTACACACACTGATACTTAATATTTATTTATTTTTAATTCAATTTGTATTTAGTTAATATACCTAAAATTATAATGATTTTCTGAAATTATAATAACTTAGGTGTTGAAACTATAACTTTAAAATTAAAACAAGTATTTTCTGTTATTAGTTTAGAATTATATATATATATATATATATATATACACACACACACACACATATATGTATCCAATGTGTCTGCCACACACATCCATATATGTATACACACTGTTGATAAAAATTAATAAACACATTGAAATATAAGTATACATGTTGTGAAATGATAGATAAAACAAATTAAGAAGAGAATAATATATATATATTAATAATCTCTTGCATTCAAGTGGTCATCCACAATTCTTTTTTATATCAAATAAAACTCTCGCATGGGGTGTCTCACAAGTTTATTCCAATACATCTCTCTCTCTCTCTATATATATATATATATATATATATATATCACAAGCTAACCTGCTGCATTAAATCAACTTAAAGCCTTTTTAATTTCCTTGATTTTGGTTGCTACCTTTCCAATCTCCTGCCATTTCATTTTTCCAATCCGTTCACCTTCCGATTACTTTATTTCTAACACTCCCTATTGGATGACCACTTCCTTAGAATATGCCTCGTTAAAAACCTTACCAAAGAAATATCCTATGGGGAAAAAAAATTGGTCAAGGAAAAGAGTACAATATTCTTGTATAACTTCTACTGCTATAGGATTGCCTCATTAAAACCTTGCAAAAAAAAACCCAGTAGGAAAAAAAACCTTAGCGAAGGAAAAAGAGTACAATCAGCACATTCTTCAGAAAATTTACTCCCCCTCATGAGTACTACTGTTCATAGTAAAAATATCCTTAAGTCTACGCATGCCAATGTTGTGCGCTATCTTCTTAAAAGTTGCAGTTGGTAATAACTTATTGAACATATTAACCAAATTATCACATGATCGTATCTGCTTGACATCAATATCACCACTCTTTTGGAGCTCATGTGTATAAAAGAATTTTGGTGCAATATGCTTGGTTTTATCACCTTTGATATAGCCTCCCCTAATTTGAGTGATATAAGCGACATTATCTTCATATACTATTGTTGGACTATTTATGATTGATGATAATCTATAGTTCTCACGAATATGCTAAATTACCAATCTTAACCAAACACATTCACAACTCACTTCATGAATTACGATAATCTCTGCATGATTTGAGGAAGTAGCTGAAATTGTTTGCTTAACAGATCTCCATGAAATAGCAGTATTTCTATAAGTAAATAAATATCCTATTTATTATCCGCCTTTGTGTGGATCAGAAAGGTAACCCGTATCAGCATATCCAACTAACTGTGGTTTTGATCCATTTGAATAGAATAATCCAAAATCAGTAGTACCACGAAGATATCGTAAAATATGCTTAATTCCATTCCAATGTTTCCGAGTTGGTGCAGAACTATACCTTGCTAGTAAGTTAACTGTAAATGTTATATTAGGTCGTGTGAAATTTGCAAAATACATCAAAGCACTAATTGCACTAAAATATGGTACTTTAGGACCAAGAGTTTCTTCATCATCTTCTTGTGGTCGAAACGAATCTTTCTTGACATCAAGCGATCGACCCATCATTGGAGTGCTCAAAGGATGAGCTTTATCCATGTAAAATTGCTTCAGAACTATTTTTGTGTGTTGCTTGATGAACAAGAATTCCATTTGGAAGATGTTCAATTTGTAGGCGATTATACCACATGCTTCCGGATTGCTTTAACCCATATAAGGATCTTTGTAGCTTGATAGAATACATAATTCGAGATGTTGAATTATATGTTTCAGGCATTTTATATCTTTCAGGGATTTTCATGTAGATATCATTATCTAATGATCCATACAGATATGCTTTAACAACATCCATTAATCGCATATTCAAATTTCTTTTGCTATCAAGCTAACTAAAAATCTAAATGTAATTGCGTCCATTATAGGGGCATATGTTTCTTCATAATCAATAACCGGTCTCTGGAAGAAACCTTGTGCTACAAGTCGCGATTTGTACCTTATAATTTTATTTTTCTCATTTCGTTTACGTACAAATACCCATTTATATCCAACAAGCATTACACCTTTAGGTGTTCAGACTATAGATCCAAAAACTTCACGTTTACTTAGTGAATTTAATTCTGCTTGAATTGCCTCTTTCCACATTGGCCAATCATTTCTTGGTTGACATTCATCAACGGTTTGTGGTTTATATTCATGATCATTACTTCTGGTAATATCGAGAGCAACTTTATATGAAAATATGTTATTGACAACAATTTTATTTCTATCTAATACTTTTCCCTGTATGTACATAATGTATCGAGATCTCGTTATTTTCAGGTACTTGATCCTCTTCAGGGGATATGTCTTCAACAATTTTATTTTCTAGAGATTTTTGTTCATAAGTTTTGGATAGATCAATTATCTTTGTGGTATGTTTCATGGGTATAGTCTTTTTATAGGCTGCAACTTGTTTTTCTTATACTTTCCTCTTCCGGTGAATTTTATCTTTAACACCGATCGGTCTTCCACGCTTCAAGTGTGGCTTTGATTCATTTGTTACTGTATTAACTGATTGTCCTATAGGGATTTCTAGACGTGGCAAATGGGCCGGGTTTTGGCGGGCTGCTAAAGTGAGGCCCGTGGCCCGGGTTGGGCCGGCCTGCGGGCTTCTTCCTCTATTTTTTTTACAAAGTCTTGCTACACCAAAAATAGTAATAATAATAAATATTAAAAATAATAAAATAATTTATAATAAATAATAATTCTAATTACCTACATTAACTACATATCTCAATCAATTAAAATTTTAATAGTATTATAAATTACTTTCAAAGTATATAATCAAATTTGATTTTTTAAAATTATACTTTAAAATTAATATAATTTATTTAACTTTTAAAAATGCATTCATGACTCCACAAATATTGTTCCAAGAGATATCTAATTAATTTTCAAGATTTACACGGTTGGAACTTGGAACTTGGAGATGCCAAGATTTTAGCACTTTGAATATTTAAATTGATTTTCAGAAGATTTGCATGACATGATTTTAGGCATTACACAATATCTCATTATTTAATCAATTAGCTTGTTTTATGGGACTTATTAACAGCCACATCAATTACGAAATTTCAAACTACAATTATTATTTACTACAACTATAATAGTTAAATACCGTATTAGCATATGATATTTTTGTATAAAAATATATTTTTATATTGAAGATTGCATTAAAAATAAACAGTTGTTGTAGCTCAGTTGGTTTGAACTCTTATTTATTTACTTACAAGTCTTGTGTTCAAGCCTCATAACCCACAAGTAGCAACATTTTGTTAAAAAAAAAAAAAAAGTCGCGGGCCACGGGCCGGGCCAGGCCGCCCGCGGGCATTCAAGGGCCGGGCCAAAAAGACCCAGATTTTAGTGGGCTAAAAAAATGCAGCCCAAAGCCCAGCCCGTGGCGGGAGGGCCGGCCCGGCCCGGCCCGCGGGCCTGGGCCATCTTTGCCAGGTCTAGGGATTTCAATCCGTGCTGGAGTATTAGCAGCTGGAATGTGAGATTTCACTATTTTCTTATTGTCGGTGAATACATCTAGTAATTGATTTGCATTTCCTTGCAAATGAATAATCCTTTGAACTTCTAGTTCACATTGATTTGTACTCGGATCAAGATAAGATAACGTCGAAACATTCCAAGTAATCTCACGTCGTGCTTCAGACAACAATTTTTCTCCCTCTAATTGTGGGAAGATTGTTTCATTAAAATGACAATCCTCAAAACGTGCTTTCAAAACATCATCAATTAGAGGTTCAAGATATCTAATGATAGATGAGGAATCAAAACCTGTATAAATTCCAAGTCTACGCTGAGGATCCATCTTTGTGCGTTGTGGGGTGCAATAAGTACATATACAACACAACCAAATGTGCGTAAGTGAAAAATATTTGGTTGTTGGGTAAACACAAGTTGCAATGGTGAGAATTTATGATAAGCAGTTGGCCTAATGCGAACTAATGATGCAACATGTAAAATAGCATTACCCCAAGTAGGAACTGATAATTTTGATTTCATAAGCAAAGGTCGAGCAATACTTTGAAGTCTCTTGATAAGAGATTCAACTAAACCATTTTGAGTATGTGTATGTGCAACAAGATGTTCAACATCAATTCCAATTGACATGCAATAATCATCAAAAGCTTGAGATGTGAATTCGCCAACATTATCTAAACGAATTTTCCTAATTGGATAATCAGGAAATTGTGCTCGCAACCTAATTATTTGAGCAAAAAGTCTTGCAAATGCAACATTTCTAGTAGAAAGTAAACATATATGTGACCATCTGGTTGATGCATCAATTAAAACAATAAAATACTTGAATGGACCACAAGGTAGGTGTATTGGTCCACATATATCACCCTAAATTCTCTCTAAGAAAGATGAGCATTCAACAACAATCTTTGAATGTGATGGTTTGGTAATTAATTTACCTTGAGGATATGCACTACATGAATAATCAAATAATCAATAGTTAAAAGAATCTTCTGGTTCTTTAAGGGATGTTCGTAGGAGTTATCAATAATTCGACACATCATTATAGATCCTGGATAACAAAGACGATTGTGCCAAAGCATAAAAACCTTTGGGTCCGAACACTTCTGGTGTATTGCAACATTTGTCTCAGTTCTCATTGTAGTATAATATAAGTCAGAAGAGAAAATAGGCCGTTTTTCTAATATGAGCTTCTGGCCCTATACTATTGAAGTAATATAAAGAAATTCTTCATTGTATTCATTATTGGTTTCAATATGATAACCACTATAATGTATATCCTTAAAGGTGAGTAAATTTCTGCTTGATTTAGAAGAGTACAAAGCATCATCAATACAAAGTTTTGTGCCCTTTGGCAACATTATAATCGCTCTTCTAGAACCTTCAATTAAGTTCGATGCACCTGATATGGTATTGACGTTGACTTTGCATATTTTTAAAATTTGAAAATATTTTTTTTCTTTAAGGATCGTATGAGCTGCATTGTCCGCTAGACAAAAATTTTCCCTAGTCATCTTGGAATTGATTTTACCAGTTAAACCCATGCATCTTCATATATACAAAACATAAATTAAACTTTTATTACTTTAAACATATCAAGATAAAAATACTTGTTACAATTTCATTATATAATAAAAGAAAAATAATTAATTGGTATGGACATTTCCATCACCAATCATACTTATTAAGATGCGATAATATAGTAAAAGAAAATAATTAATTGGTATGGACATTTCCATCACCAATCAAATTGTCAAATTTTCCATCAACGTTCTCATAGAAATCAGGGGCATTAATATAAGTCATATCCACTCCATTTGGAATGTCAAGATAATTTATGGGATCTTCAGCATCATTATGATCAACAAAGTTTGTTTCAATTCTTTTTCCCTTTTCTTTTATGGAGGCTTGATACAACTTTACCAAATGTTTAGAAGTACGACAGGTACGTGACCAATGTCCTTCTATTCCACACCTATAACACTTATTTTTATGACCATTTGATACTTTATTTTGTAAACCCTTGCCATTTTGATTCTTTTGAGAGTAATGTGTGTTATTCCCTTTTGAAGAATTATGAAGAATGATCCTCTCTATATTGATTGTTTCTTCCACGCCCACGATAACGACCACGACCATGAACATAATTTCCTCTATGTTTATCAAATAAGGTTCCATTCGCTTCAGGGAATGGAGTAGAACCGGTCGGGCGAGATTGGTCTCATTATTTTGTTCAACCACTAGAAGACATGATATTAGTTCAAAATATTTTGTGAACTTACGCTCTCGATATTGCTGCTGTAGAAGCATATACGAGGCATGAAAGGTAGTAAATGGTTTCTATAACACATCTTCATCAGTGATTTTCTCCCCACATAATTTTAATAGTGTGATTATTTTAAAAAGTGCATAATTGTACTCACTCACACTTTTAAAATCTTGCAACCTCAGGTTCAACCAATTATAGCGAGTTTTTGGGAGGATTATAGATTTTTGATTCTCATATTTTTCTTTTAAATCATTCCATAAGCCAAGAGGATCTTTTACAGGAAGGTACTCAAATTTTGCATGATCCTGTATGGATGCATGATTGCCAATCTTAAAGATTCTT
The DNA here is from genome assembly GCA_016801055.1 of Panax notoginseng. Taxonomy (NCBI): domain Eukaryota; kingdom Viridiplantae; phylum Streptophyta; class Magnoliopsida; order Apiales; family Araliaceae; genus Panax; species Panax notoginseng. The sequence continues at coordinate 219,093,202 of CM029012.1, read as the reverse complement.
TGCCTCAAGGTGAATCTTAGCATCAAGGGTCTATGACAGGTAATTCTTGCTCGAGATATCAAGGGCAGCACATTGTTTTGTAAGGTTCGACATCTATATAAATATATAAGGACTATATGTATGTACATAGCTGTGTAATATATAGTCGTGTTATGGCGACAGTTTTTTTGGGTTACAGCGACGGTTGAACCGTCGCCATAGACTAGAATAGCCCAAAAAAATCGTCGCCATAAGCGACTTTGTACTACACAACTGTGTATATACATTTTTCCCAATATATAATTACGTAAGAAATTAAATTACTATATATATATATTTATATTTTCAAATTTAATTGTAATGAAACAATACTTACACTGAGTTGAGAAAAAAATTGGGATCCAAAATTGGATAAATGATCGTGCTTATTACATGTTGTGAAATGATAGATAAAACAAATTAAGAAGAGAACAAAATTTATATATTTATAATCTCTTACATTTAAGTGGTCATCCACTATTCTTTTTGATATCAAATAAACTCTAGGATGGGGTGTGTCTCACAAGCTTATTCCTACACATCTATATATATATAGAGAGAGAAAAAAAAATGTATGTACACAGCTGTGTAGTACACAGTCGACTATGATGACGATTTTTTGGGACCGTCGCCACAGCTATTCTGGGATACGGCGATAGGTGAACCGTCACCATAGTCCAAAAAACCCGTCGTCATATCTTGACTGTGTAATACAAAGTTGCGTATATACATATAACCCATATAAGCTAACCTGTTGCATTAAACCAACTTAAAGCCTTTTTAATTTCCTTGTGGGCTCCACCATTTATTTTGATTGCTACCTTCCCAATCTCCTGTAATTTCATTTTTCCAACCCGTTCACCTTCCAATTACTTTATTTCTAACAATACATATATTGTTTAAAATAAAAAAAAAATACTTACTAATTCCTTTTATTCACATAGATTATGTATCCCTATCTTTGTTTTCATGAGTTTATTACTATAATCATTGTTTACAAAATTAATCGTACATATATAAGGCAAATATCATTTCATAATTGAAAAGGAAGACGTAGATTTTCCTATTTGAGTTTTCTTTTTCTCTGTTTTGCAATACTCCAAAGCCGAATAGTTTTTTCGTTCTTCTCTCTCTAGTTATTTAAATATATTTAATTCCTTTGCAAAATGGGTTACCAAGTAAAAGAGTCCTTTTTAGAATTAAAAGTTCGTTACAGTCCAACCGATTTATCCAAATAGGTTTAAGAGATGTACTAATAATTACTTTTTCATTATCTAAATGTATATTTATTTTTGTTTTATTATGTTATTATAATTTTTTTATATCCGAATATTAAATTTTACCCACCTTAAAAGAATTTGGTCCTCCAAATTCCCAACTCACAATTCTAAAATAAAAAAAATACCACACAATCAGGAAACTTATTATCTAATTACTAAAAACAATTGATAAAAGAGTTCTATACCTTAATTCTGGCTGCCTGAAAGTTGAAACACATGTCATCTAGTTGGTCTTATGCTTGCCAAAGTTATCTCGTCCTTCTTTCCATCTCCTCTAGGTGGAGGGTTCTTGGGCCATTGCGCAATCCTATCGCCTAACTCTCCACAATGAAAACTCGCTCCCATATTCCAACAACATTCTTTGTCTGGGTGGTTCTTACCAAACCTTGAACACTTCAACTTGTTCTCTTGATTCCATAGATAGACCAGAATATCTATGGCGAAGGTTCAAACAGTCGTCATAGCCCAAAAAAACTGTCGTCATAGGCGACTGTGTACTATACAGTTGTGTATATACATTTTTCCCAATATATAATTACGTAAGAAATTAAATTACTATATATATATATTTATATGCTCAAATTTAATTGTAATGAAACAATACTTACAGTGAGTTGAAAAAATTACACAAATTAGGATCCAAAATTGGATAGATGGTCGTGGTGATAATGTGTTGTGAAATAATAGATAAAACAAATTAAGAAGAGAACAAAATTTATATATTTATAGTCTCTTACATTCAAGTGGTCATCAACAATTCTTTTTGATATCAAATAAACTCTAGGATGAGGTGTGTCTCACAAGCTTATTTCAACACATCTATATATATATATATCACAAGCTAACTTGCTGTATTAAACCAACTTAAAGCCTTTTTAATTTTATTTGTGGGCTCCACCATTTATTTTGATTGCTACCTTCCCAATCTCCCGCCGTTTCATTTTTCCAATCCGTTCACCTTCCAATTACTTTATTTCTAACAATACATATATTGTTTTAAAAAAAAACAACGTACTATTTCCTTTTATTCACATAGATTATGTATACCTATCTTTGTTTTCATGAGTTTATTACTATAATATTTGTTTACAAAATTAATCGTACACATATAAGACAAATATCATCTCATAATTGAAAAGAAAGACTTAGATTTTCCTATTTGAGTTTTTTTTTTCTCTGTTTTACAATACTCCAAAGCCATATAGTTTTTTCGTTCTTCTCTCTCTAGTTATTTAAATATATTTAATTCCTTTGCAAAATGGGTTACCAAGTAAAAGAGTCATTTTTAGAATTAAAAGTTCGTTACTGTCCAACTGACTTGTCCTAATAGGTTTAAGATATGTACTAATAATTACTTTTTCATTATCTAAATGTATATTTATTTTTGTTTTATTATGTTATTATTATTTTTTTATATCCGAATATTAAATTCTACCCACCTTAAAAGAATTTGGTCCTCCAAATTCCCAACTCACAATTCTAAAATAAAAAAAATACCACACAATCAGGAAACTTATTATCTAATTACTAAAAACAATTGATAAAAGAGTTCTATACCTTAATTCTGGCTGCCTGAAAGTTGAAACACACGTCCTCTAGTTGGTCTTATGCTTGCCAAAGTTATCTCGTCCTTCTTTCCGTCTCCTCTAGGTGGAGGGTTCTTGGGCCATTGCGCAATCCTATGGCCTAACTCTCCACAATGAAAACTCGCTCCCATATTCCAACAACATTCTTTGTCTCGGTGGTTCTTACCAAACCTTGAACACTTCAACTTGTTCTCTTGATTCCATAGATAGACCAGAATATCTATGGCGAAGGTTGAAACAGTCGCCATAGCCCAAAAAAACTATCGTCATAGGCGACTGTGTACTACACAGCTGTGTATATACATTTTTTTCAATATATATATTACTATATATATATATATTTATATGCTCAAATTTAATTGTAATGAAACAATACTTACAGTGAGTTGAGAAAATTACACAAATTAGGATCCAAAATTGGATAGATGGTCGTGGTGATAATGTGTTGTGAAATAATAGATAAAACAAATTAAAAAGAGAACAAAATTTATATATTTATAGTCTCTTACATTCAAGTGGTCATCACAATTCTTTTTGATATCAAATAAACTCTAGGATGAGGTGTGTCTCACAAGCTTATTTCAACACATCTATATATATATATATCACAAGCTAACTTGCTGTATTAAACCAACTTAAAACCTTTTTAATTTCCTTGTGGGCTCCACCATTTATTTTGATTGCTACCTTCCCAATCTCCCGCCGTTTCATTTTTCCAATCCGTTCACCTTGTATGATGTGGTGCTCAATAATGCGTTAGTAATTGACAAGGGCTTAGCAGAAATGAAAAAAGGGAAGAACAATAAGAGGGAAGAGCCATTAGGAGAGTCGAACAATGGGGGACCTGCGAAAAAGTAAATACCCAATCCATTAGGTTTAGAGGGAACCAATGGAATCAAGAGAACAAGGTGAGGTGTGTTAAGAACCACCCAAACAAGGAATGCCGCTGGAATATGGGAGCATGTTTTCATCGTGGAGAGTTCGACCATAGGATTGCGCAATGCCCGAAGAACCCTCCACCTAGAGGAGATGGAAAGAAGAAGATAACTTTGGCAAACATAAGACCAACTCGAGGACGTGTGTATCAACTTTCGGGCAACTAGAATTAAGGTATGAAACTCTTTTATCAATTGTGTTTAGGAATTAGATAATAAGTTTCTTGATTGTGTGGTATTTTTTTTATTTTCTTTAGAATTGTGATTTGGGATTTTGGAGGACCAAATTCTTTTAAGGTGGGTAGAATGTAATATCTGGATATAAATAATAATACAAAAATAAATATACATTTAGATGATGAAAAAGTATTTATTAGTACATATCTTAAACTTGTTAGCACAAGTCAGTTGGACTGTAACAAACTTTTAATTCTAAAAAGGTTTTACTTGGTATCCTATTTTGCAAAGAAATTAAATATATTTAAATAACTAGAGAGAGAAGAACGTAAAAACTATTTAGCTTTGGAGTATTGCTGAATAAAAAAGAAGAAAACTCAAATAGGTAAATCTAAATCTTCTTTTTTTTTCAATTTTGAGATGATATTTGCCTTATATATGTATGATTAATTTTGTAAACATTGATTATAATAATAAACTCATGAAAACAAAGATATACATAATCTATGTGAATAAAAGGAATTAGTATGTCGTTTTTTTCCTTTTAAACAATATATGCATACTTATATTTCAATATGTGTTTATTGATTTTTATCAACAGTGGGTATAAATATATGGATGTGTGTAGCGACACATTGGATATATATATATATATATGTGTGATGTCAGTTAGTATTCAAAAGTTACGTTTGTGTGTATATATATAAAGGTCCCTATCCTTGGCCACGAGTACAATTCCAGCAACCATAATCTATACTATTGATCACGACATTGGATGACACAAATTGAAATGGATTTTCCCCTGCTGCTACAGTCTGTAGTGGCAGTAATATGGCTTCTAGCGGAACGAGAAATTACTCATTTGCCTCTCATTTACCCATGTGCTGCTGCATTGCCTGCCGCTACAAATTCTAGCGGTAGTGTAGCTAATTAATAAATTAGAGTGGTATAGTGGTAGCTCAATGTCCCAACAACCCATAGGTCCCAGGATCGAATCCTAGTTGTGACATAAATTTTTTGCTTCATGTACTATATTTTTTGTGTATTAGATAAATTTTACTACCATCTATATATATAAATGTTTCTCTTTACAAAAAAAAAATATTTTCGTAGTCCAATATTTTTAAATTTATTCTACCAATATATATATATATATATATATATATATATATATATATATATATATATGTATATGTATACATATTCTTTTTTAAATTTATTGTCAAACTAAATCCAATACTAAACAAATCTCAACATTAAACTAAATATATATAAAGTAACTATGAATATTTTATATATATATATATATATATATTTATAAACAAATATTCATATAAATATTTATAAATATAAATTTTATAAACAAATATTCATATAAATATTTAGATAAATTTAGATGAATATTCTTATATAAATATTTATATAAGAACAATCAACTATAATCATTTATATAAGAACATCTAAAATTTATAAATATTTATATAAACAAATATAAATATGAAATTTATAAATATTTGTTTATAAATATTTATATGAATATTTAGAGATAAATTTATAAATATTTATATGAATATTTGTTTATAAATAAATAAATATATATATATATATATATTTATATATAAAAATATTCATAGTTACTTTATATATATTTAGTTTAATGTTGAGATTTATTTAGTATTTTATTTAGTTTGACAAGAAATTTAAAAAAGAATATGTATATATATATATATATATATATATATATATATATACATATTGGTAGAATAAATTCAAAAATATTGGAGACTACGAAAATACTCTTTTTTTATAAAGAGAAACGTTTCTATTTATAGATGGTAGTAGAATTTATCTAATACACAAAATATAGCACATGAAGCAAAAAATTTGTCACAACTATGTTTCGATCCTTGGACCTATTGGTTAATAGGCCACTGAGCTACTCTAATTTATTAATTAGCTATACTACCGTCGGAACTTGTAGCGGTAGGCAGTGTAGCATATGGGTAAATGAGTAATTTCTCGTGTCGCTACAAGTCATATTACTGCTGCTACAGCCTGTAGCGGCAGGAGGGAAATCTGTTTCAATCTGTGTCATCCAATGTCGCGATCAACGGTATAAATTATGGTTGGTGGAATAATACCCGTGGCAACCGGTTGCCACGGATGGGGAACCTATATATAAATGGTTATAGTATACATTCTGGATCATAGAAGTCAGTTTATTGTTTGTAATTATATGTATTGGTTTTCTGCTTGCCAAATGGTTATTTAGATACATTAATTTATACGTATAACGAATTAATTCTAAACAAATAGCAGAAAATACTTGTTTTAATTTTAAAGTTATGGTTTCAACACCTAAGTTATTATAATTTCAGAAAATCATTATAATTTTAGGTATATTAACTGAATACAAATTGAATTAAAAATAAATAAATATTAAGTCTCAGTGTGTGTAAGATATGAAATAAAAATACGTTGAGGTAGGATATTTTATTCTAATGATTTCTATTTGTTCTAAATTTATATTTAGGATTTGTTCGGTTAATATTTTTGTATTTCACAATATCGAGATAAGTGGTTTTCCGAACTATTTAATGTTTTTAAATTAATGTTTACTTTTATGTATGCCTTAGTAATTACTCGGATGCCTAAATGTATTATTTCAAAATTTGGTTAAGGCTTCCATTTAAATTAAAATGTTATGTTCTTCTATCTCAAACTTCGGATCAAGTATTTATTTTTGAACTGTGAAATAGGATTATATAATTTTGAACTGTGAAATAAGTATATTTTTGAATATCGATGAGTTTGTGAAACGTTCCTCAGTTTAACTATGTATAGAACCCGTTAGTGTTTAGTTCCGGAGCTAATATAGGACCTACTAAGGCGCACACCTTTTAGATGCCATTTGGGGAGTGTGCACTTTATAGATACCTTAATAGGGTGCGTGATCATTGACATTATCGAACTTTTTGGCCATGTTGTAGGGCTATTGTAACCTTTGTCGCTAGGGTTGTGGATTTAAAGATATATTGTATACATTGAAAACATTTTTGAATGTGAATTCGCTTTGTTATTAATTGTTTTAATTTTGAAAGTATACCTACTATTTTTATCGAACAAAAGGATATTTGGAAAAAGGGTTTTGCAAATTATACTTGATCCACCTAAATAGTAAGGATTGTCACTTATTGTGCTTTATCGCTCACCCTTACATAAATTTTTACAGGTCACATCGTTGATAGCTGGGCACTTGTTTGATATACTTGGGAGAGCTAGTTGGAGTTTAGTTTTAGATGTTATTTCTTTTTGTTGTTGAATTTTGATAAAACTCTTAGTTTCGGGGAGCTGTGTCTCTATTTTACGATTTTGGTATTTAGTGGTATTTCATTTTGAATTGGATTGAAAGATGTTTATTGTTGGGTTTTAGTTTAGGATTTTTGTTGAGTTGTTTTGTTTGGGCTGCGCGAAATTGTTATTTTTGCCTCACGGGCCTTTGGACTTGCGGCGTGTAGCACTTCGAACCTGGGTTCGGGGTGTATAATGGGATCGTGGCTGTTTTATTTCAAAAATGACTAGTGGATATATCTACCAGTGGGTTATCAGTATATATATCTCCCTTAGTATATATATCTCCCTTCAAGAAAAGATTCCAATGTATGTTCTTTCATGCCCCCATCGAGAAATTAAATGACTTCACTGTTTGCCAGATCAATGCCCCTATGGATGGTTTTTTGTTATTCTGTTAGAATGTTTGAGATCTTTGCCCTAGTTTGTCTTTCTGTATACCATGCGTGTTAGAATATCATGTATTAGTAATTGCCCGTGCCTGAAGGCACAGCGTAACGAAATTCTCCCTCTCTCTCCGTGCCTCCCTCTCTCCGTTTAAACAATCTGAAAATTAGAATGAATCTAAACCATCCTTGTGCTTTTTTGCTCAAATTCAAATTGGGTTCTATCTTATTATTATAGGTATCAACTAAACTTAATCTTTATTGCTTCATTACTTTACAGGATATCAAAAAGTGGGTGGGATTAAACAGGTTGTTTCATACAGAAAAATTAAAGTTTGCATCAATCGGCTTAGTCACTTATCTTCTTCAGTGTTTTTGTGTATGAATGTGTTTCTTCTTTTTTTTTTTTTTTTTTGTTTTGGGATGGGGTGCGGGGTTGGGAGGTATATGGATGAAGCTAGAATTGAGGTAGTGATTTTGTTAGTGAGTTGCTTCAGGATATGTTGTGAAGGTAGATAGTTGGAACGTTATATTGGAATCCCTGGGAAGGCATTTAAGAATATCTGACGAGGTCCTGGTCCATGTTAGTAATTTACTCCATTAATGCTTTAAGCCAGTGAGAAGAACCATTGTTCATGTTGATTGAAAGGATTTTTTCCATAATATAAGTAGCAACTACAGCAAGAACTTTCTTTCATTTTATGAGTAACGGCTTTGGTAATTATAATCTGTATAATAAATAGTTGTAATATACTTGTGTATCATGAGACGCGATTAAGTTCTTGGTACAAATATTCTTTTGTTAATGCTTTTTAACTCCTATCCTAAATTCCTCATGTGCTCCTACATGTCTTACAGTTTATGACGTGACTATTGCATACAAACATCGATGCCCCTTTTTCTTGGACAATGTTTTTGGTGTGGATCCTTCAGAAGTTCACATACACATTCGGCGCATATCTATTGCAGGGATCCCAACTTCAGAAAGTGAGGCCGCTGCTTGGTTGATAGACGCGTTCCTTGTCAAGGATCAGTTGCTCTCAGATTTCATTTCCCAAGGTCATTTCCCTTGTCAAGGAACTGAAGGAGAACTTTCAACAGCAAAGTGTTTGGTAAATTTCACTATAATTGTTGCTTTGACCTGTGTATTCACAAATCTTACATTTTTTTCATCTATATGGTTCAGAATATACATAGGTTTCTCTTGTGTATCCCTTGCTTCTGCTACCTATTTCAATATTAGACCAATACCAGTTGTAGATTATGTCAAAGCATTGTTAGCTCGAAAGAAATCTGCTTAGGCTAGGAAAGGAGAAAAGATTATTGCCGGAATGCCAAGAAGGTACTGGCTTTTGTAGTTTTTTAGGGCAAATCGTTGCTTCTGAATTTGAGAACAGATTATTTGAATATATTTCTATGTTGGAACGTTGGTTGGATTGTTTACAAGGTAGTAGGGGCGGTTGCCACTTTAATTTGATTTCTTCTTGGGACATGTAAGAATTGAAGAATCATCAAATCTGGGGCCTAGATTTGCATATTTTAATTCTATAATTTGTTAGTACTTCTGTTTTTAGATTTTGTTTACTTGATTGGAAGGGCCTGCACTTTTAACTATATTCATAGGATAGGAGGGTATAAAGAATGGACCTCGTTGGACATAAACTTCGTCTGACAGACAGAAATTTAGAAGCACAAGCAACTTTTTTGTGGTTTTATTCTCATCCTTATTGAACAAGTCAGAACTGAACTTTAACCCCTCTATTTGAATATTGTGTCAGATAGGCTTTGGCCGTTACTCTCCTCTCATTTTCTCCTGTCCGGCTTATAATAATAAAATGCGACCATCTTTTTTGGAACTTGGAAAGGCTTGTTAAAAAGCCTGCCATTTGTCAAACAATCCAAGAATTAGAATGCTAAGGAATATAATTTGCTAATCATATTTGTATTTAGATTTTATTGGATATAAGTATCTTTTTATTTTTTATGAAACAATTCTTAGTTGGCTAGACAAAGTGAAATTTTTTAAACTATAATTATTTACAAACAAAAGTGTTATTGTTTCTCATTGCATTATGCCAAATAGTGTCTCATTTTCTGTCCCAAAGAAAAAGATTATGTCACGCGGCAATTTTTTAAGGTAATTTTTTTGTTAACAAATAAAAAGAATAATTAAAAAAAAAACGCCAATTAGGCCTCCCTCTTTCTGTTCCAATTCACGAAGAGAAAAAAAAGTGTCCGATGCTCCTAAAAAAGATGAATAATGCTATAGACATAAATTATTCTACAAATATTTTATAAACTGATGATGTGGTATATTTCACATCAACTTTTTATGTGAGGCCGAAGATTACATTGAAATAATTTATTGATCAATATACTGAGGTGGAGTATGTTATATCAGCAATTTGTAGACCTGACAAAATATGGTTATGGGTTGGTTTTGGTTTTTAAAATATGGTTAACCAAACATTTAACAACTAAAATTATATTAGCCATTTTTAATATGGATAATGTGGGTTGGAACCATATGGTTATGGTTAAAAACCATATTAATCATATTAACCATTTTAAGATGTTTCATGTAAATATTTATTTGCATTAGTTGTTATAATATTATATATTTTTTATATTGTGATTGTATCATAAATAAATAACTAAAATATAATAGTATTTAATTATAATTTGTGCTTGAGATAATTTTATTATATAATCTATCATAAGTAAAGAGGAGTGAAAACAGTAACAAAATATTATTTTTTTTCGTGGGTGGGGTGGGTGAGGTAGGGGGTGGAGTGTGGTAATATTATTTTTTTTTACATAATATTATTTTTTTACATAATCACATAATATTGTTTTTTTTAGTGGGGGTGGGGTAGGGGGTGGGGTGGGGTGGGGGTGCGAGAGTGGGTGGGGTGGGGGTGGGGGAGGGGGTAAGGTGGGTGGGTGGATAGGGTAGCGTGGGGTGGGTGGGGTGGGTAGGGTGGGTGGGTAGGGTGGGTAAAGTGGGTGGCGTAGGGGTGTGGGTGGGTAGGGTGAGTAGGGTGGGTGGGTGGGTGGGTTGGGTGGATTGAGTGGGTGGATAGGGTGGGTAGGGTAGGTGGGTGGGTGGGTGCATGGGTAAGGTGGGTGGGTGGGTGGGTGGGTGGGTGGGTAGAGTGGGTGGATAGGGTGGGTAGTGTGGGGTAGAGTGGGTGGAGAGGGTGGGTAGGGTAGGGTGCGTGGGTGGGGTGGGTAGGGTAGGGTAGGGTGGATAAGGTAGGGTAGGTGGGTGGGGTGAGTGGATAGGGTAGAGTGGATAGGGTAGGGTGGGTGGGTAGGGTGGATATGGTAGGGTAAGGTGGGTGAGTAGGGTGGGTAGGGTAGGGTGGGTAAGATAGAGTGGGTGGATGGGTAGGGTAGGGTAGGGTGGGTAGGATGGGTGGGTAGAGTGGATAGGGTAGGATAGGGTGAGTGAGTAGGGTAGGGTAGGGTGGTGGGTAGGGTAGGGTGGGTGGGTAGGGTAGGGTGGGTGGATAGGGTAGGGTGGGTAGGGTAGGTGAGTGGGGTGGGTGGGTAGGGTAGGATAGAGTAGTGTGGGTGGGTGGGTTGAGTGGGTGGATAGGGTAAGGTAGGGTGGGTGGGTGGGTAGGTTAAGGTAGGGTAGGGTGGGGTGGAGTTTGGTGGGGGTAGGGTGGCGTTGTGTGGGGTGGGGTGGGGTGGGGTGGGGTGGGGTGGGTGGGGTGATAGGTGAGGTGGGGTGGGGGTGAGGGTGTGGGTGTGGTTGGGGGTAGGTTGAGGTTGGGGTGGGGGTGGGGGTGGGGTGTGGTTGGGGGTGGGGTGGGGTGGGGGGGGGGGGGGTGGGGTGTGGTGGAATGGGGGTGGAGTAGTGGGGTGTATTATTGTATAACAATATAATAGTATAACACTCAACGGAGAAATAAATTAGGAAATAAAGTGTACAATTTAAATTAAAAAGTGTTATATAAATATGAGTCGAAAAATGGTTAACTGGTTCAGAACCATAACCGATCTGAATAAATATGGGTCCAAACTATAACCGACCTGAATAAATAAAAATGGTTAACCGACCCATTTGGTTCCAGTTAATATGGTTTGACCCAACAGTTAACTACTTATATTGCCAAGTCTAGCAATTTATAAAATATTTATAGAATATGTGTAGCATTACTCAAAAAAGATTGCACCAAACGTATTATCAACATACTATTATGTATGGGAAATGATCTCTAGCGAGTACTTGTTTCAGATAAAAAATGAACAAAAATCATCATTAACTTCCAATGCAGGAACTAACAACAGATATTGAAAAATTTACGTCCATTATTATTAGTAGCTGCCGACGGACGTGAATTTTTCAGTTGTAATCTAGGTCGTTAGATGATATTTGTTCATTTTTGATCCATAACAAGTACGTGCTATGAATCATTCTCTATTATATATATATATATATATATATATATATATATATTTTTTATTTTTTTTGCTGATCAATTGTAGCATTAATTTCAAATAAATGAATGATTCAATCTTCTTGGCAAGCTAAAGAATCCAAGATATAGATCTTTGTTACTTAAACATTCTGACAAAAAAGCTAATTAAAAATCAAAAGAGTACTAACAAAATTAATACTCCCTCGCTCCCAATAAAAATCCTTATTACTATTTTAGGTAATCTCATATTAAATATCAACTTTCCTTTAATAACCAAAGTTTTACATATTTTTTCCTATTATGCCCGTAACATTAAATATCTCATAATACTTTTATTATTTTAATTATCTCTCCATATTTAATAAGTATGGAGAGAGAATATTTTGAAATGAATAGCTAGAAAGTCACTTTCTCACTTACATTAAAAATAATTAATGACATATTATTATGGACAATTTTGTTATTTAATTCCTCTTTTTAATATGCCTGAAAAATCCACCAAAATTTTTATCCTCATACGGAGGGAGTACAACACTAAATAATTGACCTATGCGTATAAGCTTTGCATTTCCCTTTTTTTAAATTTTTTTTTTATTATTATTATCATAACATGACATTCTTAGACTTTGGAATTAATAATTCGTTCACTTAGTTTAAAATATTCACAACAGTTTCCTTAATACATTTTATATCCCCAATTTTAAAGAATATATCTACAAATTATTATCCAACAATTTTCTTATCCTTATTTAATTCTCTATTTCAATCTCTAGATAGGATTTTACTCCTCAGGATTGAGAGTCAAAAGACCGTTCTCTATGTATTTAAAATGACATTTCATACCCTCATTTAAGTAGACAACTCATCAATCATTATCCAACTCATCTTCATTTTTAAATTATAAAATTAATATTGACTTATTTTTTTTAAAATTAATTTCAAACGTATTCAAATTTAAAATCGATATAAATTTATTTAATTCATGTTAATATAATTATAAATATTATAAAAGTACTATTAATTATAAAATTTATTATTTTTAAATTTTAAATGAATCATATTAAATTTAAATTTAAAAAATCACAAATTAACTTTTTAAAAGTTAATATTGATCTTATGTACATTTGCAGATACAGTTCATTCAATACTCACTCTATAAATTACTTAAAATTTAAAACAAAATAAAAGTTATTTTATAGTGGAATACAATTGATAAATTATACGCTCTTTTATAAATTATAAGATTATTATTAATTTTTATAAGTGAATTTGATGCATTCTCAAACTTAATAATAATGCTAAAAATTGTAGTAGTATTTTTTTTAAAATAAATTACAAATATGAATTGATTAAATTTAAAAATATCAAAAACTTACTTTAAAAAAATTAATAAATTAATAGCTTAATAGCGATTTTATAATTAAAAATAAGAGGTTGTAGTTATAACAGTCAAAACATGTTTTGACCGTTGGAACTTTCAAATTTTAACTTTTAATTTTTAATTTTTATTATTTAAGAAATAAATATAAGAAATTTGCTGGGTACATATTAGAAAAATTGAATCTCTATCTTGCAGAATGAGTCAACATCATTAAAGAGTAGAGATAAATATAAAGAAACTGTACTCCTATTTATATGTCAACGAAAACAAAGGGGAAGAAGATAAGTGCCAAAAAAAAGAGTCGGGATTGGGTTAACTAACTATAAATAAGATTTCTTTTCCTTATAACTTCCACTCTCTCCTTCTACTACTACCATTCTCTCCAGTCTCCTCTCTTTATATTCAAACATTCATAGGTGGTTCTCTCTCCTAAACAAAAATGGCGATTCCCCAAAATCTCTTTCTTCTTCTGCATCTTCTCTTCTTCTTAGGTACTATACATAGCAACGGGAATGGTTAGCATGAAGTTAATTTTAGTCAATTGACTAATACAGTATCGACACGCAGACGGATATGATCTTTCTCTGCGTGGTCAATTGAACAGTTAACTTCATGATAATCGGATCCCATAACAAGTCTTTAATTTGTTTAAATATATTTTATGCTCTTCATTTTATTTAAATAATTAATTAATTTTGAATACACTGTGTATCTTTTTATCTGTCTTCTTAGGGAGTAAAAAATTTGTTGTTTAATTTGTAGATTATAAGGAAACATTAGTCACTTAATTTTTACATATTATTTTAGGGAGTAAAATTTATTCTCTTTTATTTGTTGTTGGTAGATTATAGAAAAACATTAACAATTATCAAAATCAGAGATTTTTTTTATTATTATTATCATAATTAACTTGACATTCTTGGACTTTGGAATTAATAATTCGTTCACTTAGTTTAGTAATTTGGCCGGTAAATAAATAAAATATATATTCCTATTTATATGTCAACGAAAACAAACTATAAATAGGGTTTCTTTTCCTTATAACTTCCACTCTCTTTATATTCAAACATTCATAGGTGGTTCTCTCTCCTAAACAAAAATGGCGTTTCCCCAAAATCTCTTTTTTCTTCTGCATCTGCATCTGCATCTTCTCTTCTTCTTAGGTACTACATAGCAACTCTTTAATTTGTTTAAATATATTTTATGTGCTTCATTTTATTTAAATAATTAATTTTGTATATTTTTATCTGTCTTTTATAATTAGGGAGTAAAAAATTTGTTGTTTGTAGATTATAAAGAAACATTAGTTACTTAATTTTTACATATTATTTTAGGGAGTAAAATTTATTCTCTTTTATTTGTTGTTGGTAGATTATAGAAAAACATGAGCAATTGTCAAAATAAGAGATTTTAACCCGGCAGTTGGCGCAGTGGTTTAAGGTGATGAGCCGTAAATCCAGACACGCTGAAAGATTAGTCCGACGACTACGATTGAAAAACTCCATGTTATAAAAAAAATAAGAGATTTTTTTTTGGTTAGCAATTTATTTAATTACCCCTTTTTTTATTTCACACCCATTTTTATTTGTTATATGGCAGGAACCAAGGTTTCATCCACAATATTCAATCTTCAAAACAATTGTACCTACACAATCTGGCCCGGTACACTCTCCGGCAACGGAGCCGCTGTTCTCGGTGGCGGCGGCTTTGCATTATCACCGGGCGCATCAGTGCAATTCCCGGCGCCACCCGACTGGTCCGGCCGTTTTTGGGGTCGGACCGGCTGCACTTTCGATGATGCCGGCATCGGAAAGTGCATCACTGGTGATTGCGGCGGTGGCCTAAAGTGCATCGGCGGCGGCGTACCACCGGCCACCCTAGTAGAGTTCACACTAGCCGGAGTCAACAGTGACAAAGACTTCTACGACGTGAGCCTGGTGGACGGGTACAATGTGGGTATGGGAGTGAAGCCGGTTGGCGGCACCGGAGACTGCCAGTACGCCGGCTGCGTGAACGACCTGAATGCGAATTGCCCATCGGAGTTACAAGTGGTTAACAGTGGGGCGGTTGTGGCGTGTAAGAGCGCGTGTTTGGCGTTTAACACGCCGGAGTTTTGTTGTACGGCGGATCACGCGACACCGCAGACATGTTCTCCGACGCATTATTCAGTTATATTTAAAAATGCGTGCCCAAGTGCGTATAGTTATGCGTATGATGATTTGTCTAGTACGTGTACTTGTGCTGGGACGACGGAGTATTTGATCACATTTTGTCCAAAAGCTTCTCAAGTTGTTTGAGAATTATTCTTGATACAACTTAATTTGGTACTAGAAATTAAATTATTTATTTTTTTTGTTTTAATTTTGGAGGTTTAGATGGAGTGATTTTGGGTTTGCAGGATATGTTGGATTATTGGATATTATTAGGTTCTGTTCGGAACTCTTTATTTTAAAGGACTTATAAGTTAAAATATAAGTTGACTTATAAGTTTTTTTAAGTTCGAACTTATAAGTAAAAGTGTTCGGCATCAATTTGACTTATAAGTCAAATATTAAGTTAAAATAAGTTATGAAGGTGTTCGGCTCAGAATGACTTATAAGTTAAAATAATATAAAAATTACTAAAAATGACATTAATAAAAAGAGGGGCAAAATAGACATTACATTTGGTCAAACTAACTTATTTTAAAATGACTTATAAGTCACAAATAGTTACATATTTTTTTTGACTTAAAAACTAACTTATAAGTTAAAAAAATAAGTAGCGCCCAAATACTTGATAAATGACTTATAAGTTATTTTGACCAACTTATAAGTCATGACAACCGAACACTCCCATAGTTATAATATTGTAATTGGTAACTTCTCAAGTCACAATTAACACATGTATTTTTTTTGTTGGTGTGTTTTGAAGATTCCTTTTGCTCTTTTTTTGTTTGATCATTACATTCCTTCTGCATGTGTGGTATGCATGAAAATTTAAAGAAGTTAATTTCAAGGTTAGTTGAAAAAAGACAAAATAGTTTTGAGAAACTGAGGTTTAAGCAAGCAGAAATCAATACACTCAATCAACCTCATGACTGAACCAAAAAGGTTTTTGAGTGATATCTTTAATTTATTTTATGAAAAGTTTAAGGATATGATTCAATCTGCACTTCATTAGGTTAGCTAGCTAGCTCTTCGTCACCCAGATCATTAATTCGCTCCTGCCTTTTGTTCAATTATAAATAAATTCTTAAAACACATTTAGTTTTCTTCCTTAGTATTCATTTTATATTAATTTATAAAAACAGAACTTCGTGAGTACTTATTTTATACTATATATATATATAAATGAATGAAATAAAACTAATAGGTTGTAACCTTTGGTTCATACCTTTTCAAAGAGATGCATCTTTTTAAAGGGATGTACCTTTTTAAAGGGATGTAACCTTTCAAAGGGATGTAACCTTTCAAAGGGATGTATCTTTTCAATGGGATATAATCTTTCAAAAGGATGTAACCTTTCAAAAGGATGTAACCTTTTGAAAGGATGTATATCTTCAAAAGGGTATTTAGAAACCTATATAGAAGTTCCTAATCTACCCAAAACAATCACTTCAAATTCAACTTCAATCCTTCTCAAGTTCTTAAAAATTACATTCATTCTTCATTCATTAAAAAGTTATAGAGAGTATTTAAATTTTGTTGGTTCGTGGAACTCTTCCATTGAAGTGTTTCTTGTGAGAGTTGAAAACCATTTTATCCTGAGAAGTAGACGTCCAGTGTTCCATCCGTAAGCACCAATAGCGGGGATGCAATCTGCTTTAAGGAGAGACTGTCCAACAGTTGACTTGATTTTAAAAGTTTGTCAATTGCATCTTCTAAGTCATTATTATAAAATTATTTATTTTCTAATTCTGTTTATTTAATTAGTATATAATAATAATACTTTGGAATAACAATCTTAAAGCAGATTTAGTGTGTTCTTCCTTAGTATTATACTAATTTATTAAACATCTTGTGTATTTCCTAAATATTTTTATTTTTGTCGTAAATTGATACAAAGGTGTCTAAAAATTATAATTGATCCAAAAGGAACGTGATATACTGATATTCATGCAAAAAGGAAAAAAAATACATATAAAACAGAATATCGTTCATTAAGTTATTATAGTTCATGATTGCATTATATACTAATATATATATATATATATATATATATATATATATATATATATATATATATATATATATATAGATTTTCTCTTATAAGGACTCAAAATAAGGACTCAAAGCAAGGACTGCATTTTTTTTGCTTTTTTTTTTTAAAAACAACTAAAAAAAATATTTAATATTTTATGGAACTGAAATTTTTTCATAATACAATGTTTTGGGCGTGTTTTGGATACCTATACCAAAAAATGGTGGTACAGTCTGCACAGACTGTACATACATGTTTTTGTTATACGTACCCAAATCACACCCAAAACATTTTTTTTTTTTTAAAACTTTCAGTTTCATAAAATATTAAATATTTTTTTTAGTTGTTTTAAAAAAAAAACAAAAAAATGCAGTCCTTACTTTGAGTCCTTATTTTGAGTCCTTATAAGAGAAAACCTATATATATATATATATATATATATATATATATATATATATATATAGTAAAACACAATCTTTCTATACTAGTATATAAAACATAATCTTTCTCCCCACAAACTAATCACTGAGATTCGGTTTTATAGTGCATCAGTTTGATTTAATATCCGGGAAGAGATATCATATATGCATATATCAACTTTTTTAATTTTCGGTAGTCATTTGGGTGCTCTGTTTTAATTGATTGGTTTACTGTTTTATCAGTTTAACTTATTTAATCACTTTGGCTAATTACAAAGAATGATTTAATTTATCGCCATACAATACATGTGTGTAGATCATGATTTATTGGTATTAAAGTATTGATGTCTTATACATACATATCTATATATATACTCCATATATAGCCTGATCTTATTCACTGCGCATGTACATCATCACAAAGGACGTCTCCTGCATTATTTCTATGCCTTCCCATTTACATAATATTAAATATAGATTTACGTTATTGTAAATACAAATTTAATTTAATTTTTCTCCTTCTATTATTTCTATTTTAGTAAAGTGATTCTGTAAATTGCGTATTTAACATAAGTATGGAATTATCTAATTCAATTGTGCCTAACTCTATTACAACCAATGTTCCTACCCATGTTAGTCATGGTGAGAAACCTGAAAAATTCAGTGGGATTGATTTTAAAATATGACAATAGAAAATGTTGTTTTATCTTACTACATTGAATCTTTTAAGGTTTTTAAATGAGGATGCCCCTATGGTAAACGATAATGAAACTGATAGGACCACATTGGCTGTTGTGGATGCATGGAAGCATTCTGATTTTTTTTTGCAAAAATTATGTCCTCAATGGATTGGACAATACATTGTATAATGTGTATAGCCCAATCAAAACTGCTAAGTTATTATGGGAGTCTTTGGATAAAAAATATAAAACGGAAGATGCCGGCATGAAGAAATTCGTTGTCAGTAGATTCTTGGATTTTAAAATGGTTGATACAAAGACTGTCATAAATCAAGTCCAAGAGCTTCAATTGATAATCCATGAGATTCATGCTGAAAAAATAATTTTAAGTGAATCTTTTCAACTGGCCGCAGTAATTGAAAAATTACCCCCTTCTAGAAAAGATTTTAAAAATTATTTAAAGCATAAACGTAAAGAAATGGGGCTCGAGGACTTGATAGTTATGTTGAGGATTGAAGAAGATAATCGAATGTCTGAAAATAAAGTTGGAAAACTTACAATTACATCCAATACTAATGTAATATAGAGTGGTAACAAAACAAAGAAAAGGAAACACAACTATGAAGACCCAAGTCAAGGAAGCGGTCCTTCAAAGAAGTTCAAAGGGAAATGTTATAATTGCAACAAGATAGGACATCTTGCAAAGGATTGTCGCAAACCCAAAAAGTAAGAGAATTTTAAAAGGAAAAATGCCCAAGTGAACATAGCAGAAATAGATGAAATATCTACTAAAGTTTCTGACATGTATCTTTCGGCAGTTGTCTCTGAAGCCAATTTGGTGGGAAATCCTAAAGAATGGTAGGTTGATACTGGTGCTACACGCCACATATGCTCAGACAATAAACTGTTGACTACCTATCAACCAATAAAAAATGGTGAGCAACTATTCATGGGCAATTCCTCCACTTCTAAAGTTGAAAGAAAAGGAAAGGTCGTGCTAAAGATGACTTCGGACAAGGAACTCACACTCAATGATGTACTACATGTGCCGGACATTCGCAAGAATCTAGTCTCTGGATCTGTATTGAGCAAGAAAGGGTTCAAACTAGTGTTTCATGCTGATAAATTTGTACTTACTAAAGATGGAATGTATGTTGGAAAAGGATATATGTGTGATGGGATGTTCAAAATGAACGTCATGACTATTGTAACAAATGTTATTATTAATAATAAAAGCACATCTTCTGTTTATATGCTTGAGTCTATGAATGTGTGGCATGGTAGATTAGGACATGTGAACTATGATACTTTAAGTAAATTAATTAATTTAGAATTAATTCCAAAATTTAGTATTGACAAAAGTCGTAAATGTGAAACATGTGTAGTGGCTAAATTAACTAGAACATCTTTTCATTCTGTTGAAAGAAGTTCAGAACCTCTAGATTTAATTCACACTAATATATGCGATTTAAAATTTGTGCAAACTAGAGGTGGTAAAAAGTACTTTATTACTTTTGTAGATGATTGCACAAGATATTGTTATGTCTATCTTTTAAGGACAAAAGATGAAGCAATTGAAATGTTTAAACATTATAAGAATGAAGTTGAGAATCAACTTAGCAAAAAGATTAAGGCTATAAGAAGCGATAGAGGTGGTGAATATGAATCACCATTTATAGAATTTTGTTCATAAAATGGTATTATTCACCAAACTACAGCTCCTTATTCACCTCAATCAAATGGTGTTGCTGAACGCAAGAACAAAACTTTAAAATAAATGATGAATGCTATGTTAATAAGTTCTGGGTTACCTCATAACATGTGGGAGGGAAGCGTTTGTAAGACCCCAAATTATTAATAAATGAAATTTAATTTCCTCTATTTATTATTCTGAAATAGTAAGGGTTGATTTGATTAATGTGGTTAGTTATGGGTAAAATGCGCAAATATTTCAAATAAGCAAGTGGTCCTAAAATATTCATTGTTGTCGGGAATATTTGTTTGGTCGTGGAATATTCTTGTTGTCTTCGTACGACGGCGCAGCCTTGTGTGGGCCCCATAACAGAAAGTGATTGGATAAAGAAAACGACAAAAACAAGTTGTTTATAAATAACGGCGTAGTTGTTACCGTTAATACTGTTAGAATACCCGGAGGTTAAAACACGGTAATACGCGTTGTTGCATAGTAGCACACGGTATTGCACCAATTATTGATTCTTACGTAAGAAGGCACTACTCAATAATTGTTACAGTAATTACTGTTCAATATTGTATTTTATTGATTCAATAATTGCTGCGTTGATATTTTATATTACTGTTGTTTTAATAATTGTCACTACACAGTATTTTCTATTATCGGAACAATAATTCATATTATCTGAAAAATATTATTAGATAACATTATTGGCAATGTTTAGAAAGTTCTGTCTAAGGAGAGGTTTGGTCATCTAATTGCGCGCTAGTAAGGAGAGATCCTTATTGGAAAGCCCCCTCTTTCCTGGGAACGACCTGGTTGCCAGTACTGTGATTTTGTAATATTATTTGTGTATAATTAATTATTGATTTATATGATGAGGAAAATATTAATTTTATGTGGATATAGATGGAGAAAATTTTTAATGTGACAATTGTTGAAAATTAATATTTTATCTTTTTCTGATAAAATAATTCATTTAAATATATTATTTTAATAATATATTGATGGTGATATTTTTACAATAAATGTGGAATATATGAGTATATGAGGAGGAAGAGTATTTTTGTGGCATTAAATGATTAACACATGTTTTGTGTGCTGGTGGACACAATTCTTGACCGAAAATTTATTATTGACTGTAAAATCGCCCGTTTGTGGATTTCGGTCAATTTCTGTTTGGAATTTGGAAAAACTTTCTTCTGCAAAGTTGTAGAGAATTGAATTTCCTATAAAAACTCGGGAGATTCGAATTTTCTGATAAAAAGGCTATTTATTATGAATTATTGAAGTTCTGAAGTTCCGAAATAATTGATTTTTGGAAGTTTTATTTATTATTTTGAAGAAAAACGTTTTTTGACATTTAAGTGGGCTAACATGTGATATAAATGGGCTGAGATCAGATGTCTAGAGGTGGGCTAAGGAAAATTTGATAAATATATTATTATTATATTAAATTTTCTGCTTTGGTGTTCTAAGTATTTTCCTATAAATAGGGTGCTTAGGTTAGAATTGAAATCACACCAGAAACACAAGTTTCTCTCTATTTCTCTCTCTATAACGAGCGTATTCTTGTGAGTATTTGATACTTTGAGTGTTGCTTTACGGTGTAAGTTTCCTTCAGCACTATATCTAGTATTCCAGTCAGAAGTACCGTCTTTCCGAGGTAAGGGATGTTATTTCTTCTTAAATGATATTATTTTCTTCAATATCATTATGCCGAAGTATTGATCTGAACTTTTTATCAAATTTAGAACTTTTCATGTCGAGATTACTATTCATGAGTTACTATTCACGAGTTACTATTCACGAGTTACTATTCACCGAAAAATGAAATTTTCTTCTTTTCGTCCAAAATATCTATTCTGGATACTAGCTTTGATTGTATCCATGTTTTGATCATTCTTGAATTTTACTCCACTATGATTATTTATGAGGTATTTTTGGACATGGAATAGCTGAAATACGAATCCTTAACATTTATTATTTTGTTTCACTGGATTCGTTTCCTTAAAAAAATATTTTTCATCATCCTCAGTTCTAAATGATGACATAAATGAATATCTTTGGTCTGTAGTGCAAAGATTAATGATTTCTGATGAATATCTTTGGCCCGTAGTGCAAAGATGAACAGACGTTGAGGTGAACATGACCAACTGATGAATATCTTTGGCCTGTAGTACAAAGATGACTATTTGATTCAAGATATTTATTGATTGATATTACAGGGATAAAATGTTGATGATGGACTTTTAAATTCATAGATAATCGTAGATTTCATTCTCTACGTAACTTCTCTATGAATTATTATTTTCCGCTGCGAATATTGATTTAAAACTTGTTGTCTATTGTATTCTATTAAATTTTTTCCTATTGAAGACTAACGATAATTTGTTGTATATTATCTTAGTCATAATATTCTTTATTGGGCTAGTTGAGCTCACCCTTTTCCTTGTTGTTCTATTTTTCTTCTCAGGAGGCGAGAATGTAGCGAGTACTAGTCGGGGTATGGAATGATGGTTCAAGACAGTTATTTTAGTAGTCCTCACTATTTTGTAAAATAGTGTATCAATAAGTATAATGAGGACTTAATTGAGTATGAATACTGTCTAGATGACAATATTTGTATTTAAATTCACAGTATATGTGTTGTCGTATTTTACACGACAATTGTAATAAAAAAGTTGTAGTTATTTTCTGTACCATATATTTGGCGACTCAGAATGGGTTGGATGGATTGGACCTATTTTGGGGGCATCATAGTTGGTATCAGAGCTTAGGGATATGATCTCTGGCGGAGATCGGGGAATAGAACTAGGAGGAGAGAGACGAGTAAATTCTTCGCTAGTGTGTCCTACCTAAGCTTATTTGTTGGTTGGTCATAATATAGGGATATTATATGATTTGTTAATTTGTTAAATTAACCCTTGTTTTATGGCAGTATTTGAGAATGTTGACTGAGAATGTTAACAGTGGAGTAAATGAAACCGTGGAGACACCTGTACTCACTAACGAGGAGAACGTGCAACAGGCTGGCAATGTTCCTCCTGTGAACAACACCACTGAGCAGACGGTGAACGATGAGATGTTTAGAAGCTTTTTGCGATTCATGCAAAACCAGACGAATGAGATTCCTGTTCAAAATATAGGAAGAAACAATGGCAATGCACAGCTGGTCACAGCCAAGCAGTTCAAAGAGTTGGGACCACCAGAATTTTGGGGAAAGCCGGATCCGATTAAGGCGGAGACATGAGTCAAGCAAATTACCAAGATATTTGATGTCTTGGGATGCACGGAGGAACAGAAGGTTCCATTCGCCACCTTTATGTTCCGTGGCGAGGCAGACTACTGGTGGGAATCTGTGAAGCGTACCCATCCAGCCGCACTCAGCATGTCTTGGGAGACATTTCAGAAACTATTCAATGACAAGTACTTTCCTGAAAGTATTCGTCATATGAAGGAGGTAGAGTTTATTAGACTGGAGCAGAATAACATGACGGTGTCCCAGTACGAGGCGAAGTTTGCAGAGTTGTCCAGGTTTGCACCTCATTTGGTGGAGAATGAGGAACGTATGACGCGGATGTTTCTGAGAGGTTTGAAACCCGGCATACGTCAATATCTCATTTCTCATAAATTTTCTCTCTATTCAGATGTTGTCAACAGGGCTCAATTATTAGAGCGAGATAACGAGTACGGTCAACCGAGGGACCACAACCAGGATCATACCGGTGACAGCAGTCATCAGAACAATGATAACCAGCGGAGAAAGAAGAATACGGACAAGAACGGTAACCACTCTGGTGGTAATCGTGGCTATGAAAATAGAAGAAGCGAGTCAGGAGGAGATTTTAAAAAGAGGAGATTCAACAATGACAATACGAAGACGTCAGCACCAGCAGCAACTGGTTCCAAGGGAGGAGAACGACCACCGGTCATATGCTATAAATGTGGAAAAGAGGGACATATCAGCCCAAACTGTCCACAACAGTTCAAGGTATGCTATAATTGTGGAAAGGAAGGACATATCGCTCGAGATTGTACGATAGCGAAACCAAGTTCAGCGGGGACGGTGACTCAAAAGGCTGCCCCAGAAAAGTCAAAGTCAACGGTTTCTGGAAGAGCGTTTGTCGTGACTGGTCAACATGCGAGGAACCCAAACGAGGTGATCACGGGTAAGCTAATCATAAATTCATGTGAAGTTTATACCTTACTAGATACCGGTGCTACCCATTCATTTATTTCTCCTGCTTGTGCTCAACGTTTAAACTTGACTCCGGAGAAATTAGACCTTGATTTATCTGTTGAAACTCCGTTAGGAGAAACTTTCGTTACATCCACTGTTTATAAATCTTGTTTGATCCAAGTTGGCACCATCACATTACCTGTTGATCTTATCTCTTTAAAGATACTTGCTTTTGATGTGATTTTAGAAATTGATTGGTTAACTACTCATCATGCCAAAATTGATTGCTTTCGCAAGGTTGTTAGTCTTCATATTCCTAAGCAACCTGTTATTCAAATTCAAGCAACCAAACCATTGAAGTCAAACTCTTTCATATCAAGCCGTAAAGTCATTCGTTTATTGAAAAATGGATGTCAAGTTTTCTTAGCTATGTTATAGACTTGAACAAAAATACGTCAGATTTGAATGATATTTCTATTGTTAGTAAATCCCTGACGTATTTCCTGAAAAATTTCTTGGCTTACTCCCATAGCGTGATATTGAATTTTGTATCGACTTTGAACCCGGTACAAAACCCATTTCTAAAATCTCATATCGAATGGCTCCAATTTAACTTCAGGAGTTAAAAACCCAACTGTAGAAGTTTGTACCCGAGCCTCTATCTGGTGACTTCCTTTGTGGAATGCACTGAAGCCAGACTCTCCGTAGGGGACGCCATATTCGTGTGGTAGTAAACTGATAGGTGCCATTATGACGTGCTATCCAAGATTGGGATATGAGTCACATTTGAGAGCAACCTAAGTCAGTAATCGAAATACATAGCTTTCTAGGCTTAGCTGGTTATTATCGGAGATCTGTAAAAGAATTTTCTCGAATCGCTACTCCATTAACTTAGCTGACTCGAAAAGATACGAACTTCGAATGGACCGAGGAATGCGAGAAGAGCTTCCAAAAATTTAACATGCGACACCGACGTTGGCTCGAGCTGTTGAAAGATTTCGATCATACCATCCAATACCATCCTAAAAAAGCGAACGCGGTAGCTGACGCATTGAGTAGAAGATCATATGCAGGAACGAGTGCGATGATGTCAAGTATACGCGTAGAACCAACTTTAATCGATAAAGTTAAAGTTGCTCAAGCTACAGACCCGGAGCTGATACGTATGAAGAAGAAAGTGCAAGAAGGTGCTATTCCAGAAGCAAGAATCGATGAAGAAGGAATACTTCGAGTCCACTGTGACGCCCCCAAAATAGGTATACAACACCCATTCTGAGTCGCCAAATACATGGTACAGAAAGCAAACTACAACTTCAATAATACAATTGTCGTGCAAAATACGACAACACATACTGTGAGTTTAAATACAAATATTGTCTTCTAGACAATATCCACACTCAAATAAATCCTCATTACAATTATTCAAACACTATTTTACAGAAATAGTGAGGACTGCTAAAACATCTTTCTAGAACCATTACTCCATACCCCGACTAGATCCTACTATGTTCTCACCTCCTGAGAAGAAAAATGGAACAAAAAGGAAAAGGGTGAGCTCAACTAGCCCAGTAAAGAATATTATGACTAAGATAATATACAACAAATTATCGTTAGTCTTCAACAGGGAAAAATCTGATAAAATATAATCGACAACAAGTTTTAGATCAACAACTGCAGCGGAAACAGCAAACCATTAGAAGAGTCAAGTAGAGAAAGAATTCTACTATCTTCTAAGATTTAAAAGTCCATCATCAATATTTTATCCCTGTAACATCAATTAATAATCATCTTTAACCAAATATTCATCTTTGCACTACAGGCCAAAGATATTCATTTGTATCATCAGTCGGTCATGTTCATCTCAACACCTGTTCATCTTTGCACTACAGGCCAAAGATATTCATCAAGTAATTATACATCTTTGCACTACAGGCCAAAGATATTCAGTAATATCATCATTTAGGACTGAGGATGATGAAAAATATCTTAAAGAGAACGAATCCAGTGAGACAGAAGGACAAATATTAGGGATTCGTATAACAGTTTATCCAAGATCAATAATACTTCATAATAATCAATTGTGAAGCAGAATTCAAAAATAAAGATCAAAACATGGATACAATCAAAGATAGTAACCATAATAGACATCTTGGACAAAAAGGGAAAATTTTATTTTTCGATGAATAGTGCCGTATTCGTGAATAGTGTCGTATACGTGAATAGTGCCGTATACGTGAATAGTAACCCCCGACACAAAAAGTTCCAAATTTGATAAAAACTCATATCAATATTTCAGCATAATGATATTGAAGAAAATAATATCATTTAAGAAGAAAATAATATCCCTTACCTCAAGATATCAGTACTTCTGGTCGGAATACCGGTATAAGGCTGAAAGAAACTTGCTCTGATGAATAGAAACTCTCAAAGTATCTAAATACTCACAAAATACACTCAATAATCTAGAGAGAGAAAGAGAGAAAACTTGTTTCTGGTGTGATTTTCAATTCTAACTTAGCCCTCTATTTATAGAAAAATTTTAGTAGGCTTGACCTGCAACCTGATGGCTTTACCTGCTACTATTCCCACCCACCACATTTGAAATATAATTCAGCACATTTCTTCACCAACCACAAGTGGGGCCCACCAATTCTAGAATTTTCCATCAAAATGATAAACTCTGAAAATTCAACAATTTCTGAACCAGTCATCTCGTAAAATTCATAATAAATCATACGTTCATTTTTAACGGTTCAAAATTTGTGGACATATACTCAACTTATATATGTATAACATATCCAAAAATTACCACGATCCAACGGTCGGATTAAAAATTATAACCCCCGCAAACTATCTCAAAAACCCTGATTTTTAATACCTCCATTCCGACAAAAATACTGACAAAAACCTCAACATTAACTCCTTCATTTTTAACCACAAAAATATATCCCTCATTTATATCCACATAAAATAAATATTTCCTTATCATATGAATCAATAATTAATTATTCACAAATAATATTACAGAATCACATTTATGACAACCAGGCCGTTCCCAGGAAAGAGGGGGCTTTCCAATAAGGATTTCTCCTTACTGGCGCGCAATTAGATGACCAAACCTCTCCTTAGACAGAACTTTTTAGACATTGCCAATAATGTTATCTAATAATATTATTCAAATAATATGAATTATTGATCTGATAAATGAAAATACTGTGCAGCAACAATTATTGAAACAACAATAATATAAAATATCAACGCAGCAATTATTGAATCAATAAAATAAAATATTGAATAATAACTACTGTAACAATTATTGAGTAGTGCCTTCTTACGTAAGAATCAATAATTGGTGCAATACCGTGTGCTACTGTATTTTAACCACCGGGTATTCCAACAGTATTAACGGTAACAACTACGCCGTTATTTATAAATAACTTATACTTGTCGTTTTCTTCATCCAATCGCTTTCCGTTATGGGGCCCACACAAGGCTGCGTCGTCGTACGAATATTCCCCGACAGCAAGAATATTCCACGACCAACCGAATATTCACCGACCAAAAATAAATATTTTATAACCACTTGCTTATTTTGCAAAATTTGCACATTTCACCCATAACCAAAGTATTATATCAAATTAACCCCTTATTATTCACAATAATATTTAAAGAAAATTTGATTTTATTCATTAATAAGTTGGGGTCTTACAACCTCCCCTCCTTATGAAATTTCGTCCTCGAAATTGACGTACGTACCTGATGTTTCAAAAAGGTGAGGATACCTCGCTTTCATTTCTGATTCCAACTCCCAGGTCATTTCTTCAATAGCATGGTTTCTCCACAAAACCTTAACTTGTGGTATAACCTTCGTGCGTAGGACATGCTCTTTCCTATCCAAGATCTTAACAGGTACCTCCTCGTACGTTAAATCTTCAGCTATCTCGTCTGGTTCTAACTCAATAATGTGGTTCGGGTCTTTAACATATTTACGAAGCATAGATATGTGAAAAACATTATGAACACGAGACATGCTTGGAGGTAATGCGAGTCTATATGCCACATTTCCTATTCGCTCAAGAATCTCAAATGGACCAACAAATCTTGGATTGAGCTTTCCTCTCTTCCCAAATCTTGTAACTCCCTTCCATGGTGCAACACGTAATAATACATGATCCCCAATATTAAATTCCACGTCCTTCCGATGAAGATCCGCATAACTCTTTTGTCGATCCTGTGCCGTTTGTATACGTTGTCGAATCGTTTGGATCTTCTCTGTAGTAATGCGTACCAACTCTGGTCCCAACAATGTTGCTTCACCCACCTCGTCCCAGCATACTGGAGAACGACATTTTCTTCCATACAACGCCTCAAATGGAGCCACACCTATGCTCGCCTGATAACTGTTGTTGTAGGAGAATTCCACCAATGGTAGGTACTTATCCCAACTCCCTTTGAGATCTAGGACACAAAGTCTTAATAGATCTTCAAGAGTTTGAATAGTCCTCTCTGATTGTCCGTCCGTTTGAGGATGGTATGCTGAACTGAATCGTAAATCCGTGCCCATAGCTTTCTGCAAGCTAACCCAAAATCGTGAAGTGAATCTTGGGTCACGATCCGAAACTATGGATACTGGCATGCCATGCAATCTCACAATCTCGTTCACGTACATACTAGCAAGACGTTCAAGGGAATAAGTCTCACGTATCGGCAAGAAATGAGCGGACTTGGTTAATCTATCAACAATAACCCAAATCGCATCTATGCCTTGAGAAACCTTGGGAAGACCCGTAACAAAATCCATAGTAATGTGTTCCCACTTCCATTTCGGAATCTCAAGTGGTTGCAATGGACCCTTTGGTACTTGATGCTCCGCTTTTACACGTTGACAAGTTAAACATCTCGAGATAAACTCCGCGATCTCTCTTTTCATATTGCTCCACCAAAATGTATGTCGAAGATCGTGATACATTTTGGTACTCCCAGGATGGATTGCAAACGGTGTGTTGTGTGCCTCCATCATTATTCTATGCTTCAAGTCAAAATCGTTAGGAACACAAAGTCTGGAGTTGACTCGAAGTATTCCTTCTTCATCGATTCTTGCTTCTGGAATAGCACCTTCTTGCACTTTCTTCTTCATACGCATCAGCTCTATATCCGTAGCTTGAGCAGCTTTAACTTTATCGATTAAAGTCGGTTCTACTCGTATATTTGATATCATCATGTGGGTACTTGGAGCCTTCATCTCTATCTCCATCCTTTGCAAGTCATACAAAATGGGCCTTTGTGTTAAAAATATTGCACTCGTACCCGCATATGATCTTCTACTCAATGCGTCAGCTACTACGTTTGCTTTTCCAGGATGATATTGGATGGTATGATCGTAATCTTTCAACAGCTCGAGCCAACGTCGCTGCCGCATGTTGAGTTCCTTTTGGGTGAAGAAATATTTGAGGCTTTTATGATCTGTATAGATCTCCACTTTCTCCCCATAAAGGTAGTGTCTCCAGATCTTCAACGCAAAAACGACTGCTGCCAACTCCAAATCATGAGTAGGATAATTCCTCTCATATTCTTTGAGTTGTCGTGAGGCATAGGCTATGACTTTCCCATGTTGCATGAGAACACATCCTAACCCTTTGCCTGAAGCATCGCTGTAGATAACAAATCCATCCGAACCAGATGGTATTGTCAAAACAGGTGCCGAAATGAGTCTCCTCTTGAGTTCTTGGAAACTCTTCTCGCATTCCTCACTCCATACGAATTTTGTATCTTTCCGAGTCAGCTGAGTTAACGGAGTAGCGATTCGAGAAAATCCTTCCACAAATCTCCGATAATAACCAGCTAAGCCCAGAAAGCTACGTACTTCGGTTACCGACTTCGGTTGCTCCCAACTTTGTATGGCTTCAATCTTCGCCGGGTCGACAGATACTCCATGTTTTGACACCACGTGCCCAAGGAATGCTACTTCCTCAAGCCAAAACTCGCATTTCTTCAGTTTGGCATATAGCTTATTTTCACGAAGCCTTTGCAGTACCAGCTTCAAATGGCGCTCATGATCTTCACGGCTTTTGGAATAGATGAGGATGTCATCAATAAAGACAACAACGAACTGATCCAAATATTCTTTGAATACACGGTTCATCATATCCATGAAGGCAGCAGGAGCATTAGTCAATCCAAAAGACATTACTAAGAATTCATAATGCCCGTACCGAGTTCTGAAGGCAGTCTTTGGAATATCCTCAGTTTTAATCTTCAGCTGATGATATCCAGAACGAAGATCGATCTTTGAAAAGAATTGTGCTCCTTGCAACTGGTCAAACAGGTCATCAATGCGAGGTAGCGGATACCTATTCTTGATGGTGACATGGTTCAATTCTCGATAGTCAATACAAAGTCGCATACTCCCGTCTTTCTTCTTTACGAATAAAACAGGAGCACCCCAAGGAGACGTACTAGGACGAATAAAACCGATGTCCAACAACTCCTGTAGTTGGACTTTTAACTCCTGAAGTTCAATAGGAGCCATTCGATATGGGGTTTTAGAAATGGGCTTTGTACCGGGTTCAAGGTCAATAAAGAATTCAATTTCTCGTTTCGGGGGTAGACCGGGAAGTTCTTCAGGAAATACATCGGGAAATTCTCTAACAATAGAAATATTATTCAAATCTGACTTGTCTTTGTTCAAATCCATAACATGGGCTAAGAAAGCTTGACATCCGTTTTTCAATAAACGAATAGCTTTGTGGCTTGATATGACAGTGACTGATTTTAGTGGTTTAGTAGTTTGAATTCGTATGACAGGTTGGTTAGGAATATGAAAACTAACAACCTTACGAAAACAATCAATTTTAGCATGATGAGTGGTTAACCAATCAATTCCTAAAATCACATCAAAAGCAAGTATCTTTAAAGAGATAAGATCAACAGGTAATGTGATAGTGCCAACTTGGATCATGCAAGATTTATAAACTGTAGATGTAACGAAGGTTTCACCCAACGGAGTTTCAACAGATAAGTTAAAGTCCAATTTTTCCGGAGTCAAGTTTAAACGTTGAGCACAAGCAGGAGAGATAAAAGAATGGGCAGAACCGGTATCTAGTAAAGTATAAACTTCGCAAGAATTCAAGATTAGCTTACCCGTGATCACCTCGTTTGGGTTTCTCGCGTTTTGGCCAGTCACGACAAACGCCCTTCTAGGAACCGCTGATTTCGACTTATCCGGGATAACTTTTGGAGTCACCATCCCCGCTGAACTTGGTTTTGCTACAGAACACTCTCGAGCTATATGACCTTCCTTTCCACAGTTATAACATACCTTGGATTGTTGTGGGCAGTTTGGGCTGATATGTCCCTCTTTCCCACATTTGTAACATACAACCGGTGGTCGTTCTCCTCCCCTAGAAACAGTTGATGTTTGTGCTGACGTCTTCACGTTATCATTGTTGTACCTTCTCTTCTTGAAATCTCCTCCCGACTCGCTCCTTCTATTATCACGACCACGATTACCACCAGAGTGGTTACCGCTTTTGTCCGAATGTTTTCCTCCCTGCTGGTTTTCATTGCTTCGATGACTGCCGCCACCGGTATGACCCTGGTTGTGGTCCCTCGGTTGCACATACTCATTATCTCGCTCTAATAATTGAGCCCTGTTTACAACATCTGAATATAAAGAAAATTTATGAGAGATAAGATATTGACGAATCTCGGGTTTTAGACCTCTCAGAAACATCCTTGTCATTCGTTCCTCATTTTCGACCAAATGAGGTGCAAACCTGGATAACTCTGCAAACTTCGCCTCGTACTGGGACACCGTCATGTTGTTTTGTTCCAGTCTAATAAACTCAACCTCCTTCATATGACGAATACTTTCAGGAAAGTACTTGTCATTGAACAGTTTTTGAAATGTTTCCCAGGACATGTTGAGTGCGTCAGGCTGGGTACGCTTCACAGACTCCCACCAGTAGTCTGCCTCACCGCGGAACATAAATGTGGCGAATGGAACCTTCTGTTCCTCCGTGCATCCCAAGACATCAAATATCTTGGTAATTTGCTTGACCCACGTTTCCGCCATGATCGGATCCGGCTTTCCCTTAAATTCTGGTGGTCCCAATTCTTTGAACTGCTTAGCTGTGACAAACCGCGCGTTGTTATCATTTCCACCCGTATTCTGCACACGAGTCTCCCTCGTCTGATTTTGCATGAACTGCAAAAAGCTCCTAAACATTCCATCATTCATCGTTTGCTCGGTAACGTTGTTTACAGGAGGAATATTGCCTTCCTGTTGCACGTTTCCCTGGGTAGTGATCAAAGGTGTCTCCACGGTCTGATTTACTCCATTATTAACGTTCTCAGCTGCCATTCTTAAATACTGCCATAAAACAAGGGTTAATAGTCATGTCATATATTATCCCTATACTCTGACCGACCAAATAAACACCAAATAAACTTAGTCAGGTCATACTAGCGAAGGAATTCCCCGTCTCTCCCCTCCTAGTTCTTGTCTCACATCTCAGCCAGGGATCATATCCCTAAGCTCTGATACCAACTGTGACGCCCCCAAAATAGGTATACAACACCCATTCTGAGTCGCCAAATACATGGTACAGAAAGCAAACTACAACTTCAATAATACAATTGTCGTGCAAAATACGACAACACATACTGTGAGTTTAAATACAAATATTGTCTTCTAGACAATATCCACACTCAAATAAATCCTCATTACAATTATTCAAACACTATTTTACAGAAATAGTGAGGACTGCTAAAACATCTTTCTAGAACCATTACTCCATACCCCGACTAGATCCTGCTATGTTCTCACCTCCTGAGAAGAAAAATGGAACAAAAAGGAAAAGGGTGAGCTCAACTAGCCCAGTAAAGAATATTATGACTAAGATAATATACAACAAATTATCGTTAGTCTTCAACAGGGAAAAATCTGATAAAATATAATCGACAACAAGTTTTAGATCAACAACTGCAGCGGAAACAGCAAACCATTAGAAGAGTCAAGTAGAGAAAGAATTCTACTATCTTCTAAGATTTAAAAGTCCATCATCAATATTTTATCCCTGTAACATCAATTAATAATCATCTTTAACTAAATATTCATCTTTGCACTACAGGCCAAAGATATTCATTTGTATCATCAGTCGGTCATGTTCATCTCAACACCTGTTCATCTTTGCACTACAGGCCAAAGATATTCATCAAGTAATTATACATCTTTGCACTACAGGCCAAAGATATTCAGTAATATCATCATTTAGGACTGAGGATGATGAAAAATATCTTAAAGAGAACGAATCCAGTGAGACAAAAGGACAAATATTAGGGATTCGTATAACAGTTTATCCAAGATCAATAATACTTCATAATAATCAATTGTGAAGCAGAATTCAAAAATAAAGATCAAAACATGGATACAATCAAAGATAGTAACCATAATAGACATCTTGGACAAAAAGGGAAAATTTTATTTTTCGATGAATAGTGCCGTATTCGTGAATAGTGTCGTATACGTGAATAGTGCCGTATACGTGAATAGTAACCCCCGACACAAAAAGTTCTAAATTTGATAAAAACTCATATCAATATTTTAGCATAATGATATTGAAGAAAATAATATCATTTAAGAAAAAAATAATATCCCTTACCTCAAGATATCAGTACTTCTGGTCGGAATACCGGTATAAGGCTGAAAGAAACTTGCTCTGATGAATAGAAACTCTCAAAGTATCTAAATACTCACAAAATACACTCAATAATCTAGAGAGAGAAAGAGAGAAAACTTGTTTCTAGTGTGATTTTTAATTCTAACTTAGCCCTCTATTTATAGGAAAATTTTAGTAGGCTTGACCTGCAACCTGATGGCTTTACCTGCTACTATTCCCACCCACCACATTTGAAATATAATTCAGTACATTTCTTCACCAACCACAAGTGGGGCCCACCAATTCTAGAATTTTCCATCAAAATGATAAACTCTGAAAATTCAACAATTTCTGAACCAGTTATCTCGTAAAATTCATAATAAATCATACGTTCATTTTTAACGGTTCAAAATTTGTGGACATATACTCAACTTATATATGTATAACATATCCAAAAATTACCACGATCCAACGGTCGGATTAAAAATTATAACCCCTGCAAACTATCTCAAAAACCCTAATTTTTAATACCTCCATTCCGACAAAAATACTGACAAAAACCTCAACATTAACTCCTTCATTTTTAACCACAAAAATATATCCCTCATTTATATCCACATAAAATAAATATTTCCTTATCATATGAATCAATAATTAATTATTCACAAATAATATTACAGAATCACATTTATGACAACCAGGCCGTTCCCAGGAAAGAGGGGGCTTTCCAATAAGGATTTCTCCTTACTGGAGCGCAATTAGATGACCAAACCTCTCCTTAGACAGAACTTTCTAGACATTGCCAATAATGTTTTCTAATAATATTATTCAAATAATATGAATTATTGATCTGATAAATGAAAATACTGTGCAGCAACAATTATTGAAACAACAATAATATAAAATATCAACGCAGCAATTATTGAATCAATAATTGGTGCAATACCGTGTGCTACTGTATTTTAACCACCGGGTATTCCAACAGTATTAACGGTAACAACTACGCCGTTATTTATAAACAACTTATACTTGTCGTTTTCTTCATCCAATCGCTTTCCGTTATGGGGCCCACACAAGGCTGCGTCGTCGTACGAATATTCCCCGACAGCAAGAATATTCCACGACCAACCGAATATTCACCGACCAAAAATAAATATTTTATAACCACTTGCTTATTTTGCAAAATTTGCACATTTCACCCATAACCAAAGTATTATATCAAATTAACCCCTTATTATTCACAATAATATTTAAAGAAAATTTGATTTTATTCATTAATAAGTTGGGGTCTTACATCCACTCCAAACTTTGTGTTCCTAACGATTCTGATTTAGAGTACAAGATCATGATGGAGGCACACAATACACCATTTGCAATCCATCCTGGAAGTACTAAAATGTATCGTGATCTTCGACATACATTTTGGCGGAACAATATGAAGAGAGAGATTGTAAAGTTTATCTCGAGGTGTTTAACTTGTCAACGTGTAAAGGCGGAGCATCAAGTATCAAAGGGTCCATTGCAACCACTTGAGATTCTGAAATGGAAGTGGGAACACATTACCATGGATTTTGTTACGGGTCTTCCCACTGTTTCTCAAGGTATAAATGCTATTTGGGTTATAGTTGATAGATTAACCAAGTCTGCTCATTTCTTGCCGATACGGGAGACTTATTCCCCTGAACGTCTTGCTAATATGTACGTGAATGAGATTGTAAGGTTGCATGGCATGCCAGTATCCATAGTTTCGGATCGTGACCCAAGATTCACTTCAAGATTTTGGGTTAGCTTGCAAAAAGCTATGGGCACGGATTTACGGTTCAGTTCGGCATACCATCCTCAAACGGACGGACAATCAGAAAGGACTATTCAAACTCTTGAAGACCTATTAAGACTTTGTGTCCTAGATTTCAAAGGAAGTTGGGATAAGTACCTACCATTGGTGGAATTCTCCTACAACAACAGTTATCAGGCAAGTATAGGTGTGGCTCCCTTTGAAGCATTGTATGGACGAAAGTGTCGCTCTCCAGTATGTTGGGATGAGGTAGGAGAAGCAACGTTGTTGGGACCAGAGTTGGTACGAATGACTACAGAGAAGATCCAAACGATTCGACAACGTATACAAACGGCACAGGATCGACAAAAGAGTTATGTGGATCTTCATCGAAAGGACGTGGAATTTGACATTGGAGATCATGTATTATTACGTGTAGCTCCATGGAAAGGAGTTACAAGATTTGAGAAGAGAGGAAAGCTCAATCCACGATTTATTGGTCCATTTCAGATTCTTGACCGAGTAGGAAATGTGGCCTATAGACTCACGTTACCTCCAAGTATGTCTCGTGTTCATAATGTTTTTCATATATCTATGCTTCGTAAATATGTGAAAGACCCGAACCACGTTATTGAGTTAGAACCAGACGAGATAGCCGAAGACTTAACGTACGAGGAGGTACCTGTCAAGATTCTGGATAGGAAGGAGCATGTCCTACGCACGAAGGTCATACCACAAGTTAAAGTTTTGTGGAGAAACCATGCTATTGAGGAAATGACCTGGGAGTTGGAAACGGAAATGAAAGCGAGGTATCCTCATCTTTTCGAAACACCAGGTACGTATGTCAATTTCGAGGACGAAATTTCATAAGGAGGGGAGGTTGTAAGACCCCAAATTATTAATAAATGAAATTTAATTTTCTCTATTTATTATTCTGAAATAGTAAGGGTTGATTTGATTAATGTGGTTAGTTATGGGTAAAATGCGCAAATATTTCAAATAAGCAAGTGGTCCTAAAATATTCATTGTTGTCGGGAAATATTTGTTTGGTCGTGGAATATTCTTGTTGTCGGGGAATATTCGTACGACGGCGCAGCCTTGTGTGGGCCCCATAACAGAAAGTGATTGGATAAAGAAAACGACAAAAATAAGTTGTTTATAAATAACGGCGTAGTTGTTACCGTTAATACTGTTGGAATACCCGGAGGTTAAAACACGGTAATACGCGTTGTTGCATAGTAGCACACGGTATTGCACCAATTATTGATTCTTACGTAAGAAGGCACTACTCAATAATTGTTACAGTAATTACTGTTCAATATTGTATTTTATTGATTCAATAATTGCTGCGTTGATATTTTATATTACTGTTGTTTTAATAATTGTCACTACACAGTATTTTCTATTATCGAAACAATAATTCATATTATCTGAAAAATATTATTAGATAACATTATTGGCAATGTCTAGAAAGTTCTGTCTAAGGAGATGTTTGGTCATCTAATTGCGCGCCAGTAAGGAGAGATCCTTATTGGAAAGCCCCCTCTTTCCTGTGAACGACCTGGTTGCCAGTACTGTGATTCTGTAATATTATTTGTGTATAATTAATTATTGATTTATATGATGAGGAAAATATTAATTTTATGTGGATATAGATGAAAAAATTTTTAATGTGACAATTGTTGAAAATTAATATTTTATCTTTTTCTGATAAAATAATTCATTTAAATATATTATTTTAACAATATATTGATGGTGATATTTTTACAATAAATATGTGATATATGAGTATATGAGGAGGAAGAGTATTTTTGTGGCATTAAATGATTAACACATGTTTTGTGTGTTGGTGGACACAATTCTTGACCGAAAATTTATTATTGACTGTAAAATCGCCCGTTTGTGGATTTCGGTCAATTTCTGTTTGGAATTTGGAAAAACTTTCTTCTGCAAAGTTGTAGAGAATTGAACTTCCTATAAAAACTCGCGAGATTCGAATTTTCTGATAAAAGGGCTATTTATTATGAATTATTGAAGTTCTAAAGTTCCGAAATAATTGATTTTTAGAAGTTTTATTTATTATTTTGAAGAAAAACGTTTTTTGACATTTAAGTGGGCTAACATGTGATATAAATGGGTTGAGATCAGATGTCTAGAGGTGGGCTAAGGAAAATTTGATAAATATATTATTATTATATTAAATTTTCTGTTTTGGTGTTCTAAGCATTTTCCTATAAATAGGGTGCTTAGGTTAGAATTGAAATCACACCAGAAACACAAGTTTCTCTCTATTTCTCTCTCTATAACGAGCGTATTCTTGTGAGTATTTGATACTTTGAGTGTTGCTTTACGGTGTAAGTTTCCTTCAGCACTATATCTAGTATTCCAGTCAGAAGTACCGTCTTTCCGAGGTAAGGGATGTTATTTCTTCTTAAATGATATTATTTTCTTCAATATTATTATGCTGAAGTATTGATCTGAACTTTTTATCAAATTTGGAACTTTTCATGTCGGGATTACTATTCATGAGTTACTATTCATGAGTTACTATTCATGAGTTACTATTCACGAGTTACTATTCACCGAAAAATGAAATTTTCTTCTTTTCGTCCAAAATATCTATTCTAGATACTAGCTTTGATTGTATCCATGTTTTGATCATTCTTGAATTTTACTCCACTATGATTATTTATGAGGTATTTTTGGACATGGAATAGCTGAAATACGAATCCTTAACATTTATTATTTTGTTTCACTGGATTCGTTTCCTTAAAAAAATATTTTTTATCATCCTCAGTTCTAAATGATGACATAAATGAATATCTTTGGCCTGTAGTGCAAAGATTAATGATTTCTGATGAATATCTTTGGCCCGTAGTGCAAAGATGAACATGCGTTGAGGTGAACATGACCAACTGATGAATATCTTTGGCCTGTAGTGCAAAGATGACTATTTGATTCAAGATATTTATTGATTGATATTACATGGATAAAATGTTGATGATGGGCTTTTAAATTCATAGATAATCGTAGATTTCATTCTCTACGTAACTTCTCTATGAATTATTATTTTCTGCTGCGAATATTGATTTAAAACTTGTTGTCTATTGTATTCTATTAAATTTTTTCCTGTTGAAGACTAACGATAATTTGTTGTATATTATCTTAGTCATAATATTCTTTACTGGGCTAGTTGAGCTCACCCTTTTCCTTGTTGTTCCATTTTTCTTCTCAGGAGGCGAGAATGTAGCGAGTACTAGTCGGGGTATGGAATGATGGTTCAAGACAGTTATTTTAGTAGTCCTCACTATTTTGTAAAATAGTGTATCAATAAGTATAATGAGGACTTAATTGAGTATGAATACTATCTAGATGACAATATTTATATTTAAATTCACAGTATATGTGTTGTCGTATTTTACACGACAATTGTAATAATAAAGTTGTAGTTATTTTCTGTACCATATATTTGGCGACTCAGAATGGGTTGGATGGATTGGACCTATTTTGGGGGCGTCACAGCATTAATATCTTCAAATTTAATTCTCAACCGTTTGATTCATTAGAAAACAAACAAGATACCTTATGAATTATGGAAAGGTCGAAAACCTTCCAATAAATATCTTCGAGTGTGGGGGTGTTTTGCAAAAGTAATTGTTCCTGATCCTAAGAGGGTTAAGATAGGTCCTAAAATAATTGATTGCATATTCATAGGTTATGCAAATAACAGTAGTGCATATCGATTTCTTGTGCATAAATCAGACATTCCTGATATTCATGTCAATACATTTATAGAATCAAGGAATGCATCTTTCTTTGAAGATATTTTTCCATATAAAAATACAAAAGAAACAAGTTCCCGTAAAAGACTTAATAATACTACGACTGGTAATCATCAAACTATAATAGACCAAGAGTTTAATGAACATGGAGATGAAGATGAACCTAGACGTAGTAAAAGGGTTAAGATCTCCAAGTCTTTTGGTCCTGACTTTCTAAGTTAAATGCTAGAAAGTGAACCTCAAAGTGTGAAGGAAGCATTGTCTACTCCAGAAGCTTCATATTGGAAAGAAGCGATCAATAGTGAAATTGAATCAATTATGTAAAATCATACTTGGGAATTGGTGGATCTTCCACCAGGAACCAAACCATTAGGATGTAAATGGATCTTCAAAAGGAAAATGAAGGCCGATGGATCTATTGATAAATACAAAGCAAAACTTGTAGCCAAAGGTTATAGGCAAAAGGAGGGACTTGATTATTTTGACACTTATTCACCAGTTACAAGGATAACATCCATTCGAATGTTAATTGCAATAGCTGCAATACACAATTTAGAAATACATCAA
The DNA here is from genome assembly GCA_016801055.1 of Panax notoginseng. Taxonomy (NCBI): domain Eukaryota; kingdom Viridiplantae; phylum Streptophyta; class Magnoliopsida; order Apiales; family Araliaceae; genus Panax; species Panax notoginseng. The sequence continues at coordinate 219,052,719 of CM029012.1, read as the reverse complement.
ATGGATGTTAAAACTGCATTTCTTAATGGTGAATTAGAGGAAGAAATTTGTATGGACCAACCAAAAAGTTTTATTGCTTCTGGAAAAAAAAAGAAAGTTTGAAAGCTTGTTAAATCATTATATGGTTGGAAACAAGCACCAAAGCAGTGTCATGAAAAATTTGATAATGTTATGATATCAAATAATTTTAAAATAAATGAGTGTGACAAATGTGTATATGTCAAAAACACTCAAAGGGGATATGTAACAGTTAGTCTATACGTGGATGATATGCTAATCATTGGTAGTAATAATGATGTTATTAATGCTACCAAACAAATTTTAATTAGCAAGTTTGAAATGAAAGACATGGGCCTAGCAAATGTTATTCTAGGAATCAAGATTTCCAGAATATCTAATGGACTTATTATGTCTCAATCTCATTATATTGAGAAAATACTTGCAAAATATAATAAATATGAGAAAAGTCCAATAAGAACACTTGTTGACCCAACACTTAATCTCACTACTAATCGTGGTGAAAGTATATCTCAATTGGAATATTCTCGTATAATAGGCAGTTTAATGTATTTATCAAACTGCACCCGACCAGACATAGCATACTCAATAAGTAAGTTAAGTCGATATACAAGTAATCCTGGAAAAGAACATTGGAAGGATTTAGTAAGGGTACTTAGATATCTAAGATACACTTTAACTGACGGATTGCATTATACAAGATATCCAGTTGTACTTGAAGGATACAGTGATGCAAATTGGATATCTGACTCCCATGATACTAAATCCACAAGTGGATATGTGTTTACTCTGGGAGGTGCAGCTGTATCATAGAAATCTTCTAAGCAAACATGTATTGCAAGATCCACAATGGAATATGAATTTATTGCTTTGGATAAAGCAGGAGAAGAAGCAGAATGGCTTCGTAATTTTTTGGAGGATATTCTAATTTGGCCTAAACCAGTGCCACCAATCATTATTCATTGTGATAGTCAATCAGCGATTAGTAGGGCACAAAGTAGTAATTATAACGGTAAGTCTAGACATATACGTCGACGATATGAAACTATTGATATCTATTGACTATGTGAAGTCAAAGGATAATATTGCGGATCTACTAACGAATGGTATACCTGGAGAGCAAGTGAGAAGTTCATCAAGGGGAATGTGTTTAAAGCCTATAAAATCCTAATATACTCCATATCTATATATATTAATAATATTACGACTAGTGATAAATGAGTATTATAGGTCTATAAGAATACATTCCAACATAATGCTAATAATTAACATTTTTAATGCTAATAAGAAACATTTTTGTTTGTTTGGCTAATCTTCCAATTATAATATCAACAAAAAAAAATCAGCTATATTACAATACAATGCATAACTTGGAAGTATACTAAATAAAACCTGACAACCTTCTTGCTAATATTTCAAAGGATAACCTTTTTTTTTCTTTTTTAAACAAGTATTCTATGGGTAACTAATACTCCATCCTTGAGGAAAAATAGGATTACTTGGTAATACAATTTAGTAAATTAGGCTTATTAGCCCTGTTTCCTCCTCTTTTCCCTACCACCAAAGAAGCACCACTTGTATGAATTAGCCTGATTAATCAAGGCTGCGTGTACTAGATGATATATATATATATATATATATATATATATATATATATATATATAACGTACTAATATATAATATATTTATTATATATTAGTATAAAAGTACTCATGAAGTTCTGTTTTTATAAATTAGTTTAAAATGAATACTAAGGAAGAACACGAAAATCTGCTTTAATATTGTTATCCCAAAGTATTATTATATATACTAATTAAATAAACAGAATCAGAAAATAAACAATTTTATAATAATGACTTACAAGATGCAATTGACAAACTTTTAAAACTAAGTCAACTATTGGACAATCTCTCCTTAAAATAGATTTCGTCCCCGCTATTGGTGCTTACGGATGGAATACTGGACGTCTACTTCCCAGGATAAAATGGTCTTCGACTCTCACAAGAAGCACTTCAATGGAAGAGTTCCACGAACCAACAAAATTCTTAATACTTTCTATGACTTTTAATGAATGAAGAATAAATTTTAATTTTAAGAACTTGAGAAGGATTAAAGGTAAAGATGAAGTGATTGTTTTGGATAGATTTGGAACCAATTTATAGGTTTCTAAATACCCCTTTGAAGATATACATCCTTTCAAAGGGTTACATCATTTTGAAAGGTTACACCATTTTGAAATGTTACATCCCTCTGAAAATGTACATCTCTTTGAAAATGTACATCCCTTTGAAAAGGTATGAACCAAAGGTCACACCTATTAGTTTTATTTCATTCATATATATATCCAACAATCCCCCACATGAATGAACTTTGCGTAAATTAACGTAAATGAATATGCAGACAGACTTAGAGAGAGTATCAATGAACAAAAAATACTGAATTGGTGAAGGTAGCTTGTGGCTTTGAACCTTTCCTAGTGAAAGACTATCAGATTTTCTGGCCAATCAGTGAACATGATGTCTTGATCTGTTCAACCTTTTAGTGTAAACCGAGACAATAGAATTCACACAATATTTTTCAATTTATTTTATTGGTTCTCATTATTGTGTCCATTTTGGCCTTGGACACCTCCTGGTTTTATGAGTGTGGTAGAGAATTTAGCCTTCGTCATTCTCAAAGAAGTGTCCCCCTTCTCACTCACATAGCTAATTTCTATAATGAGTATACTGCTAATACCCCACTTGACCTTTTTATATTCAAGTTATAGAAATTATTAAAAACAAAGTTTATCCTGTTTCACTTGGCAGTTTATGCACTTTATCATCATAGAAATGGGCAGAAGTATTTATCTTCTCAGTGTTTACTAGATCACACATAATTAGTGTGAGACCTTGAATTTTATGAAATAAAAATATTCAATTTTTCTATTTTGCTAAATAGTTAAATTGATAAAAGTTTAAAGTTAAGGGTAATATGTGAAAATTTTTCAAAGTAAGCAAGTTGATATAAAATATTCGTTGTGCCGGGGAATATTCGATTAGTCGGTGTGACAATCGACATTTTGTAATTTAATTTTAATATTTATTGGATTGAATAAATATTTCTCGATGAATTAATTATTAGATTAAATAATTAATTGGTAAAATTATGGTAGATTAATTTAATTATATGTGTTATATTTATTAAATTAATGTGGAAAATTTTTGTTATTCGAAGTATGTCATTATGTGATCTTATTGTATTAAAAGAAATATTTAATAAGCCTAATGTTATTTTAATTTATTTATTTATTAATTAGAGATTTAATAATTTGACATAATTAATAAATAAGAAATTAATTATGTGATTATGTGAATTAATGAGAAATTATTATATTATATTTAATTTAAATAAAATAAATTAATTGAGTTATTTTATAAAAGGAGTGTGACATTATTTAAACTATATGATAAAGTTTATTAAATTAAATAATTTTTGAAACCTATTTTTAGCTAGCCAAACATGGCCCTAAAGCGAGTTGGGGGCAGTTAACCCATAACTGGGTAACTGACCACCAAAGCGTCAGTTGTTCCTTATTTAGTTTACGTCTTCTTCTTTCTTCTTCATTATTTGCCTAAGTCTAGAAAGCGTAACATAGAGAGATACAGAGAAAGAGTTGAGAATTCAGAGATTGTTAAGAGGATTGTGAGAGTCATCTGAGAAGGAATTCATCTTCTATTAATTCTACGTTTTGGGTAATTCTCTCCAACCCAATTCTCAATTTTACGTCATTTAAAGTTTCCATGAATATGACTCCTAAGCCTTTTGTAAAGTCTCTGTAATTAGAAATTGTAAGAGTTATGTGCATATATGTGTTAAGATGTTGTTTTAATGTGTTTTAATATATATTGTATATAATTTCTTATCATCAGTTCATAATTTTACAACGTATGTATGGCCTCAAAACTTACAGAGTATAGGTTTTGGCCATATGGCCCTTATACGTAAATTTAATGGGTCAAACATAAATGGTTTTGTAAAAATTATACTCGTATATTATTATGCAAGTTAATACGAAGAGACCAAATTTTAAATGAACAGATTCGGTGTTATAACGAATTCGTAGTGTTAAATTTTATGTTTTTGTTTAAAACCTTCAAGAACACAAAGAACAGTGAAAATTTCATGTTTTAATCCTGTTAATTATGTGTTTTAACATGTTAAAATCATGCTAGAATGGTTAAGTAGTGATTATATGTGTATTATTATGAATGGGTATGATTAAATTCGTGTAGTAATAATTTAACTGGGGTTTTTGGCTGTGTTATGCAATTTTTCGCGAATTGCAGAACAGTTTCTGGTTCGCCGCGCCGCGGTGCCAGTTTCGTGCCTTAACATCCGCGCCGCAACACCAAGAGTCTGGCCGCAGCGCCATCGCGTCGCAGCGCCGAGTACCAGTACAACAGTGGTGCCGCAGCGTCACTCTCCAGAATGTTCAGAAATGAACTATTTTTAAATGTCAAGTCTAGTAATGTGTTAGTAACTTAATGTAATGAACATAGAAATGTGTTAGAAGTATAATAAGATGTTAAAATAGATGCTTAACATGTAAATAACATAATTGCATGTGGACTGAATTATTAAAGGCATAGTTAGCTTATTATTCGTGAAGTGCTTATTATGTTACAATAAGTGTGATAATTTGACTAAGTATAGTCATAACCAAAGTTAGACAAAAAGAAAGAAGTTGCTATGATTAATTACGTTATAATTGACTGGTATTGGGAACGTAAATGAAATGTAGGATTTAAATCAAGCGACGAGTTTAATTAACGTGTAATCTACGCATGAGGCAAGTTTTCGAACCCTACTTGTTATCATTATTCAAGTTTATAAATCAAGTTCATTGTTATGTTAAAGATTTACTATCTTTTCAAAGTATGACTCTGTTATACAATAATTATTCTATTGTATACCTATTGAGATTGTTATTCATTATAAATATCATTTACTGTTAAACCTCGTTAGACTAGCGAACCCTTAATGATTCGACTAGTCCATAGTTGATGAGCATTCTAAATTTAAGAACCCTTGATGATTTATCCAAACCAAACTTCCTTTGGTGCGGACTCTAATGTCAAACTGAGATGAACAATCCTGTAAAGGGATTATTTACGCTTTAGCGTTAAGATATTGTGCACAGTATGATACTAAGAGCTGATCCCCCTAAGTACGAGAAGAAAGGTCCATAGTCTTGTGACTGTTAAAGGTTTCAAGTATAACCCTTGATAACCTAGGACATAGGTCAAGGTCTTATGACCCTTAGAAGTTCTTTTGTTTCTTGTTATTCATTCTTGATTTAAAAGCTGAGTTTTCATGTTTCAGAAACCTTTGATTTATTCGCATGTTATTATTTCTTTGTTATATTGTTATACTTATGGGCAATGGTGCTCACTCTTGCGTAATAATAACATTGCAGTTAAGAACGAAAGATCAGACAAGCCTTCCACTAGTAAAGGCAATGGCAAGATTAGCAAGTAATGAAGACTGGCTATTATGTGGTTATGTAATGATATTTAGACTTGATGTTGTTTAAGTCTTATTATTTGTTTATGTTTTCGCACAGATGTTTAAGGTTAGCATTGTAAGACCCCGAATTTTTTTTTTTTAATAAAATAGAATTTCCTTTATTTCTTATTTTGAAATAGTAAGGGTTTATTTGATTAATGTGGTTAGTTATGGGTAAAATACACAAATATCTTAAATAAGCAAGTGGTTATAAAATATTCATTGTTGTCGGGGAATATTAGTTTTGTCGTGGAATATTCTTGCTGTCGGGGAATATTCGTACGACGGAATAGCCTTTTGTGGGCCCCATAACGAAATGTGATTGGATGACGAAAACGACAAGTATAAGTTGTTTATAAATAACGGCGTAGTTGTTACCGTTAATACTGTTGGAATACCCGGTGGTTGAAACACAGTAATACGCGTTGTTGCACAGTAACACACGATATTGCACCAATTATTGATTCTTATGTAAGAAGGCACTACTCAATAATTGTTACAGTAATTATTGTTCAGTATTTTATTTTATTGATTCAATAGTTGTTGCGTTGATATTTTATATTACTGTTGTTTCAATAATTGTCACTACATAGTATTTTCCATTATCGAAGCAATAATTCATATTATTTGAATAATATTATTAGATAACATTATTGGTAATGTCTAGAAAGTTCTGTCTAAGGAGAGGTTTGATCACCTAATTGTGCGCCAGTAAAGAGAAATCCTTATTGGAAAGCCCCCTCTTTCCTGGGAACGGCCTAGTTGCCAGTATTGTGATTCTGTAATATTATTTGTGAATAATTAATTATTAATTTATATGGTGAGAAAAATATTAATTTTATGTGGATATAGATGGAGAAAATTTTTAATGTGACAATTGTTGAAAATTAATATTTTATCTTTTTCTGATAAAATAATTTATTTAAATATATTATTATATTTTAATAATATAATAATGGTGATATTTTTACAATGAATGTGGGATATATGATTATATGAGGAGAAAGAGTATTTTTGTTGCATTAAATGATTAACACATGTTTTGTGTGTCGGTGGACCGCATTTCTTGACTGAAATTTGATTATAGCTTGTAAAATCGTCCGTATGTGAATTTTGGTCAATTTATGTTTAGAATTTAGAAAAATTTTCTTCTGCAAAGTTGTAGAGAATTGAATTTTCTATAAAAAGGCGCGAGATTCGAATTTTCTGATAAAAGGGTTATTTATTATGAATTATTGAAGTTCCGTAGTTCCGAAATAATTAATTTTTAGAAGTTTTATTTATGTTTAAAAAGAAAACCATTTTTTAAATGTTTGTGGACATCTTTAACATGTGTTAGATGGCTGAAATCAGATTTCTAAGTGGGCGTAGGAATTTGTTTATATATAATATTATTATATTAAATTTTCTGCTTTGGTGTTCTAAGCATTTTCCTATAAATAGGGTGCATAGGTTAGAATTGAAAATTACACCAGAAACTACAGATTTCTCTCTCTTTCTCTCTCTATATATCGAGCGTATTTTGTGAGTATTTTTATACTTTGAGTGTTGCTATACGGTGCAAGTTCCTTCAGCACTATATCTGATATTCCAACCAGAAGTACTATCCTTTTGAGGTAAGGGATGTTATTTTCTTCGTAAATGATATTATTTCTTCAATATCATTATACCAAAATATTGGTTGGAACTTTTTATTAAATTTGGAATTTTTTCATGTCGGGGTTACTATTCATGAGTTACTATTCATGAGTCTATTCACGAGTTACTATTCATGAGTACTATTCACGAAGCATGATGATTTTTTTGTGAAAATTCTATCTTTTAGTGTCGGAGTTACTATTCAAGAATACGACACTATTCACGTATACGGCACTATTCACGAATACGATACTATTCACAGAAAAATTAAATTTTCTTTTCTGTGTCCAAGATTGTCTGTTATGATTCCTATCTTTGATTGGATCTATGTTTTGATCATTCTTGAATTTTACTCCACTCTAATTATTTATGAAGTATTTTTAAACTTGGATTGTGTAAAGTACGAATCCTTAATATTTGTTCTTTTGTTTCACTGGATTCGTTTTTTTTAAAAATATTTTTCATCATCCTCAGTCCTAAATGATGATATAACTGAATATCTTTGGCCTGTAGTGCAAAGATGAATGATTTTCTGATGAATATCTTTGGCCCGTAGTGCAAAGATAAACAGGTGTTTAGATGAACATGACCAACTGATGAATATCTTTGGCCCGTAGTGCAAAGATGAACAGGTGTTGAGATGAACATGACCAACTGATGAATATCTTTGGCCTGTAGTGCAAAGATGACTATTTGATTCAAGATGTATATTGATTGATGTTACAAGGATAAAATATTGTTGATGGACTTTTAAATTCATAGATGATAGTAGATTTCATCCTCTACTTAACTCTTCTAATGAATTATTATTTTCGCTGCGAATATTAATTTAAAATTTGTTGTCTATTGTATTCTATTAAATTTTTCCCTGTTGAAGACTAACGATAATTTGTTCTATATTATCTTAGTCATAATATTCTTTACTAGGCTAGTTGAGCTCACCATTTTCCTTTTTGTTCCATTTTTCTTCTCAGGAGGCGAGAATGTAGCGGGTACTAGTCGGGATATGGAATGATAGTTCAAGATAGTTTTCTTAGTAGTCCTCACTATTTTATAAAATAGTGTATCAATAATTATAATGAGGACTTAATTGAGTATGAATACTGTCTAGATGACAATATTTGTATTTAAACTCACAGTATATGTGTTGTCATATTTTGCACGACAATTATAATAATAAAGTTGTAGTTATTTCTGTACCATGTATTTGGCGACTCAAAATGGGTTGGGTGGAATGGACCTATTTTGGGGGCGTCACAAGTATGACCTGGGAGAGGGAGGTTGAGAATCTTCACACACGACTAGGAAATATAGAATGTGATTTGGTCCACGAGAAGGGTCAAAACGAGGAGAAGTCTAAAGAAATAGAGAAGTTAAAGAAGGAACTGAAGGAAAGCTCAGAGAGGCTGATCATAGCAGAGGAGGGTTGGGTAAGAGAATCACGTCGTGCTGATCTTGCAGAAAGGGATTGTCGTGTAAAGAAGGCTAAGCTTGGAGAGACATACTCTACACTAAATAATGCAATGGATGAAGCCCAGGATCGAGTTTTGAGGTACCCAATCCAGTTTGAAGGTCTACTATCGTACATGCTGGATCGCAGAACGATGTCTCGCATCATAGAAGAGGAACGTAGCAAGGCTATTCGGCACCTTAACAAGCAGTGATAGGATTTGTTTAATTATGTGAAAAACTTATCTGGTTTTTAGATGTAAATTCAGACGTGTTTATGAACGAATGAATATTTTAATATTTTAAATCCTGTAGATTTTTTATCTCGGGAAAGTTGATGTAAATAGCAGTGTGATGCTATCATTTGATGTTAAAACTTTTGATTTGAATAAATATATCAAGTTATTTGAGATAATGTGTTAAGTGATTATTTTAAATTATTGAGTTAAGCCTTAACTATTTAGAGAATTTAATAAAGATCTAATAAGCGTATATTCTTAACAGAAATATGCCGTCGAGAAGAAGACAAAACCGTCAACCAGCTCAGGAAGAGTTAACGAATAATAACAATAACGCCAATGCTAATTCCGTCCAACAATTAGTGAACTTACTAGCTGGAGCAATGAATAATTAACCTCAAGCTCCACCGAATAATTCGTTTAAGGATTTCAAGGCGGTGGGACCGCAAGAGTTTAAAGGCTCCATGAACCCGATCGAAGCTCAAACTTTGGTTATGGAGATGGAGAAGGTTTTTGAGGTCGCAAGAGTTAGAGAGGACCAGAAGACCGCTTTTGCAACGTTTATGCTGAAATCTGAAGCCAATTTTTGGTGGCAAACAAATAAGGTCCATGGAGGAGAAGGTATGATAACCTGGGAGAGGTTCAAGGAGATGTTTTTCGAGATATATTTCCCGACTACCTCGCAGAACCAATTGGAGGTTCAGTTTTTGGAATTGAAACAAGGGAATATGTATGTATCAGATTATGCAGCTAGATTTAACGAATTGGCAAGGTTCGCCACGTATCAAGTGCACATAGACGAGAGAAAAGCAAGAAGGTTCGAACAAGGATTGAAGCCATGGCTGTATAGTAAGGTGTCGATGTTTCAGTTGAAGACATTCGCTGGGGTACTAGAGAAAGCCATACTCGCTGAAGGTGGAAGCGATGCGGTAACCAAATACAATCAGGATCAGAAGAAGAAGAAGAATGAAAGTGAAGGAAATAACAAAGCTAGTGGAAGTACTACAGGAGGAGGTAATAATAATCAGAAGAGAAGGTGGTCTGACAACACATCAACCGGAAACCAGCAAGGAGGTCAGAAGAAAAGGATTAAAGCATGCCTGACCTGCGGGAAAGCTCATTTGGGAGTGTGTATGAAGGGTAAACGTGTGTGCTACAATTGTGGTCAGGAAGGCCACATAGCACCTAACTGTCCTAATCCAAAGAAGGGTGCCTGCTCCACTTGTGGTTTAAAGGATCATTTGGCAAGAGACTGTCTTAAGAAAGGATTTGGAGGGGCAGGATCAGGAGAAAACCGGGGAAAAATCTGTCTACTTATAAGGAAATAAGTTACTACCAATAGTACCTTCAAGTCATGATCTTTTGGGAGCCTGTGGTGGGCTAAGATGACCCAAGAAGATACTATTGGACCAGTAGTTTTGAGGCCTTATTTTGATGGATTTGATTCGATTCGGTTACAATAATAGTTACCATGCTAGTATTGGAATGCCACCTTATGAAGCGTTATACGGCAGAAAGTGCAGAACTCCGCTATACTGAGATGAAGTTGGCGAAAGACAATTACTAGGCCCGGAATTGGAACAACAAACAACAAAAATAGTCAAATTGATCCGAACAAGATTGACAGCAGCTCAAGATAGATAGAAGAAGTACGCATATCTACACCGTAAAAATGTTGAGTTCGAACCAGGTAGTTATGTGTTCTTAAAGGTCTCTCCCTGGAAGGGAAAGATCAGGTTTGGAAAGAAAGGGAAATTAAGCCTAAGATTCATTGGACCCTTTGAAATTCTGAGAAGGATCGGAGAAGTTGCGTATGAGGTAGCGTTACCTCTAACACTCGAGAATGTCCACAACGTTTTCCATGTCTCAGTCCTACGACCCTACAAACCTGATTACAAGCACGTCATTGAATACGAAGCCCTACATTTCGACAAAGACTTATCTTACGAAGAAATTCCTGTTCAAATTGTCGACCGAAAAGAACAAATTCTGAGAAATAAAGTAGTACTTTCTGTTAAGGTAATTTGGAGGAACCACAACGCTGAAGAAGCTACGTGGGAACTAGAAGAGAATATGATGAAGAATTATCCTCATTTATTTACCTAGATTGTTATAAGCGATTCTGGGGACAGAATCTTTGTAAGGGGAGAGAATGTAATGGGTCAAAATTATTGAGTCGTGATTCTGGGGACATAATCCTTTTAAGAGGGGGAAGATGTGACGACCGATATTTTGCAATTTAATTTTAATATTTATTGGATTGAATAAATATTTCTCGATAAATTAATTATTAGATTAAATAATTAATTGATGAAATTATGGTAGATTAATTTAATTATATGTGTTAAATTTATTAAATTAATGTGGAGAATTTTTGTTATTCGAAGTATGTCATTATGTGAGCTTATTGTATTAAAAGAAATATTTAATAAGCCTAATGTTATTTTAATTTATTTATTTATTAATTAGAGATTTAATAATTTGACATAATTAATAAATAAGAAATTAATTATGTGATTATGTGAATTAATGAGAAATTATTATATTATATTTAATTTAAATTAAATAAATTAATTGAGTTATTTTATAAAAGGAGTGCGACATTATTTAAAATATATGATAAAGTTTATTAAATTAAATGATTTTTGAAACCTATTTTTAGCTAGCCAATCATGGCCCTAAAGGGTGTTGGGGGCAGTTAATCCATGACTGGGTAACTGACCACCAACGCGTCAGTTTTTTCTTATTTAGTTTACGTCTTCTTCTTTCTTCTTCATTATTTGCCCAAGTCTAGAAAGCGTAACAGAGAGAGATACAGAGAAAGAGTTGAGAATTCAGAGATTGTTAAGAGGATTGTGAGAGTCACCTGAGAAGGAATTCATCTTCTATTAATTCTACGCTTTGGGTAATTCTCTCCAACCCAATTCTCAATTTTACGTCATTTAAAGTTTCCATGAATATGACTCCTAAGCTTTCTGTAAAGTCTCTGTAATTAGAAATTGTAAGAGTTATGTGCATATATGTGTTAAGATGTTGTTTTAATGTGTTTTAATATATATTGTATATAATTCCTTATCATCAGTTCATAATTTTACAACGTATGTATGGCCTCAAAACTTACAAAGTATGGGTTTTGGCCATATGACCCTTATACGTAAATTTAATGTGTTAAACATAAATGGTTTTGTAAAAATTATACTCGTATATTATTATGCAAGTTAATACGAAGAGACCAAATTTTAAATGAACAGATTCGGTGTTATAACGAATCCGTAGTGTTAAATTTTATGTTTTTGTTCAAAACCTTCAAGAACTCAAAGAACAGTGAAAATTTCATGTTTTAATCCTGTTAATTATGTGTTTTAACATGTTAAAATCATGCTGGAATGGTTAAGTAGTTATTATATGTGTATTATTATGAATGAGTATGATTAAATTCGTGTAGTAATAATTTAATTGGGGTTTTTGGCTGTGTTCTGTAATTATTCGCGAATTGCAGAACAGTTTCTGGTTCGCCGCGCCGCGGCGCCAGTCTCGTGCCTTAACATCCGCGTCGCAGCGCCAAGAGTCCGGTCGCAGCGCCATCGCGCCGCGTACCAGTACAACAGTGGCGCCGTAGCGCCACTCTCCAGAATGTTCAGAAATGAACTATTTTTAAATGTCAAGTCTAGTAATGTGTTAGTAACTTAATGTAATGAACATAGAAATGTGTTAGAAGTATAATAAGATGTTATAATATATGCTTAACATGTGAATAACATAATTGCATGTGGACTGAATTATTAAAGGCATAGTTAGCTTATTATTCGTGAAGTGCTTATTATGTTACAATAAGTGTGATAATTTGACTAAGTATAGTCATAACCAAAGTTAGACAAAAAGAAAGAAGTTGCTATGATTAATTACGTTATAATTGACTGGTATTGTGAACGTAAATGAAATGTAGGATTTAAATCAAGCAACGAGTTTAATTAACGTGTAATCTACGCACGAGGCAAGTTTCCTAACCCTAGTTGTTATCATTATTCAAGTTTATAAATCAAGTTCATTGTTATGTTAAAGATTTACTATCTTTTCAAAGTATGACTCTGTTATACAATAATTATTCTATTGTATACCTATTGAGATTGTTATTCATTATAAATATCATTTACTGTTAAACCTCGTTAGACTAGCGAACCCTTAATGATTCGACTAGTCCATAGTTGATGAGCGTTCTAAATTTCAGAACCCTTGATGATTTATCCAAACCAAACTTCTGTTGGTGCGGAATCTAATGTCAAACTGAGATGAACAACCCTGTAAAAGGATTATTTACGCTTTAGCATTAAGTTATTGTGCACAGTATGGTACTAAGGGCTTATCCCCCTAAGTACGAGAAGAAAGGTCCATAGTCTTATGACTGTTAAAGGTTTCAAGCATAACCCTTGATAACCTAGGACATAGTTCAAGGTCTTATGACCCTCAGAAGTTCTTTTGTTTCTTGTTATTCATTCTTGATTCAAAAGCTGAGTTTTCATGTTTCAGAAACCTTTGATTTATTCGCATGTTATTATTTCTTTGTTATATTGTTATACTTGTGGGCAATCGTGCTCACTCTTGCATAATAATAACATTGCAGTTAAGAATGAAAGATCAGACAAGCCTTCCACTAGAAAAGGCAAGGGCAAGATTAACAAGTAATGAAGACTGGCTATTATGTGGTTATGTAATGATATTTAGACTAGATGTTGTTTAAGACTTATTATTTGTTTATGTTTTCGCACAGATGTTTAAGGTTAGTATGACCTGGGATCATATTTATTATTTAGATGTTGTAACCCCATAAGGGGAGGATTTATTTCTATCTATTGTATGGTTTATTTTTATTATGGGTGGATAGATATATGGTGTTTGTATAGTGAACACCAAATCATGTGGGAATGGAAGTACCCGGATTTGGGGGTGTCACAGGTTGGTATCAAAGCTGTAGGTTATGAACCTTAGGTGGGGGAACAACCTTAGGTAATAGCCTTATAGGAAGAACATAGTGAAAGAAAACACTTATCGAGTTCTAAGAGATGAATTCTTAATTCATTAAAGATAATAAAAGACTTTATGTGCTTATGTGTTTAAGTATGTGCTCACTAGTATGACTTAGTAACTAAAACTAAAAATTATATTGTTAGGACGTCAGATGTTGGAGGAGCTAGTCGAGCTGGGGAGGAGGAACCCCGAGTGCCTACTGAGGAGGAGCCCCGAGACATTCATGTTGTCAGGGAGCAGTTGATTCAGAGAGAGCCATCTCCATTGATCACTGTTGTTGGTCAGGAGCATGAGCCTGAGACTGATCCAGAGGAGGATCCTGAGGAGGATGAGGAAGAAGAGGAGTTCCCACCGAACTCCATTGATGCTGAGATGTACGACGCATTATATAACCGTAGAGTAAAATTATGAGATACTGTTCAGGATTTGACTGAGCGGGCGATTAGTCAGCAGCTTACTCTCGAGCAGAAGGAGAGGGAGGTTGAGAATCATCACACACGACTGGAAAATGTAGAATGGGATTTGGTCCACGAGAAGGGTCAAAACGAGGAGAAGTCTGAAGAAATAGAGAAGTTAAAGAAGGAACTGAAGGAAAGCTCATAGAGGCTGATTATAGCAGAGGAGGGCTGGGTAAGAGAATCACGTTGTGCTGATCTTGCAGAAAGGGATTGTCGTGTAAAGAAGGCTAAGCTTGGAGAGACATACTCTACACTTAATAATGCAATGGATGAAGCCCATGATCGAGTTTTGAGGTACCCAATCCAGTTTGTAGGTCTACCATCATACATGCTGGATCGCAGAATGATGTCTCGCATCATAGAAGAGGAACGTAGCAAGGCTATTCAACACCTTAACAGGAAATGATAGGATTTGTTTAATTATGTGAAAAACTTATTTGGTTTTTAGATGTAAATTCAGACGTGTTTATGGACGAATAAATATTTTAAATCCTGTAAGATTCTTTATCTCGGGATAATTGATGTAAATAGAAGTGATGCTATCGTTTGATGTTAAAACTTTTGATTTGAATAAATATATCAAGTTATTTTAGATAATGTGTTAAGTGATTATGTTAAATTGTTGAGTTAAGCCTTAACTATTTAGAGAATTTAATAAAGATCTAATAAGCGTATATTCTTAACAAAAATATGCCGCCGAGAAGAAGACAAAATCGTCAACCAGCTCAGAAAGAGTCAACGAATAATAACAATAACTCCAATGCTAATTCCGTCAAACAATTAGTGAACTTACTAGCTGGAGCAATGAATAATCAACCTCAAGCTCCACCGAATACTTCGTTTAAGGATTTCAAGGCGGTGGGACCGCCAGAGTTTAAAGGCTCCATGAACCCGATCGAAGCTCAGACTTGGGTTATGGAGATGGAGAAGGTTTTTGAGGTCGCAAAAGTTAGAGAGGACCATAAGACTGCTTTTGCAACGTTTATGCTGAAATCTGAAGCCAGTTTTTGGTGGCAAGCAAATAAGGTCCGTGGAGGAGAAGGTATGATAACCTGGGAGAGGTTCAAGGAGATGTTTTTCGAGATGTATTTGCCGACTACCTTGCAGAACCAATTAGAAGTTCAGTTTCTGGAATTGAAATAAGGGAATATGTCTGTACCATATTATGAGGCTAGATTCAACGAATTGGCAAGGTTCGCCACGTATCAAGTGCACACGGACGAAAAAAAAGTAAGAAGGTTCGAACAAGGATTGAAGTCGTGGTTGTATAGTAAGGTGTCGATGTTTCAGTTGAAGACATTTGTCGGGGTACTAGAGAAAGCCATACTCGCTGAAGGTGGAAGCGATGCGGTAACCAAATACAATCAGGATCAGAAGAAGAAGAAGAATAAAAGTGAAGGAAATAACAAGGCTAGTGGAAGTACTACAGGAGGAGGTAATAATAATCAGAAGAGAAGGTGGTCTGACAACACATCAACTAGAAACCAGCAAGGAGGTCAGAAGAAAAGGATTGAAGCGTGCCCGACCTGCGGGAAAGCTCATTTGGGAGTGTATATGAAGGGTAAACGTGTGTGCTACAATTATGGCCAAGAAGGCCATAGAGCACCTAACTGTCCTAATTCAAAGAAGGGTGCCTACTTCACTTGTGGTTCAAAGGATCATTTGGCAAGAGTCTGTCCTAAGAAAGGATCTGGAGGGGCAGGATCAGGAGGAAATCGGGGAAATAGTAGTGGGAGCGCTTTGACCATCACAGGACCAACCACACCCAATCGACTGACCGCCAGGACTTTCAATATGACGGTGCAGGATGCAGTGCAGTCGCGGGATATAGTGTCAGGTATCGTTTCGATCAATAGAGTTAATGCTTACGTATTATTTGATTCGGGTGCTACTTGTTCATTTATATCCAATGACTTTGCTAAGAATTTAGAATTGCCTAAGGATGAGTTAGAATACCCCATGAACATAGAGATCGCGAATAGAGATATAATCCCTGTTAAGTACGTGCATAAGAACTGTAGAGTGGATATTAAGGGTAATATCATGAACGTAAATCTTATCCCTATTCGACTTGGGGAATTTGACGTTATCTTAGGAATGGACTGGTTATTCAATTACGGGGCGGTAATTGATTGCCAAAAGAAGCGTATTAACCTTATGACTCCGTCAAAGGTTATGTTTTATGGTAGCAAGTCGCCTAAATAAGCGAGTTGTCTGACGATGATGCAGGCCAGGAAGTTATTACGACAAGGATGTGTAGGATATCTAGCTTACATAGTCGACAGTTGTAAAGAGAATCCGAAAGTAGAGGAGATACCAGTAGTGAGAGATATCGCCGACGTATTTCCAGACGATTTACCAGGACTTTCGCCAGATAGAGAGGTCGAATTTGTGATCGATTTGGCTCCAGGAACGACTCCAATATCGAATACACCATACCGAATGGCACCGATAGAGATGAAAGAACTGATGGTCCAACTACAAGAATTACTGGACAAGAAGTATATCCAACCAAGTGTATCACCTTGGGGAGCGTCGGTTTTATTTGTGAAGAAGAAGGATGGGACAATGCGGCTCTACATTGACTATAGAGAACTGAATAAGGTCACAATTAAGAATAGATATCCATTACCGAGAATCGATGATCTGTTTGATCAATTGAGGGGAGCAAAATACTTTTCCAAGATATATTTGAGGAATGGTTATCATCAACTGATGGTGAGACCAGAGAATGTACCAAAGACAGCGTTCAGAACACGATATGGTCACTACAAATTTTTAGTAATGTCGTTTGGTCTAACGAATGCTTCTGCAGCATTTATGGGACTAATGAATGGTTTGTTCAAGCCGTTTTTGGACAAGTTTGTAGTGGTATTTATAGATGATATTTTGGTATATTCAAAAACCAAGGAAGAACATGAAGAGCATTTGAGATTAACGTTGGAAGTGTTAAGAAGAGAGAAGTTGTATGCCAAGTTTTTGAAATGCGAATTCTGGATCGAGCGGGTACAATTTCTTGGACATGTGATCGATAGGGACAGAATTTCGGTGGATCCCTCCAAGGTTGAAGCTGTGATTAACTGGGATCAGTCGAAGACGCCGTCGAAAGTAAGAAGTTTTCTTAGATTGGCAGGTTATTACAGAAGGTTCATTCAGGACTTTTCCAAGATTGCAACTCCATTAACGAATTTGACTCGAAAAGCTGTGAAATTTGTTTAGATGGAGAAGTGTGAGGAAAGCTTTCAAGAATTGAAGAAGAGGTTGAGTTCAACACCTAAGTTGTCTCTTCCGGACGATACATGAAATTTTGTGGTTTATAGTGATGCGTCGCATAAGGGACTTGGCTGTGTGCTTATGCAGAACGGTAGAGTCATTGCGTATGCGTCACGACAACTGAAAGATTATGAAAAGGGGTATTCGACCCATGACTTGGAGTTAGCTGTAGTGGTTTTTGCTTTAAAAATCTGGAGGCACTATCTCTATGGGGAGAAGTGAGAAATATATACGGACCATAATAGTCTAAAATATATTTTTACACAAAAAGAATTGAATATACGCCAAAGAAGGTGGTTGGAGTTAATTAAGGACTACGACTGTGAGATTTTATACCATCCGGGTAAGGCAAACGTGGTTGCCGATGCCTTAAGTAGAAAGGGTCAGGAGAAGTTGATGATGTTAACCGCTCAGAAGGAATTGATTTTAGCAATGGAAAAGTTGGAGTTAGAAGTGAATTATCCTATGGAAATAGATGAGAAATTGTTTCAGATGCAATCTGGTACAAGACAACTCTACTCGATAAAGTTAAGGAGGCTCAACTTCAGGACGATGAATGCAAAAAGGTGATAAGAAAGATATCCGAAGGAACTGAACCGAGATTTAAAATGGATAAGGAAGGAATACTGAGATTCGAGAACAGAATTTGGGTGCCGCCAGTACTAGAGATTAAGGAAGACATCTTGAGCGAGGCTCATAGCTCACGATATTCGATTCACCCTGGTAGTACCAAGATGTATCAAGATCTTTGACAACATTTCTGGTGGCCTAATCTGAAACGAGATGTTGCCAAGTGTCTAACCTGTCAGAAAGTGAGAACATCAGAAACCGAGTGGATTGCTACAACCGCTAGAGATCCCAGAATAGAAATGGGAACCTATTACAATGGACTTCGTGGTTGGCCTTCCGACGACTCAGAAAGGCTACGACGCAGTATGGGTTATCGTTGACTGACTGACGAAATTCGCACACTTCCTTCCGATCAAAATTAGATTCAACTTAGATATATGCAATACAATCTCATTCGCAACTGTGTACCCATGCATTCTTGTAGACATTTTCATAAGTTCGACGTAAAGCGCGGATCCTTATCAGAAACGATTGACACCGGCACTCCGTGCCTCGAAACAATCTCTTTTACATATAACTTTGCCAACTGATCTAAGTTAAATCTGATTTTGAGCGGAAGGAAGTGTGCTGATTTCCTCAGTCGGTCAACGATAACCCATACTGCGTCGTAGCCTTTCTGAGTCGTCGGAAGGCCAACCATGATGTCCATTGTAATATGTTCCCATTTCCATTCTGGGATCTCTAGCGGTTGTAGCAATCCACTCGATCTCTGATGTTCTGCTTTCACTTTCTGATAGGTTAGACACTTGGCAACACACTTTGCAACATCTAGTTTCAGATTAGGCCACCAGAAATTTTGTCAAAGATCTTGGTACATCTTGGTACTACAAGGGTGAATCAAATATTGTGAGCTATGAGCCTCGCTCAAGATGTCTCCCTTAATCTCTGGTACTGGCGTCACCCAAATTCTGTTCTCGAATCTCAGTATTCCTTTCTTATCCATTTTAAATATCGGTTCAGTTCCTTCGGATATCTTTCTTATCACATTTTTGCATTCATCGTCCTGAAGTTGAGCCTCCTTAACTTTATCCAGTAGAGTTGTACCAGATTGCAACTGAAACAGTTTCTCATCTATTTCCATAGGATAATTTACTTCTAACTCCAACTTTTCCATTGCTGAAATCAATTCCTTCTGAGCGGTCAACATCATCAACTTCTCCCGACCCTTTCTACTTAAGGCGTCGGCAACCACATTTGCCTTATCCGGATAGTATAAAATCTCACAGTCGTAGTCCTTAATTAACTCTAACCACCTTCTTTGGCGCATATTCAATTCTTTCTGTGTAAAAATATATTTCAGACTCTTATGGTCCGTATATATTTCACACCTCTCCCCGTAGAGATATTGCCTCCAGATTTTCAAAGCAAAAATCGCTGCAGCTAACTCCAAGTCATGGGTCGGATATCCCTTTTCATAATCTTTCAATTGTCGTGACGCATACGTAATGACTCTACCGTTCTGCAGAAGCACACAGCTAAGTCCCTTATGCGACGCATCACTATAAACTATAAAATTTCATGTATCGTCCGGAAGAGACAACACAGGTGCTGAACTCAACCTCTTCTTCAATTCTTGAAAGCTTTCCTCACACTTCTCCGTCCAAACAAATTTCACAGCTTTTCGAGTCAAATTCGTTAACGGCATATCACAATTCTCAATTTTACGTCATTTAAAGTTTCCATGAATATGACTCCTAAGTCTTCTGTAAAGTCTCTGTAATTGGAAATTGTAAGAGTTATGTGCATATATGTGTTAAGATATTGTTTTAATGTGTTTTAATATATATTGTATATAATTCCTTATCATCAGTTCATAATTTTACAACGTATGTATGGCCTCAAAACTTACAGAGTATGGGTTTTGGCCATATGGCCCTTATACATAAATTTATTGTGTCAAACATAAATGGTTTTGTAAAAATTATACTCGTATATTATTATGCAAGTTAATACGAAGAGACCAAATTTTAAATGAACAGATTCGGTGTTATAACGAATCCGTAGTGTTAAATTTTATGTTTTTGTTCAAAACCTTCAAGAACATAAAGAATAGTGAAAATTTCATGTTTTAATCATGTTAATTATGTGTTTTAACATGTTAAAATCATGCTAGAATGGTTAAGTAGTGATTATATGTGTATTATTATGAATGGGTATGATTAAATTCGTGTAGTAATAATTTAATTGGGGTTTTTGGTCGTGTTCTATAATTTTTCGCGAATTGCAGAACAGTTTCTGGTTCATCTCGCCGCGGCACCAGTCTCGTGCCTTAACATCCGCGCCGCAGTGCTACGGCGCCGCATCACCAAGAGTCCGGCCACAGTGCCATCGCGCCGTAGCGCCGAGTACCAGTATAACAGTGGCGCCGCAGTGCCACTCTCCAGAATGTTCAGAAATGAACTATTTTTAAATGTCAAGTCTAGTAATGTGTTAGTAACTTAATGTAATAAACATAGAAATGTGTTAGAAGTATAATAAGATGTTAAAATAGATGCTTAACATGTAAATAACATAATTGCATGTGGGCTGAATTATTAAAGGCATAGTTAGCTTATTATTCGTGAAGTGCTTATTATGTTACAATAAGTGTGATAATTTGACTAAGTATAGTCATAACCAAAGTTAGACAAAAAGAAAGAAGTTGCTATGATTAATTACGTTATAATTGACTGGTATTGTGAACGTAAATGAAATGTAGGATTTAAATCAAACGACGAGTTTAATTAACGTGTAATCTACGCATGAGACAAGTTTCCTAACCCTACTTGTTATCATTATTCAAGTTTATAAATCAAGTTTATTGTTATGTTAAAGATTTACTATCTTTTCAAAGTATGATTCTGTTATACAATAATTGTTCTATTGTATACCTATTGAGATTGTTATTCATTGTAAATATCATTTACTGTTAAACCTCGTTAGACTAGCGAACCCTTAATGATTCGACTAGTCCATAGTTGATGAGCGTTCTAAATTTTAGAACCCTTGATGATTTATCCAAACCAAACTTCCTTTGGTGCGGACTCTAATGTCAAACGGAGATGAACAACCCCGTAAAGGGATTATTTACGCTTTAGCGTTAAGATATTGTGCACAGTATGGTACTAAGGGCTGATCCCCCTAAGTACGAGAAGAAAGGTCCATAGGCTTATGACTGTTAAAGGTTTCAAGTATAGCCCTTGATAACCTAGGACATAGTTCAAGGTCTTATGACCCTCAGAAGTTCTTTTGTTTCTTGTTATTCATTCTTGATTCAAAACCTGAGTTTTCATGTTTCAAAAACCTTTGATTTATTCGCATGTTATTATTTCTTTGTTATATTGTTATACTTGTGGGCAATCGTGCTCACTCTTGCGTAATAATAACATTGCAGTTAAGAACGAAAGATCAGACGAGCCTTCCACTAGTAAAGGCAAGGGCAAGATTAGCAAGTAATGAAGACTGGCTATTATGTGGTTATGCAATGATATTTAGACTTGATGTTGTTTAAGACTTATTATTTGTTTATGTTTTCGCACAGATGTTTAAGGTTAGTATGACCTGGGATCGTATTTATTATTCAGATGTTGTAACCCCATAAGGGGATGATTTATTTCTATCTATTGTATGGGTTATTTTTATTGTGGGTAGATAGATATATAGTGTTTGTATAGTGAACACCAAATCATGTGGGAATGGAAGTACCCAGATTTGGAGGTGTCACAGGTTGGTATTAGAGCTGTAGGTTATGAACCTTAGGTGGGGGAACAACCTTAGGTAATAGCCTTATAGGAAGAACATATTGAAGGAAAACTCTTATCGAGTTCTAAGAGATGAATTCTTAAATCATTAAAGATAATAGAAGACTTTATGTGCTTATGTGTTTAAGTATGTGTTCACTAGTATGACTTAGTAACTAAAACTTAAAATTATGTTGTCAAGATGTCAGATGTTGGAGGAGCAAGTTGAGCTGGGGAGGAGGAGCCCCGAGACATTCATGTTGTCAGGGAGCAGTTGATTCAGAGAGAGCCATCTCCATTGATCACTATTGTTGGTCAGGAGCATAAACATGAGCTTGAGACTGATCCAGAGGAGGATCCTAAGGAGGAAGAGGAAGAAGAGGAGTTGCCACCGAACTCCATCGATGCTGAGATGTACGACGCGTTATATGACCGTAGCGTAGAATTACGAGATACTGTTCAGGATTTGATTGAGCGGGCGATTAGTCAGCAGATTACACTCGAGCAGAAGGAGAGGGAGGTTGAGACTTTTCACACACGACTGGAAAATGTAGAATGGGATTTGGTCCACGAGAAGGGTCAAAACGAGGAGAAGTCTGAAGAAATAGAGAAGTTAAAGAAGAAACTGAAGGAAAGCTCAGAGAGGCTGATCATAGCAGAGGAGGGCTGGGTAAGAGAATCACGTCGTCCTTATCTTGCAGAAAGGGATTGTCGTGTAAAGAAGGTTAAGCTTGGAGAGACACACTCTACACTTAATAATGCAATGGATGAAGCCCAGGATCGAGTTTTGAGGTACCCAATTTATAGGTCTACCATCGTACATGCTGGATCGCAGAATGATGTCTCCCACCATAGAAGAGGAACGTAGCAAGGCTATTCAACACCTTAACAGGAATTGATAGGATTTGTTTAATTATGTGAAAAACTTATCTGGTTTTTAGATGTAAATTCAGACGTGTTAATGGACGAATAAATATTTTAATATTTTAAATCTTGTAAGATTCTTTATCTCGGGATAATTGATGTAAATAGCAGTGATGCTATCGTTTGATGTTAAAACTTTTGATTTGAATAAATATATCAAGTTGTTTGAGATAATGTGTTAAGTGATTATGTTAAATTGTTGAGTTAAGCCTTAACTATTTAGAGAATTTAATAAAGATCTAATAAGCGTATATTCTTAACAAAAATATGCCGCTGAGAAGAAGACAAAACCGTCAACCAGCTCAGAAAGAGTCAACGAATAATAACAATAACTCCAATGCTAATTTCGTCAAACAATTAGTGAACTTACTAGCTGGAGCAATGAATAATCAACCTCAAGCTCCACCGAATACTTCGTTTAAGGATTTCAAGGTGGTGGGACCGCCAGAGTTTAAAGGCTTCATGAACCCGATCGAAGCTCAGACTTGGGTTATGGAGTTGGAGAAGGTTTTTGAGGTCGCAAAAGTTAGAGAGGACCATAAGACCGCTTTTGCAACGTTTATGCTGAAATCTGAAGCCAGTTTTTGGTGGCAAGCAAATAAGGTCCGTGGAGGAGAAGGTATGATAACCTGGGAGAGGTTCAAGGAGATGTTTTTCGAGATGTATTTCCCGACTACCTTGCAGAACCAATTAGAGGTTCAGTTTCTGGAATTGAAATAAGGGAATATGTCTGTACCAGATTATGAGGCTAGATTCAACGAATTGGCAAGGTTCGCCACGTATCAAGTGCACACGGACGAAAGAAAAGCAAGAAGGTTCGAACAAGGATTGAAGTCGTGGTTGTATAGTAAGGTGTCGATGTTTTAGTTGAAGATATTTGCCGGGGTACTAGAGAAAGCCATACTCGCTGAAGGTGGAAGCGATGCGGTAACCAAATACAATCAGGATCAGAAGAAGAAAAAGAATAAAAGTGAAGGAAATAACAAGGCTAGTGGAAGTACTACAGGAGGAGGTAATAATAATCAGAAGAGAAGGTGGTCTGACAACACATCAACCAGAAACCAGAAAGGAGGTCAGAAGAAAAGGATTGAAGCGTGCCTGACCTACGGGAAAGCTCGTTTGGGAGTGTATATGAAGGGTAAACGTGTGTGCTACAATTATGGTCAGGAAGGCCATAGAGCACCTAACTGTCCTAATTCAAAGAAGGGTGCCTGCTTCACTTGTGGTTCAAAGGATCATTTGGCAAGAGTCCGTCCTAAGAAATGATCTGGAGGGGCAGGATCAGGAAGAAACTAGGGAAATAGCAGTGGGAGCGCTCTGACTGCCACAGGACTAACCGCACGCAATCGACCGACCGCTAGGACTTTCAATATGACAGTGCAAGATGCAGTGTAGTCGCGGGATGTGGTGTCAGGTATCATTCCTATCAATAGAGTTAATGCTTACGTATTATTCGATTCGGGTGCTACTTGTTCATTTATATCCGATGACTTTGCTAAAAATTTAGAATTCCCTAAGGATGAGTTAGAATACCCCATGAACATAGAAATCGCGAATAGAGATATAATCCCTGCTAAGTACGTGCATAAGAACTGTAGAGTGGATATTAAGGGTAATATTATGAATGTAGATCTTATCCCTATTCGACTTGGGGAATTTGACGTTATCTTGGGAATGGACTGGTTATTCAATTACGGGACGGTAATTGATTGCCAAAAGAAGCATATCAACCTTATGACTCCATCAAAGGTTGTGTTTTATGGTAGCAAGTCGCCTAGACAAGCGAGTTGTCTAACGATGATGCAGGCCAGGAAGTTGTTACGACAAGGATGTGTAGGATATCTAGCTTACATAGTCGATAGTCATAAAGAGAATCCAAAAGTAGAGGAGATACCAGTAGTGAGAGATTTCGCCGACGTATTTCCAGACGATTTACCAGGACTTACCCCAGATAGAGAGGTCGAATTTGTGATCAATTTGGCTCCAGGAACGACTCCAATATCGAAGACACCGTACCGAATGGCACCGGTAGAGATGAAAGAACTGATGGTCCAACTGCAAGAATTACTGGACAAGAAGTATATCCAACCAAGCGTATCACCATGGGGAGCGCCGATTTTATTTGTGAAGAAGAAGGTTGGGACAATGCGGCTCTGCATTGACTATAGAGAACTGAATAATGTCACAATTAAGAGTAGATATCCATTACCGAGAATCAATGATCTGTTTGATCAATTGAGGGGAGCAAAATACTTTTCCAAGATTGATTTGAGGAATGGTTATCATCAACTGAAGGTGAGACCAGAGGATGTACCAAAGACAGCTTTTAGAACACGATATGGTCACTATAAATTTTTAGTAATGTCATTTGGTCTAACGAATGCTCCTGCAGCATTTATGGGACTAATGAATGGTGTGTTCAAGCCGTTTTTGGACAAGTTCGTAGTGGTATTTATAGATGATATTTTGGTATATTCAAAAACTAAGGAAGAACATGAAGAGCATTTGAGATTAACGTTGGAAGTGTTGAGAAGAGAGAAGTTGTATGTCAAGTTTTCGAAATACGAATTCTGGATCGAGCGGGTACAAATTCTTGGACATGTGGTCGATAGGGACGGAATTTCGGTGGATCCCTCCAAGGTTGAAGCTGTAATTAACTGGGATCATCCGATGACGCCGTCGAAAGTAAGAAGTTTTCTTGGATTGGCAGGTTATTACAGAAGGTTCATTCAGGACTTTTTCAAGATCGCAACTCCATTAACGAATTTGACTCGAAAAGCTGTGAAATTTGTTTAGACGGAGAAGTGTGAGGAAAGCTTTCAAGAATTGAAGAAGAGGTTGAGTTCATCACCTAAGTTGTCTCTTCCGGACGATACAGGAAATTTTGTGGTTTATAGTGATGCGTCGCATAAGGGACTTGGCTGTGTGCTTATGCAGAACGGTAGAGTCATTGCGTATGCGTCACGACAACTGAAAGATTATGAAAAGGGGTATCCGACCCATGACTTGGAGTTAGCTGCAGTGGCTTTTGCTTTGAAAATCTGGAGGCACTATCTCTATGGGGAGAAGTGTGAAATATATACGGACCATAAGAGTCTGAAATATATTTTTACACAGAAAGAATTGAATATGCGCCAAAGAAGGTGGTTGGAGTTAATTAAGGACTACGACTGTAAGATTTTATACCATCCGGGTAAGGCAAACGTGGTTGCCGATGCCTTTAGTAGAAAGGGTCGGGAGAAGTTGATGATGTTGACCGCTCAGAAGGAATTGATTTTAGCAATGGAAAAGTTGGAGTTAGAAGTGAATTATCCTATGGAAATAGATGAGAAATTGTTTCAGATGCAATCTGGTACAAGACAACTCTACTCGATAAAGTTAAGGAGGCTCAACTTCAGGACGATGAATGTAAAAAGGTGATAAGAAAGATATCCGAAGGAACTGAACCGAGATTTAAAATGGATAAGGAAGGAATACTGAGATTCGAGAACAGAATTTTGGTGCCGCCAGTACTAGAGATTAAGGAAGACATCTTTAACGAGGCTCATAGCTCACGATATTCGATTCACCCTGGTAGTACCAAGATGTACCAAGATCTTTGACAACATTTCTGGTGGCCTAATCTGAAACGAGATGTTGCAGAGTGTGTTGCCAAGTGTCAGAAAGTGAAAGCAGAACATCAGAGACCGAGTGGATTTCTACAATCGCTAGAGATCCCAGAATGGAAATGGGAACATATTACAATGGAATTCGTGGTTGGCCTTCCGACGACTCAGAAAGGCTACGACACAGTATGAGTTATCGTTGACCGACTGACGAAATCCGCACACTTCCTTCCGATCAAAATCAGATTCAACTTAGATCAGTTGGCAAAGTTATATGTAAAAGAGATTGTTTCGAGGCACGGAGTGCCGGTGTCAATCGTTTTCGATAGGGATCCGCGCTTTACGTCGAACTTCTGGAAACGTCTACAAGAATGCATGGGTACACGGTTGCGAATGAGTACGGCATATCACCCTCAGACAGATGGACCGAGTGAAAGAACAATTCAGACATTGGAAGATATGTTAAGAGCTTATATAATGGACTTTAAAGGAAATTGGGATGATCATCTACCGCTCGTAGAGTTCGGTTACATCAACAGTTACCACGCTAGTATTGGAATGCCACCTTATGAAGCGTTATACGACAGAAAGTGCAGAACTCCACTATACTGGAATGAAGTTGGCGAAAGATAATTACTAGGCTCGGAATTGGTACAACAAACAACAGAAATAGTCAAAGTGATCCGAACAAGATTGACAGCAGCTCAAGTAGATAGAAGAAGTACGCAGATCCACACCGTAAAAATGTTGAGTTCGAACCAAGTAGTTATGTGTTCTTAAAGGTCTCTCCCTGGAAGGGAAAGATCAGGTTTGGAAAGAAATGGAAATTAAGCCCAAGATTCATTGGACCCTTTAAAATTCTGAGAAGGATCGGAGAAGTTGCGTATGAGGTAGCGTTACCTTCAGCACTCGAGAATGTCCACAACGTTTTCCATGTCTCAGTCCTACGACCCTACAAATCCGATTACAAGCACGTCATTGAATATGAACCCCTACATTTCGACAAAGATTTATCTTACGAAGAAATTCCTATTCAAATTGTCGACCGAAAAGAATAAATTCTGAGAAATAAAGTAATATATTCTGTTAAGGTAATTTGGAGGAACCACAACGCTGAAGAAGCTACGTGGGAACTCGAAGAGAATATGATGAAGAATTATCCTCATTTATTTACCTAGATTGTTATAAGCAATTCTGGGGACAGAATCTTTGTAAGAGGGGGGGGGGGAGAATGTAACGAGTCAAAATTATTGAGTCGTGATTCTGGGGACAGAATCCTTTTAAGGGGGGGGGGAAGATGTGACAACCGACATTTTGTAATTTAATTTTAATATTTATTGGATTGAATAAATATTTCTCGATAAATTAATTATTAGATTAAATAATTAATTGATGAAATTGTGGTAGATTAATTTAATTATGTGTGTTATATTTATTAAATTAATGTGGAGAATTTTTGTTATTCGAAGTATGTCATTATGTGAGCTTATTGTATTAAAAGAAATATTTAATAAGCCTAATGTTATTTTAATTTATTTATTTATTAATTAGAGATTTAATAATTTGACATAATTAATAAATAAGAAATTAATTATGTGATTATGTGAATTAATGAGAAATTATTATATTATATTTAATTTAAATTAAATAAATTAATTGAGTTATTTTATAAAAGGAGTGCGACATTATTTAAAATATATGATAAAGTTTATTAAATTAAATGATTTTTGAAACCTATTTTTAGCTAGCCAATCATGGCCATAAAGGGAGTTGGGGGCAGTTAACCCATGACTGGGTAACTGACCACCAACGCGTCAGTTTTTCCTTATTTAGTTTACGTCTTCTTCTTTCTTCTTCATTATTTGCCTAAGTCTAGAAAGCGTAACAGAGAGAGAT
The DNA here is from genome assembly GCA_016801055.1 of Panax notoginseng. Lineage (NCBI taxonomy): Eukaryota > Viridiplantae > Streptophyta > Magnoliopsida > Apiales > Araliaceae > Panax > Panax notoginseng. Next base: position 219,024,298 of record CM029012.1, on the reverse strand, counting down.
ACAGAGAAAGAGTTGAGAATTCAGAGATTGTTAAGAGGATTGTGAGAGTCATCTGAGAAGGAATTCATCTTCTATTAATTCTACGCTTTGGGTAATTCTCTCCAACCCAATTCTCAATTTTACGTCATTTAAAGTTTCCATGAATATGACTCCTAAGTCTTCTGTAAAGTCTCTGTAATTAGAAATTGTAAGAGTTATGTGCATATATGTGTTAAGATGTTGTTTTAATGTGTTTTAATATATATTGTATATAATTCCTTATCATCAGTTCATAATTTTACAACGTATGTATGGCCTCAAAACTTACAAAGTATGGGTTTTGGCCATATGGCCTTTATACGTAAATTTAATGTGTCAAACATAAATGGTTTTGTAAAAATTATACCGTATATTATTATGCAAGTTAATACGAAGAGACCAAATTTTAAATGAACAGATTCGGTGTAAGACCCCAACTTTTATAAATAAAGATGAATTTTCTATAAAAATCATTTTTGAATATTATGGAGTTAGTTTGATATAATGTTATAGTTGTGGGTAATATTTATAAATTTTGCAAAGTACGCAAGTTGTTATATAATATTCGATTGGTCGGGGAATATTCGTTTTAACAGGAAATATTCGTACAACGGCACAATCATTGGTGGACCCCACAACGGACTTATTGTCGGATTGAGAAAACGACAAAAATATTTTATTAAAAATAACGGCGGAAGTTTTACCATTGATACTGTTAAACTACTCGGTAGTAAAAGTACAGTAATACGTGTGATTGCATAGTAGCACACGGTATTCATTATTAATGCTTATGTGAGAAGTCACTCAGTTTGATTCAATTATTGTCAGTTAATAATATGAATTATTTAGCGATAATGACGTTTTGTTTTATTCGTATTATTAACGTAATAAAACAGAAACATCTTTTTATATAAAACAGAATACTTTATTAAAGTTATTCTATAAATAGAATATATTATATTTTATTTAAAAGATTTTGTTTTATTAGAATATTTTATTAATACTACATTGTAAATCAATATGGACCGTCCGTTTAAAAGTAAATTAATCTGGACCGTTCATGAATTAGTACTATTCAGTCCATTCTCCTATAAATAGAAGCTCATTCCTTCATTATTTCTTACGAATTCACTGAAACTCTAGAGAGAGAAACTATAGAGAGAAAGAAGAAAAGTATTCTGCTACTTCACTACTCCTATATCTAGTTTCTTCTAAGATAAGGGGTATTATTTCTTTTGTATTCATGAAGAGAACTTCTGTTATTTCATTCTTTATTATTATATTGGAATAACCTGTCTATGCGAAGTACTGCATACATGGTGAAATTTTGTTATTATTCCATTCTTTATTATTCTGTCGGAATATCCTGTCTGTGCATATTACGCATGACCTGGTTCCATTATTTATTATTCTGTTGGAATAACCTGTCTGTGCAGTCTATCGCATGCATGGTGAATTTTTCTGTTATTTTATTCTTTATTATTCTGTTAGAATAACTTGTCAATGTGGATTACCGCATGTATGGTGAATGATCCTTCGTATTCATATGAATAGTATTTTTATTCAAAAGGGGTTTCTGCCAAGGGCAGTTTCGTAATTTTTCTGACCCTCAAAAATTCTGGAAAAATTTAAAATGATAATTTGATGAGTTTTCTAGATTGTATCCAAAAATGGCGATTTTTGGATGTATAGATTAGGAGTTATGAATTTTATAGGAAAATACTATTTTAAAAATAAACCCTTATAACTCCTTGTGGTTAACTCCAAAATTGGTGAAATTTTTATTGGGAGTACATGTATATAACAGGAGTATATCCTGTAAATTTTGAAATTTTTGGACAAAAGTAAAATTTATGATAAATGTCTAAATATTCGGCAGTTTTAGCCATATGAAAAATAGTAAATGAATTTTAAAAATTTTGAGAAAAATTTATGTTCAATATGGGACTATATTCTGCTAAATCCTAGAAAAGAAATATTTTTGGGACTGATTTGGTATTTTTCATGAAAATAAACTAGTTATGAGTAAATGAATTAAATATGTTATGTGAAGTAATAAAATTGGAAAATATGATTTTATGGCTTGGGAATCCTATATAGGGTATATGCAGATTTTTGATGATGGATTTGATCATTGATGATGAAATCTTATGAGTATGACATTTTTGAATGATTAAATGCATTATTTGATAAAGTGTAAACAATTGAAATAAGTTGTTTATAAGTTTAAAAAATGATTAAAATATTATTATAATATTAATGATATTAGATTATGAGATTATCAAGTGATTAATAACATTTGGTTATTATTGAACGTTGGATAAATTGTATTATAAATGTTTAATATTTATCCTTTATCTTATTTGATTGATTCTTTATATCATTGTCATTATCCTCATGCTTATATTATGATGAAAGTCATCTGTGGCTCGCAGTACATAGATGGACTTGGTATGATTATGACCAGGGATTATTCGGTATAATCATGACCGTAATGTTACAAATGATGTGGTAAAAGTCCTCATTGGCCCGTAGTGCATTGATTGACAGTTTTTGATATGATTATGGCTATGGATTCTATTCGTCCAAGGGTGCAAATGTGAATTATTTTATGGCATGATCAGGACCATTGATGAAAACACGATTATCTTTGGCCCGTAGTGTGACACTCCCAAAATAGGTATACAACACCCATCTCATTTTGAGTCGTCAAATACATGGTACAGAAAATAACTACAACTTTATTACAACAATTGTCGTGCAAAATACAGCAACACATATGCCGTGAGTTTGGATACAAATATATACTAAATGTGACATTGGACACCATCATGTGTCAGCACCTCACAAAGGTACCTTACATAAAGGTACAGTCAAAAACTGTTTTAGAAACTAGAATCTTTGGGAAGTGCTCAAGGAAACCTTCGTACATGGGAGGCCATGCTTCTAGGTTATGATAGATATCATATGGCCATAGAATTATCCTTGGTTGACCCAATAGACCCCAAAGAAAAACGAAAAGATTACTATCATATTCTTCCCAATGGTGAGTCTTCTCTTGACTTATCATTATCTCCACTGTCTCTAATTGAGAATTATACTTCAAACAAACACCAAGATTATATAGGTAGTGCTCGTATATATACTCAGCAAGTGGATGTGCACAACCCTGTCTTATGATGACACGAGATTGTATGTCGTTAGACATCTTGTATGATAGTGGCAAAACACCCTTCCAACGTTGGGTACACCTTACCCTATTGGATTCACCAAATAGAACTACTAAATGAATTTTTCTATACTGCTTCGGGAGAATCTCCATAGCTAGAGACCACCGTTCTATTTTCCCGTTACCCTCGCTCGACCCAGCTACCCTCCTATTACCTGAAAGGAATTGTGAAGCAAAAGGGTGAGCACAACAAGCCCAGTAAAGAATATCATGACTAAAGATAATTAAATTATCAATAGCCTTCATCAATAATAAATAAGAGATTTAGAACATATGGTAGATGATAAAAATTTCAACCATAGTTGCAGCGGAGCGAGCAATCCATTAGAAAAGTCAAATAGACTATAAAGTCTATTATCTTCTCCATGTTAAAAATTCACCAATAATGTTTTATCCCTGTAACATCAATCAATAATTCTGGTCCACAATCATATGAATAACTCATAATCATAACTGTAGTTCTAAATTCCTCTTCTCATCCAGGACGAAGATAATTTTCATCACCTGAAACATCAAAGATCATGGTTACACCAAATCACATTTCCTGTTCATAATCATACTAATAACTTCATCTTTGTACTACGGCCAAAGATATTCATTTGTATCACCAGTTGGTCATGTTTATCTCAACATCTGTTCATCTTTGCACTACTGGCCAAAGATATTCAACAACATGTCATCTTTGCACTACGGGCCAAAGATATTCATCAACAATTTGTCTTTGCACTACAGGCCAAAGATATTCATCAATATTTCATCTTTGCACTATAAGCCAAAGATATTCCTCAACAGTTCATATTTACACTACGGCCAAATATATTCATCAACAGTTCATATTTGCACTACAGGCCAAATATATTAATATCTCAAAGAAATATATAATTATTTATATAAACAATAATTATAACCATGTTGATCATTTCACCTTTGCACTTAAGCTGAAGATATTCAATTATAAATTCAATGGTCATGATCATACTAGTCAATAATTCAACTTTGCACTACTGGCCAAAGAGAACCTAAAGTCATGATCATACCAATAATCCACCCATCTTTACACTCAAGTGAAAGAGAATTTCAACATCAGGGTTATAAAAATGTTATATATGATAATAAAAATAATATGATTAACATATATATTTAATCTCAAGAGTAATATTCATAAATCAACTATAATTTAGTTAGAAAAAGGAAACCAATTTTATCGGATATAGTAACTCATGAATAGTAACTCGTGAATAGTAACTCATGAATAGTAACTCGTGAATAGTAACTCATGAATAGTAACTCCGACACAAAAAGGTAGAAATTCCACAGTAAAATACATACCAATATTTCGATATAATGATATTGAAAGAATAATATTTCTTAAGCTTATAAACAATTTATTTTAATTGTTTACACTTTACTAAATAATGCATTTAATCATTCTAAAATGCCAAACTCATAAGATTTTATCACCAATAACCAAAACCCTCATCAAAAATCTGCATATACCTCATATATGATTCTCAAGTCATAAAATCCTATTTTCCAATTTTCTTACTTCACAAAACATATTTAATTCATTTACTCATAACTAGACTATTTTCATGAAAAATACCAAATCAGTTCCAAAAATATTTCTTTTTTTAGGATTTAGCATAATATAGTCCCATAGTGAACATATATTTTTCTCAGAATTTTTAAAAGTCATTTACTATTTTTCATATGGCCAAAACACCGAATATCTAGACATTTATCAAAAATTATACTTTTATCTAAAAATTCTGAAATTCACAGAGTATACTCCTATCATATACATGTACTCCCAATAAAAATTTCATCAATTTTGGAGTTAACCACAAGAAATTATAAGCGGTTACTTTTAAAATAGTCTTTTCTCATAAAATTCATAACTCTCAATCTATACATCCAAAAATTACCATTTTTGGACACAATCAAGAAAACTCATCAAAATATCATTTCAAATTTTTCCAGAATTTTTGAAAGTCAAAAAAATTACGAAACTGGAAAATATAACAACCCTTAAAATCCCTTACTATCCCTTACCTCAAAAGTGCAGTATTTCTGATTGGAATGCAAAATCGAAGGAAACTTTCACTGAATAGCAACTCTCAAAGTATCTAAATACTCACAAAATATGCTTCATAATATAGAGAGAGAAAGAGAGAAAGCTTATGTTTCTGGTGTGATTTTCAATTCTAACTTAGCCATCTATTTATAGGAAAATGTTAGCACGCCGAAGCAGACTTAACCTGTAACCTGATGGCTTTACCTGTTACTATTCCCACCCACCACATTTAAATAAAAATCTCAGCACATTTCTTCACTAACCAAGAGTGGGGCCCACCAATTCTAGAATTTTCTACCAAAATGATAAATTCCGAAACTTCAACAATTTCTGAACCAGTCATCTCGTAAAATTCATAACAAATCATACGTTCATTTTTAACGGTTCAAAATTTGTGGACATATACTCAACTTATATATGTATAATATATCCAAATATTACCACGATCCAATGGTCGGATTAAAAATTATAACCCTGGTAAAATATCTTAAAAATCCTAATTTGATTTTCAATACCTCCGTTCCGACAAAAATACAGATAAAACACCTCAACATTAACTCCTTCATTTTTAACCACAAAAATATATCCCTCATTTGTATCCACATAAAATAAATATTTCTTTATCATATGAATCAATAATTAATTATTCACAAATAATATTACAGAATCACACTTATGACAACCAGGCCGTTCCCAGGAAAGAGGGGGCTTTCCAATAAGGATTTCTCCTTACTGGCGCGCAATTAGATGACCAAACCTCTCCTTAGACAGAACTTTCTAGACATTGCCAATAATGTTATCTAATAATATTATTCAAATAATATGAATTATTGATCTGATAATGGAAAATACTGTGCAGCAACAATTATTGAAATAACAATAATATAAAATATCAACGCAGCAATTATTGAATCAATAAAATAAAATATTGAACAATAATTACTGTGACAATTATTGAGTAGTGCCTTCTTACGTAAGGATCAATAATTCAAAAATACTGTGTAAAATCGTGTGCTACTGTGCAAACACACGTATTACTGTATTTTAACCACCGGGTATTCCAACAGTGTTAACGGTAACAACTACGCTGTTAATTATAAAAATTCAATTTTTGTCGTTATCTTCATCCGACAGTTATTCTGTTATGGGGCCCACAAATGTCTGCGCCGTCGTACGAATATTCCCCGACAGAAGAATATTCTACGACCAAATGAATATTCCCCGACAACAATGAATATTTTATAGCCACTTACGTATTTTGAAAAGTTTTCATATTTCACCCATAACTTTAACTTTTTATCAATTTAACCATTTACTGAATTGTAATTATAAGAAAAATTGAATACTTTTATTTCATAAAATTCGGGGTCTTACACGTAGTGCATAGATAATTCGTGGTTGTGATATTAACGAATATCATTGGCCTGTAGTGCATGGATGATTCGATGATATGGATTAATTATTAAACTGAGTCTCAGCAATAAAATATTAATTCATGGATGTGATATTAACGAATATCCTTGGCCGTAGTGCAGGGGTGATTCGATGATGTGGATTATTTATTAAGCTGAGTCTCAGCGATAAAATATTGATAATAAAATTTTAATTCGTAAAAGATAGTAGATATCATGCTCTACTTAACTCTTCTAAATTACAGTTGTATGTCTTTGGCCTGTAGTGTAAAGATGAATTGTTAATGAATATCTTTGGCCGTAGTGCAAAGATGAATTTATTAGTATGATTATGAGTAGAAATTGTGATTTGGTATAACCATAATTTTTGATATTTCAGGTGAAGATATGTGATAAAAATTATCTTCGTCCTGAGTGCGAAGAGGAATTTAGAATCACAATTATGATTATGAGTTATTTATATGATTGTGGACAGGAATTGTGGATTGATGTTACAGGGATAAAACATTATTGGTGGACTTTTAACATAGAGAAGATAATAGACATTATGGTCTATTTGACTCTTCTAATGGATTGCTCGTTCCGCTGCAACTATGGTTAGAAAGTTTTATCATCTACCATATGCTCTAAATCTCTGATTTATTATTGATGAAGGCTATTGATGATGTAAATTATCTTTAGTCATGATATTCTTTACTGGACTTGTTGTGCTCACCTTTTTTGCTTCACAATTCCTTTCAGGTAATAAGAGTGTAGCTGAGTCGAGCGGGGATAACAGGGGAATAGAACGGTGGTCTATAGCTGTTGAGGTTCTCCCTAAATAGTGTGGAAATAATTTTATTGAGAACTTTAGATAAGTGTGTCGTATGATATACGTCATTTGATATTTAATTTTGGTGAACTAAATAGGGTGAGGTTAACCCAACTTTGGAAGGGTGTTTTGCCACTATCATACAAGATATCTAATGACATACAACCTCGTGTTATCATAAGATAGGGTTGTGCACATTCACTTACTGAGTATATCTACGAGCACTACCTATATGATTTTGGAGTTTATTTGAAATATAATTTTCACTTGGAGACAGGAGATAGTTATATGTCAAGAGAAGACTCACCATTGGAAAGAAGATGATAGTAATCTTCTCGTTTTTCTTTGGGGTCTATTGGGTCAACCAAGGATAATTCTGTGGACATATGATATCTATCATAACCTAGACGCATGGCCTCCCATGTACGAAGGTTTTCTTGAGCACTTCCCAAAGATTTTAATTTCTAAAACAGTTATTGATTGTACTTTTATGTAAAGTACCTTTGTAAGGTGTTGTGGTCGAGGCACCATGAGAGTTACATAGATTTTGTATTGAAACTCACAGTTTAACTGTGGTTGTATTCTGTACGACAGTTCAACAGTTGAAGTGAGATGAAGTGTTGGGTCAACAGGTGTTCTTACTGGACTTTTCTCATATTTATTATATTTTGCAAGTATTTTCTCAATATAATGAGATTGAGACATAATAAGTCCATTAGATATTCTGGAAATCTTGATTCCTAGAATAACATATGCTAGGCCTGTGTCTTTCATTTCAAACTTGCTAATTAACATTTATTTGGTAGCATTAATAATATCATTATTACTACCAATGATTAACATATCATCCACGTATAGACTAACTATTATATATCCCCTTTGAGTGTTTTTGACATATACACATTTATCACACTAATTTATTTTGAAATTATTTGATATCATAACATTATCAAATTTTTCATGCCATTGCTTTGGTGCTTGTTTCAAACCATATAATAATTTAACAAGCTTGTACACTTTCTTTTCTTTTCGAGGAACAATAAAACCTTCTGGTTGCTCCATATAAATTTCTTCCTCTAATTCACCATTAAGAAAGGCAGTTTTAACATCCATATGATGTATTTCTAAATTGTGTATTGTAGCTATTGTAATTAACATTTGAATGGATGTTATCCTTGTAACTGGTGAATAAGTGTTGAAATAATCAAGTCCCTCCTTTTGCTTATAACCTTTTGCTACAAGACTTGCTTTGTATTTATCAATAGATCCATCAGCCTTCATTTTCCTTTTTGAAGATCCATTTGCAACCTAATGGTTTGGTTCCTGGTGGAAGATCCACCAATTCCCAAGTATGATTTTGCATAATGGATTCAATTTCACTATTGATCGCTTCTTTCCAATATGAAGCTTCTGGAGTAGACAATGCTTCCTTCACACTTTGAGGTTCACTTTCTAGCATGTAACTTAGAAATTCAGGACCAAAAGACTTGGAAATATTAACTCTTTTACTACGTCTAGGTTCATCTTCATCTCCCTGTTCATTAGACTCTTGGTCTATTATAGTTTGATGATCACTAGTCTTAATATTATTAGGTCTATATATATATATACTAATACTTTCTGATAACATCATTAGATATAATATACTATATAAATGTTTACGTTTATATACTATATATATTAATTCTGATAATAATTCTTTCTCTACAATTAGTGTCCTCTCAGTTTAACATACATTTTAAATCCGAATCCATTGAAATTTGAATGCCACATATTATATATATTCACGTTTCTATTATTGTAATTACAAATTTAATTTTGTTTTTTTTCTCCTTCTAATTGTTTCTATTTTATTAAAGTGATTCTGTAAATTGTGTATTTAACAGAATTATGGAATTATCTAATTCAATTGTGCCTAACTCTATTACAACCAATGTTCCTACCCATGTTAGTCATGGTGAGAAACCTAAAAAATTTAGTGGGATTGATTTTAAAAGATGGCAACAGAAAATGTTGTTTTATCTTACTACATTGAATCATTCAAGGTTTTTAAATGAGGATGCCCCCGTGGTAAACGATAATGAAACTGATAGGACCACATTGACTGTTGTGGATGCATGGAAGCATTCTGATTTTCTTTGCAAAAATTATATCCTCAATGGATTGGACAATATATTGTATAATGTGTATAGCTCAATCAAAACTTCTAAGTTATTATGGGAGTCTTTGGATAAAAAATATAAAACAGAAGATGTCGGCATGAAGAAATTCGTTGTCGGTAGATTCTTGGATTTTAAAATGGTTGATACAAAGACTGTCATAAATCAAGTCCAAGAGTTTCAATTGATAATCCATGAGATTCATGCTGAAAAAATGGTTTTAAGTGAATCTTTTCAACTGGCCGCAGTAATTGAAAAATTACCCCCTTCTTGGAAAGATTTTAAAAATTATTTAAAGCATAAACGTAAAGATATGGGGCTCGAGGACTTGATAGTTAGGTTGAGGATTGAAAAAGATAATCGAATGTCTGAAAAGAAAGTTGGAAAACTTACAATTACATCCAATGCTAATGTAATAGAGAGTGGTAACAAAACAAAGAAAAGGAAACACAACTATGAAGACCCAAGTCAAGGAAGCGGTCCTTCAAAGAAGTTCAAAGGGAAATGCTATAATTGCAACAAGATAGGACATCTTGCAAAGGATTGTCGCAAACCCAAAAAGCAAGAGAATTTCAAAAGGAAAAATGCCCTAGTGAACATAGCAGAAATAGATGAAATATCTACTAAAGTTTCTGACATGTATCTTTCGGCAGTTGTCTCTGAAGCCAATTTGGTGGGAAATCCTAAAGGATGGTGGGTTGATACTGGCGCTACACGCCACATATGCTCGTACAATAAACTGTTTACTACCTATCAACCAATAGAAAATGGTGAGCAACTATTCATGGGCAATTCCCCCATTTCTAAAGTTGAAGGAAAAGGAAAGGTCGTGCTAAAGATGACTTCGGGTAAGGAACTCACGCTCAATGATGTACTACATGTGTCGGACATTCGCAAGAATCTAGTCTCTGGATCTGTATTGAGCAAAAAAGGGTTCAAACTAGTGTTTCATGCTGATAAATTTGTACTTACTAAAGATGGAATGTATGTTGGAAAAGGATATATGTGTGATGGGATGTTCAAAATGAACGTCATGACTATTGTACCAAATGTTATTATTAATAAAATAAACATATCTTCTGTTTATATGCTTGAGTCTATGAATGTGTGGCATGGTAGATTAGGACATGTGAACTATGGTACTTTAAATAAATTAATTAATTTAGAATTAATTCCAAAATTTAGTATTGACAAAAGTCATAAATGTGAAACATGTATAGAGGCTAAATATACTAGAACATCTTTTCATTTTGTTGAAAGAAGTTCAGAACCTCTAAATTTAATTCACACTGATATATGTGATTTAAAATTTGAGCAAACTAGAGGTGGTAAAAAGTACTTCATTACTTTTGTAGATGATTGCACAATATATTGTTATGTCTATCTTTTAAGGATAAAAGATGAAGCAATTGAAATGTTTAAACATTATAAGAATGAAGTTGAGAATCAACTTAGCAAAAAGATTAAGGCTATAAGAAGCGATAGAGGTGGTGAATATGAATCACCATTTATAAAATTTTGTTCACAAAATGGTATTATTCACCAAACTACTGCTCCTTATTCACCTCAATCAAATGGTGTTGCTGAACGCAAGAACAGAACTTTAAAAGAAATGATGAATGCTATGTTAATAAGTTCTGGGTTACGTTATAACATGTGGGGGGGAAGCATTGATATCTTCAAATTTTATTCTCAACCGTTTGATTCATAAGAAAACAAACAAGATACCTTATGAATTATGAAAAGGTCGAAAACCTTCCTATAAATATCTTCGAGTGTGGGGGTGTCTTGTGAAAGTAATTATTCCTGATCCTAGGAGGGTTAAGATAGGTCCTAAAACAATTGATTGGATATTCATAGTTTATGCAAATAACAGTAGTGCATATCGGTTTCTTGTGCATAAATCAGACATTCTTGATATTCATGTCAATACATTTATAGAATCAAGGAATACATCTTTCTTTGAAGATATTTTTCCATATAAAAATACACAAGAAACAAGTTCTCGTAAAAGACTTAATAATACTACGACTGGTAATCATCAAACTATAATAGACCAAGAGTCTAATAAATAGGGAGATGAAGATGAACCTAGACGTAGTAAAAGGGTTAAGATCTCCAAGTCTTTTGGTCCTGACTTTCTAAGTTACATGCTAGAAAATGAACCTCAAAGTGTCAAGGAAGCATTGTCTACTCCAGAAGCTTCATATTGGAAAGAAACGATCAATAGTGAAACTGAATCCATTATGCAAAATCATACTTGGGAATTGGTGGATCTTCCACCAGGAACCAAACCATTAGGATGTAAATGGACCTTCAAAAGGAAAATGAAGGCCGATGGATCTATTGATAAATACAAAGCAAGACTTGTAGCCAAAGGTTATAGGCCAAAGGAGGGACTTAATTATTTCGACACTTATTCACCAGTTACAAGGATAACATCAATTCGAATGTTAATTGCAATAGCTGCAATACATAATTTAGAAATACATCATATGGATGTTAAAACTGCCTTTCTTTATGGTGAATTAGAGGAAGAAATTTATATGGACGAACCAGAAGGTTTTATTGCTCCTGGAAAAGAAAAGAAAGTTTGCAAGCTTGTTAAATCATTATATGGTTTTAAACAAGCACCAAAGCAGTGGCATGAAAAATTTGATAATGTTATGATATCAAATAATTTCAAAATAAATGAGTGTGACAAACGTGTATATGTTAAAAACACTCAAAGGGGATATGTAATAGTTAGTCTATACGTGGATGATATGCTAATCATTGGTAGTAATAATGATGTTATTAATGCTACCAAACAAATGTTAATTAACAAGTTTGAAATAAAAGATATGGGCCTAGCAGATGTTATTCTAGGAATCAAGATTTCCAGAATATCTAATGGGCTTATTATATCTCTATCTTATTACATTGAGAAAATACTTGCAAAGTATAATAAATATGAGAAAAGTCCAATAAGAACACTTGTTGACCCAACACTTAATCTCACTACTAATCGTGGTGAAAGTGTATCCCAATTGGAATATTCTCGTATAATAGCTAGGTAGTTTAATGTTTTTATCAAACTGCACCCGACCAGACATAGCATACTCAATAAGTAAGCTAAGTCGATATACAAGTAATCCTGGAAAAGAACATTGGAAGGCTTTAGTAAGGGTACTTAGATATCTAAGATACACTTTAACTGATGGATTGCATTATACAAGATATCCAGCTGTACTTGAAGGATATAGTGATGCAAATTAGATATCTGACTTCCATGATACTAAATCCACAAGTGGATATGTGTTTACTCTAGGAGGTGCAACTGTATCATGGAAATCCTCTAAGCAAACATGTATTGCAAGATCCACTATGGAATCTGAATTTATTGCTTTAGATAAAGCAGGAGAAGAAGGAGAATGGCTTCGTAGTTTTTTGGAGGATATTCCAATTTGGCCTAAACCAGTGCCACTAATCATTATTCATTGTGATAGTCAATCAGCGATTAGTAGGGCACAAAATAGTAATTATAACGGTAAGTCTAGACATATACGTCGACGACATGAAACTGTTTAACAATTACTCTTAAACGGTATAATATCTATTGACTATGTGAAGTCAAATGATAATATTGCGGATCCACTAACAAAAGGTATACCTGGAGAGTAAGTGAAAAGTTCATCAAGGGGAATGAGTTTAAAGCCTGTAAAATCCTAAAGAGTCGCCATAATGGAAACCCAACCTAAATGATTGGAGATCTCAAGAAATAGGTTCAAAGGGACAACCTAATTATGTGTGATCTAGTAAGCACTGAGAAGATAAATACTTCTTCCCATTTCTATGATGATACAGTGCATAAACTGTCGAGTGAAACATGAAAAACTTTGTTTTTAATAACTTCTATAGCTTGAATATAAAAAGGTCAAGTGGGGTATTAATAGGACACTCTTTATAGAAATTACCTATGTGAATGAGAAGGGGGACACTTCTATGAGAATGACGAAGGCTAAATTCTCTAGCACACTTATGAAACAAGGAGGTGTCCAAGGCCAAAATGGACACAATAATGAGAACCAATAAAATAAATTGAAAAATACTATGTGAATTCTATTGTCTCGGTTTACACTAAAAGGTTGAACAGTTCAAGACATCACGTTCACTGATTGGCCAGTAAATCTGATAGTCTTTCACTAGGAAAGGTTCAAGGCCACAAGCTACCTTCACCAATTCAGTATTTTTTGTTAACTGATACTCTCTCTAAGTCTGTCCGCATATTCATTTGCATTAATTTACCTAAATTTCATTCATGTGGGGGATTGTTGAATATATATATATATATATATATATATATATATATATGACTGAGAATTTTATCTAAAAGATGTGACCTTTGGTTCATATCTTTTCAAATTAAAAAGGTACCTTATCAAAGGGACGTAACCTTTCAAAGAGATGTAATCTTTCAATGGGATGTAACCTTTTAAAGGGATATAACCTTTCAAAGGGATGTATCTTTTCAAAAGGATGTAACCTTTCAAAAGGATGTAACCTTTTGAAAGGATGTATATCTTCAAAGGGGTATTTGGAATCCTATAAATAGATTCCAAATCTACCCAAAACAATCACTTCAAATTTAACTTCAATCCTTCTAAAGTTCTTAAAAATTACATTCATTCTTCATTCATTAAAAAGTTATAGAGTATTTAAATTTTGTTGGTTCGTGAAACTCTTCCATTGAAGTGCTTCTTGTGAGAGTTGAAGATTATTTTATCCTGAAAAGTAGACGTCCAGTGTTCCATCCGTAAGCATCAATAGCGGGGACGAAATCTTCTTTAAGAAGAGACTGTCCAACAGTTGACTTAGTTTTAAAAGTTTGTCAATTGCATCTTGTAAGTCATTATTATAAAATTGTTTATTTTCTAATTCTGTTTATATAATTAGTATATATAATAATACTTTGGGATAACATAAATAACCACTTTAATGGAGATTTGTGTACCAAGTCATAGCCAGAGATGGTAAGATTCAAGTATTCTCTTCTTTTTGTTCGTACGAAATTAATTAGAACAAGTGATAGCGTGCACACATAAATACTCATTTCAATGGAATTCATGCAATGCGTACATCAGATGAAGTAAACTAAATGATCAAGAAAATATATAAGCACATTACTTAATTTTAGATTTGATAGAATCTCTCTTTTTTTCCATTCTCATTCACCTTTCCCTCCCCCATCAGATGAATGAAACAACCATATCCCACATGAAAATGACATTTATGAAAATGATAAAAGTGTCCTATAGCGACGGCTTTTCCCATCGTTATACATCTATAACAATATTTTTTTGATGCCTCAATTCCACAAATATGAAGAGAGCTTCTATCTGGAATATGTAGTTTTCTATGTATATTGCTGGCCCAGGGGTGAAACTATTAAGGACAGTATAGGTAACTGCCTCTGCTAGATTTTTATTTATTCTTTTATAGGTATAGAGGAAGGGGTAGAGATGTAAGTTAATACACTCAAGTGGGCAAATTAATAAAAGAGTTAAAAGGATAATTTTTTTTTCATAAACCAATTCTAAATGCAAGTATAGAACTCTTAGTTTTAAGACTTGGTGAAATATTAGAAGTATACATAACATCATCGTGTGAACTCGTGTGAGAGATTGTTTGATTCAAGTTTGATATTTTTTTGTTATTGATTTTGTTCACTGTAGTTATTGTTTGTTTGGTCTGATTGAATTTTTGTTTTTGGGTTGTAAGACCCCAACTTTTATAAATAAAGATGAATTTTTTATACATATCATTTTTGAATATTATGGAGTTAATTTGATATAATGTTATAGTTGTGGGTAATATTTATAAATTTTACAAAGTACGCAAGTTGTTATATAATATTCGATTGGTCGGGAAATATTCGTTTTAACAGAGAATATTCGTACAACGGCACAATCATTGGTGGACCCCACAACAGAATTATTGTCGGATTGAAAAAACGACAAAAATATTTTATTAAAAATAACAGCGGAAGTTTTACCATTGATACTGTTGAACTACTCGGTAGTAAAAGTACAGTAATACGTGTGGTTGCATAGTAGCACACGGTATTGATTATTAATGCTTATGTGAGAAGTCACTCAGTTTGATTCAATTATTGTCAGTTAATAACATGAATTATTTGGCGATAATGAAGTTTTGTTTTATTCGTATTATTAACGTAATAAAACAGAAACATCTTTTTATATAACACAGAATACTTTATTAAAGTTATTCTATAAATAGAATATATTATATTTTATTTAAAAGGTTTTTCTTTAAATATGGACCGTCAGATTAAAGTAAATCAATCTGGACCGTTCATGGATTAGTTACTATGTAATCCATTCTTCTATAAATAGTTGCTCATTCCTTCATTATTTCTTACGAATTCACTGAACTCTATAGAGAGAAACTATAGAGAGAAACTATAGAGAGAGAGAAGAAAAGTATTCTGCTACTTAACTACTTCCTTGTTTCAGTTCTTCTTTAAAACGGTAAGGGGTGTTATTCTTTCTTATTCATGAAGAGAACTGTTGTTATTCCATTTCTTATTATTCTGTTGGAATAACCTGTATACGCGGTCTATCCTATACTTGGTGACATTCTTCTATTATTCTGTTAGAACATCCTGTCTGTGTGTTTTACACCGGACCTGGTTCCGTTTTTATAATTATTCTGTTGGAATATCCTGTTTGTGTGTTTTACACCAGACCTGGTTCCGTCTTGTTATTATTCTATTGGAACATCCTGTCTGTGTGTTTTACACCAGACCTGGTTCCATTATTTATTATTCTGTCGGAATATCTTGTCTGTGCGTTTACGCCAGACCTGGTTCTATTATTTATTATTATTCTGTCAGAATATCCTGTCTGTGCGTTTGCGCCGGACCTGGTTCCATTATTTATTATTCTGTTGGAATAACCTGTCGGTGCGGTTTATCGCATGCCGGGTGATTTCTTTTGTCATTCCATTCTTTATTATACTCAGTTGGTTAAGTTTTAACTTCTATACTCCGTGAAATTAGTGGAATATCCTTAATAATTGTGGTTCATCCAGTATCTTCTCATGAAAATATTCTTCTAAGCATTCTTGAATTTTACTCCACAAAGCAGTATCATATTGACAATTTGGACGTTGTTAATTCTTGGATAAATTAATTCTTGAACTTGTTTTATTGAATTCTTATATCATTGTCATCATCCTCATGTTTATAAAATGTTGAAAGTCATCTATGACTTGTAGTGCATAGATGGACTTGGTATGATTATGACCAGAGATTATTCGGTATAATCATGACCGTAATGTTACAAATGATGTGGTAAAAGTCCTTATTGGCCCGTAGTGCATTGATGGACAGTTGTTGGCATGACCATGACCATTAATGAGTAAACAAATATTCTTGGCCCGTAGTGCATGGATAATTGTGGTCGTGATACTAAAGAATATCCTTGGCCGTAGTGCAGGGGTGATTCGATGATGTGGATTATTTTATTAAGCAAAGTCCCAGCGATAACTGTGTTGAAAAACTTTTTAAATCATAGACGATAGTAGATTTTATTCTCTACTTGAGTCTTTTAATGGATTGTTTGTTCCGCTGCAGTTAAACTTGATGTTTGTTATATTTTATCAGTTTAACACTGTTGAAGGCTAATGATAATTTATTCTGCATTATCTTAGTCATAATATTTCTTACTGGGCTAGTTGAGCTCACCCTTTCTTTCACTGTTCTATTCAGGAAATGAGAATATAGCTGGGACGAGTCGGGGAACGGAGTGATAGACCAGAGGATAGTATTAGTGGTCCTTACTATTCTATTAAATAGTGTGACAATAATTGTAATGAGGACTCCTTTTGAGTTTGTATAGTCTCTAGTAGACAATAATTGTATTCAAACTCACAGTTATGTTTTGTCGTATTGTACACGACCGTTGTATTAGTAAGTTGTATTTGTATTCTGTACCATGTATCTGACGACCCAAGATGGGTGATGTATACCTAATTTTGGGGGCATCACAGTTGGTATCAGAGCTTAGGGATATGATCCCTGGCTAAGATGTGAGAATAAAACTAGGAGGGGAGAGACGGGGAATTTCTTTGCTAGTATGACCTACCTAAGTTTATTTGCATGGCATTTAATTGGTCGGTCAGAATATAAGGATAATATATGACATATCAATTAACTTTTATTTTGTGACAGTATCTAAAAATGGCATCTGAGAATGTTGAGAATAGCAATAGAGCACAGGCGACTGTTGATTCACCACATATCAATAATCAGGATAATGTGCATCAGGAAGGTGACAATCCTTATGCAAACAACAACACTGACCAGATGATGAATGATGGAATGTTCAGAAGCTTTATGCAGTTCATGCAACAGCAGGCGAGAGCGGCTCCTGTCCAAAATATAGGTGAAAACACTGAAAACTCTTGGACGGTCACCGCTAAACAGTTCAAGGAGCTGGGACCACCGGAGTTTAAGGGAGAGCCAAAACCACTTATAGCGGAAACATGGATAAAGCAGATCACCAAGATATTTGATGTCTTGGGATGCTCCGAGGAGCACAAGGTTCCCTTTGCCGCCTTTATGTTGCGAGGAGAGGCAGATTACTGGTGGGAATCGATTAAGCGTACTCAACCTGCCGCACTGAAGATGTCTTGGGAGAAGTTCCAAGAGCTTTTCAATGACAAATACTTTCCTGAAAGTGTTCGTCACATGAAGGAGGTGTAGTTCATCAAATTAGAGCAGAATAATATGACCGTGTCGCAGTATGAGGCTAAATTTACTGAGTTGTCCCGGTTTGCGTCCCACTTAGTGGATAATGAAGAGCGAATGACGCGAATGTTTTTGCGAGGTTTGAAACCTGAGATACGTCAACATCTTATTTCTCATAAACTGTGTTTGTATTCAGATGTTGTGAATATGGCTCAGTTAGTGGTGCGCGATAACGAGTCAACGCAACCAAAAGAGAGCAGTCGGCAAAATGATAATACCAGTGAGAGCAGTCATCGAAGCGGTGACAACAAGCGTAGAGGGAATCAACAGGCCAGAAATGGTAACCACTTCGGTGGTAATCAGGGCCAAAATAATAAGAATGGTCATTTCAAGAAGAGGAGATTCAACAATGATGGAAAGACGTCAGCACCAGCACCCGTTGTTAAGGAAGGAGAACGACCACCTATCATATATTTCAAATGCGGAGGGGAGGGGCACATTAGTCCAAACTGCGCGATGCCGTCTAAAGCATGTTATAATTATGAAAGAGAAGGTCATTTAACTCGATTTTGTCGTTTACCAAAAATAAGTTCAGCCAGGATGGAGACACCAAAGGCCGTCCCAGAAAAGTCAAAACCGGTAGTGCAAGGGAGAGCGTTTGTTGTGACCTCCCAGAAAGCAAGGAACCCGAATGAGGTCATCACGGGTAAGCTTACCATAAACTCTAACGAAGTCTATACTTTATTTGATACCGGTTCTACCCATTCTTTTATTTCTCCTACTTGCGCTCATCGATTAAATTTGACTCCAGAGAAATTAGACTTTGACTTATCTGTTGAAACTCCATTGGGAGAAACCTTCATTACATCCACGGTTTATAAGTCCTGTTTGGTTCAAGTTGGTACCCACACATTACCTGTCGATCTTATTTCATTAAAAATATTTGCATTTGACGTGATTCTAGGGATTGATTGGTTAACTACTCATCATGCAAAAATTGATTGTTTTCGTAAGGTTTTTAGCTTTCATATTCCTAATCGACCTATTATACGAATTTAAGCAACCAAACCATTAAAATCTGTAAGACCCCAAATTATTAATAAATAAAATTTAAATTTTCTCTATTTATTATTTTGAAATAGTAAGTGTTAAATTGATTAATGAGGTTAGTTATGGGTAAAATGCGCAAATATTTTAAATAAGCAGGTGGTTATAAAATATTCATTGTTGTTGGGGAATATTCGTTTGGTCGTGAAATATTCTTCCTGTCGGGGAATATTCGTACGACGGCGCAGTCTTTTGTGGGCCCCATAACGGAAAGCGATTGGATGAAAAAAACGACAAGTATATGTTGTTTATTAATAACGGCGTAGTTGTTACCGTTAATACTGTTGGAATACCCGGTGGTTAAAACACAGTAATACGCGTTGTTACACAGTAGCACACTGTATTGCACCAATTATTGATTCTTACATAAGAAGGCACTACTCAATAATGGTTACAGTAATTACTGTTCAGTATTTTATTTTATTGATTCAATAATTGCTGCGTTGATATTTTATATTACTGTTATTTCAATAATTGTCACTACACAGTATTTCCCATTATCAGATCAATAATTCATATTATTTGAATAATATTATTAGATAACATTATTGGCAATGTCTAGAAAGTTCTGTCTAAGGAGAGGTTTGGTCATCTAATTGCGCGCCAGTAAGGAGAAATCCTTATTGGAAAGCCCCCTCTTTCCTGGGAACGGCCTGGTTGTCATAAATGTGATTCTGTAATATTATTTGTGAATAATTAATTATTGATTCATATGATAAGAAAATATTTTTTTTTTGTGGATATAAATGAGGGATATATTTTTGTGGTTAAAAATGAAGGAGTTAATGTTGAGGTTTTTATCAGTATTTTTGTCAGAATGGAGGTATTAAAAATTAGGGTTTTTGAGATATTTTGCGGGAGTTATAATTTTTAATCCGACCGTTGGATCGTGGTAATTTTTGGATATGTTATACATATATAAGTTGAGTATATGTCCACAAATTTTGAACCGTTAAAAATGAATGTATGATTTATTATGAATTTTACGAGATGACTGG
Organism: Panax notoginseng; assembly: GCA_016801055.1. Classification (NCBI taxonomy): domain Eukaryota; kingdom Viridiplantae; phylum Streptophyta; class Magnoliopsida; order Apiales; family Araliaceae; genus Panax; species Panax notoginseng. The sequence continues at coordinate 219,003,738 of CM029012.1, read as the reverse complement.
TTCAGAAATTGTTGAATTTTCGGAGTTAATCATTTTGGTAGAAAATTCTAGAATTGGTGGGCCCCACTCTTGGTTGGTGAAGAAATGTGCTGAGATTTTTATTCAAATATGGTGGGTGGGAATAGTAGCAGGTAAAGCCATCAGGTTGCAGGTTAAGTCTGCTTCGGCGTGCTAACATTTTCCTATAAATAGAGGGCTAAGTTAGAATTGAAAATCACACCAGAAACAAGTTTTCTCTCTTTCTCTCTCTAGATTATTGAGTGTATTTTGTGAATATTTAGATACTTTGAGAGTTTCTATTCATCAGAGCAAGTGTCTTTCAGCCTTATACCGGTATTCCGACCAGAAGTACTGTCTTTACGAGGTAAGGGATGTTATTTTATTCAAAAATGATATTATTTCTTCAATATCATTATGCCGAAATATTGGTTAGAAATTTTTATCAAATTTGGAACTTTTCACGTCGGGATTACTATTCATGAGTTACTATTCACGAGTTACTATTCACCGAAAAATAAAATTTTCTTCTTTTCGTCCAAAATATCTATTCTGGGTACTAGCTTTGATTGTATCCATGTTTTAATCATTCTTGAATTCTACTTCACTATGAATAATTATAAGGTATTTTTGGACATGGATAAATCGAAATACGAATCCTTAATATTTGTTATTTTGTTTCACTGGATTCGTTTTCTTTAAAATATTTTTCATCATCCTCAGTCCTAAATGATGATATTACTGAATATCTTTGGCCCTGTAGTGCAAAGATGAATGATTAACTGATGAATATCTTTGGCCCGTAGTGCAAAGATGAACAGGTGTTGAGATGAACATGACCGACTGGTGATACAAATAAATATCTTTGGCCTGTAGTGCAAAGATGAATATTTGATTAAAGATGGTTATTGATTGCTGTTACAGGGATAAAATATTGATGATGGACTTTTAAATCTTAGAAGATAGTAGAACTCATTCTCTACTTGACTCTTCTAATGGTTTGTTGTTTCCGCTGCAGTTATTGATTTAAAACTTGTTGTCTATTGTATTCTATTAGATTTTTCCCTGTTGAAGATTAACGATAATTTGTTCTGTATTATCTTAGTCATAATGTTCTTTACTGGGCTAGTTGAGCTCACCCTTTTCCTTTTTGTTCCATATTTCTCAGGAGGCGAGAATGTAGCGAGTACTAGTCAGGGTATGGAATGATGGTTCTAGAAGTTACTTTAGTAGTCCTCACCATTTTTGTGAAATAATGTATCAATAATTGTAATGAGGACTTATTTGAGTGTGGATATTGTCTAAATGACAATATTTGTATTTAAACTTACAGTTCTTGTGTTGTAATAATAAAGATGTAGTTGTTTTCGTACCATGTATTTTGGCGACGCAGAATGGGTGTTGTATACCTATTTTGGGGGCGTCACAGTTGGTATCAGAGCTTAGGGATATGATCTCTGGCGGAGATCGGGGAATAGAACTAGAAGGGGAGAGACGAATAAATCCTTCGCTAGTGTGTCCTACCTAAGCTTATTTATTGGTCAGTTATAATATAAGGGTATTATGTGAATTGTTAATTTATTTAATTAACCCTTGTTTTATGGCAGTATTTGAGAATGTCGACTGAGAATGTTAACAGTGGAGTAAATGAGAGCGTGGAGACACCGGTGCTTACCAACGAGGAGAACGTACAACAGGCTGGCAATGTTCCTCCTGTGAACAACACCAATGAGCAGATGATGAATGATGGAATGTTTAGAAGTTTTTTGCAATTCATGCAAAACCAGACGAGGGAGACTCGTGTTCAAAATACAGGAGGAAATGATAGCAATTCACGGTTTGTCACAGCCAAACAGTTCAAAAAATTGGGACCACCAGAATTTAAGGGAAAGCCGGATCCGATCATGGCGGAAACGTGGGTCAAGCAAATTACCAAGATATTCGATGTCTTGGGATGCACGGAGGAACAGAAGGTTCCATTCGCCACCTTTATGTTCCGTGGCGAGGCAGATTACTGGTGGGAGTCTGTGAAGCGTACCCATCCAACCGCACTCAGCATGTCTTGGGAGACATTTCAGAAACTATTCAATGACAAGTACTTTCCTGAAAGTATTCGTCATATGAAGGAGGTAGAGTTTATTAGACTGGAGCAGAATAACATGACGGTGTCTCAGTACGAGGCGAGGTTTGCAGAGTTGTCCAGGTTTGCACCTCATTTGGTAGAGAATGAGGAACGTATGACGAGGATGTTTTTGAGAGGTTTGAAACCCGGCATACGTCAATATCTCATTTCTCATAAATTTTCTCTCTATTCAGATGTTGTCAACAGGGCTCAATTATTAGAGCGAGATAATGAGAACGGTCAACTGAGGGAACACAACCAGGATCATATCGGTGACAGCAGTCATCAGAACAATGATAACCAGCGGAGAAAGAAAAATACAGACAAGAACGGCAACCACTCTGGTGGTAATCGTGGCTATGAAAATAGAAGAAACGAGTCGGGAGGAGATTTTAAAAAGAGGAGATTCAACAATGACAATACGAAGACGTCAGCACCAGCAACAACTGGTTCCAAGGGAGGAGAACGACCACCGATTATATGCTATAAGTGCAGAAAAGAAGGACATATCAGCCCAAACTGCCCACAACAGTTTAAGGTATGTTATAATTGTGGAAAGGAAGGACATATCGCTCGAGATTGCACTATAGCAAAACCAAGTCCAGCGGGGATGGTGACTCAAAAAGCTATCCCAGAAAAGATCAAGTCAACGGTTCCTGGAAGAGCGTTTGTCGTGACTGGTCAACATACGAGGAACCCAAACGAGGTGATCACGGGTAAGCTAATCATAAATTCATGCGAAGTTTATACCTTATTAGATACCGGTTCTACCCATTCTTTTATCTCTCCTGCTTGTGCTCAACGTTTAAACTTGACTCCAGAGAAGTTAGACTTTGATTTATCTGTGGAGACTCCGTTAGGAGAAACTTTCATCACATCCACTGTTTATAAATCTTGTGTGATCCAAGTTGGCACCATCACCTTACCTGTTGACCTTATCTCTTTAAAGATACTTGCTTTTGATGTGATTTTAGGGATTGATTGGTTAACTACTCATCATGCCAAAATTGATTATTTTCGTAAGGTTGTTAGTTTTCATATTCCTAACCAACCTGTTGTACGAATTCAAACAACTAAGCCATTAAAATCAATCACTGTTATATCAAGCCATAAAGCCATTCGTTTATTAAAAAATGGATGTCAAGCTTTCTTAGCCCATGTTATGGATTTGAATAAAGACACGTCAAATTTGAATAATATTCCTGTTGTTATTGACTTTCCTGACTTATTTCCTAAAGAACTTCCCGGTCTACCCCCGGAACGAGAAATTGAATTCTTTATTGATCTTGAACCTGGTACAAAGCCCATTTCTAAAACCCCATATCGAATGGCTCCTATTGAACTTCAGGAGTTAAAGGTCCAACTACAAGAGTTGTTGGACATCGGTTTCATTCGTCCTAGTACATCTCCTTGGGGTGCTCCTGTTTTATTTGTAAAGAAGAAAGACGGGGAGTATGCGACTTTGTATTGATTACCGGGAATTAAACCATGTCACTATTAAGAATAGGTATCCGCTACCTCGTATTGATGACCTGTTTGACCAGTTACAAGGAGCACAATTCTTTTCAAAGATCGATCTTCGTTCTGGATATCATCAGCTGAAGGTTAAAACTGAGGATATTCCAAAGACTGCCTTCAGAACTCGGTACGGGCATTATGAGTTCCTAGTCATGTCTTATGGATTGACTAATGCTCCTGCGGCTTTCATGGATATGATGAACCGAGTATTCAAGGATTATTTGGATCAGTTCGTTGTTGTCTTTATTGATGACATCCTCATATATTCCAAAAGCCGTGAAGATCATGAGCATCATTTGAAGCTGGTACTCCAAAGGCTGCGTGAAAATAAGTTATATGCTAAGTTGAAGAAGTGCGAGTTCTGGCTTGAGGAAGTAGCTTTCCTAGGGCACGTGGTGTCAAAACATGGAGTATCTGTTGACCCGGCGAAGATTGAAGCAATACAAAGTTGGGAGCAACCAAAGACGGTGACCGAAGTACGTAGCTTTTTGGGCTTAGCTGGTTATTATCGGAGATTCGTGGAAGGGTTTTCTCGAATCGCTACCCCGTTAACTCAGCTGACTCGGAAAGATATCAAATTCGTATGGAGCGAGGAATGCGAGAAGAGTTTTCAAGAGCTTAAGAGGAGACTCATTTCGGCACCTGTTCTGACAATACCATCTGGTTCGGATGGATTTGTTATCTACAGTGATGCTTCAGGCAAAGGGTTAGGATGTGTTCTCATGCAACATGGAAAAGTCATAGCCTATGCCTCGCGACAACTCAAAGAATATGAGAGGAATTATCCTACTCATGATTTGGAGTTGGCAGCAGTAGTTTTCGCGTTGAAGAACTGGAGATACTACCTGTATGGGGAGAAAGTGGAGATTTATACAGATCATAAAAGCTTCAAATATTTCTTCACCCAAAAGGAACTCAACATGCGGCAGCGACGTTGGCTCGAGCTGTTGAAAGATTACGATCATACCATCCAATATCATCCTGAAAAAGCAAACGTAGTAGCTGACGCATTGAGTAGAAGATCATATGCGGGTACGAGTGCAATGTTGTTAACACAAAGGCCCATTTTGTATGACTTGCAAAGGATGTGGATAGAGATGAAGGCTCCAAGTACCCACATGATGATATCAAATATACGAGTAGAACCGACTTTAATCAATAAAGTTAAAGCTGCTCAAGCTACGGACATAGAGCTGATGCGTATGAAGAAGAAAGTGCAAGAAGGTTCTATTTCAGAAGCAAGAATCGATGAAGAAGGAATACTTCGAGTCCACTCCAGACTTTGTGTTCCTAACAATTCTGATTTGAAGTACAAGATCATGATGGAAGCACACAATACACCATTTGCAATCCATCCTGGAAGTACCAAAATATATCGTGATCTTCGACATACATTTTGGTGGAATAATATGAAGAGAGATTGCAAAGTTTATCTCGAGGTGTTTAACTTGTCAACGTGTAAAGGCGGAACATCAAGTGCCAAAGGGTCCATTGCAACCACTTGAGATTCCGAAATGGAAGTGGGAACACATTACCACGGATTTCGTTACGGGTCTTTCCACGGTTTCTCAAGGCATAAATGCTATATGGGTTATTGTTGATAGATTAACCAAGTCTGCTCATTTCTTGCCGATACGGGAGACTTATTCCCTTGAACGTCTTGCTCGTATATACGTAGATGAGATTGTGAGACTGCATGGCATGCCAGTATCCATAGTTTCGAATCGTGACCCAAGATTCACTTCAAGATTTTGGGTTAGCTTGCAAAAAGCTATGGGCACAGATTTACGATTTAGTTTGGCATACCATCCTCAAACGGACGGACAATCAGAGAGGACTATTCAAACTCTTGAAGATCTATTAAGACTTTGTGTCCTATATTTCAAAGGGAGTTGGGATAAGTACCTACCATTGGTGGAATTCTCTTACAATAACAGTTATCAGGCAAGTATAGGTGTGGCCCCATTTGAAGCATTATATGGACGAAAGTGTCGCTCTCCAGTATGCTGGGACGAGGTGGGTGAAGCAACATTGTTGGGACCAGAGTTGGTACGCATGACTACAGAGAAGATCCAAACGATTCGACAACGTATACAAACGGCACAGGATCGACAAAAGAGTTATGCGGATCTTCATCGAAAGGACGTGGAATTTGACATTGGGGATCATGTATTGTTGCGTGTGGCTCCATGGAAAGGAGTTACAAGATTTGGGAAGAGAGGAAAGCTCAATCCACGATTTATTGGTCCATTTCAGATTCTTGACCGAGTAGGAAATGTGACCTATAGACTCACGTTACCTCCAAGTATGTCTCGTGTTCATAATGTTTTTCATATATCTGTGTTACATAAATATGTGAAAGACCCAGACCACGTTATTGAGTTAGAACCGGACGAGATAGCTGAAGACTTAACGTACGAAGAGGTACCTGTCAAGATCTTGGATAGAAAGGAGCATGTCCTACGCACGAAGGTCATACCACAAGTTAAAGTTTTGTGGAGAAACCATGCTATTGAGGAAATGACCTGGGAGTTAGAAACGGAAATGAAAGCGAGGTATCCTCATCTTTTCGGAACACCAGGTACGTACGTCAATTTCGAGGACGAAATTTCATAAGAAGGGGAGGTTGTAAGACCCCAAATTATTAATAAATAAAATTTAAATTTCCTCTATTTATTATTTTGAAATAGTAAGTGTTAAATTGATTAATGAGGTTAGTTATGGGTAAAATGCGCAAATATTTCAAATAAGCAGGTGGTTATAAAATATTCATTGTTGTCGGGGAATATTCGTTTGGTCGTGGAATATTCTTCCTGTCGGGGAATATTCGTACGACGGCGACAGTCTTTTGTGGGCCCCATAACGGAAAGCGATTGGATGAAGAAAATGATAAGTATATGTTGTTTATTAATAACGACGTAGTTGTTACCGTTAATACTGTTGGAATACCCGGTGGTTAAAACACAGTAATACGCGTTGTTACACAGTAGCACACTGTATTGCACCAATTATTGATTCTTACGTAAGAAGGCACTACTCAATAATGGTTACAGTAATTACTGTTCAGTATTTTATTTTATTGATTCAATAATTGCTGCGTTGATATTTTATATTACTGTTGTTTCAATAATTGTCACTACACAGTATTTCCCATTATCAGATCAATAATTCATATTATTTGAATAATATTATTAGATAACATTATTGGCAATGTCTAGAAAGTTCTGTCTAAGGAGAGGTTTGGTCATCTAATTGCGCGCCAGTAAGGAGAAATCCTTATTGGAAAGCCCCCTCTTTCCTGGGAACGGCCTGGTTGTCATAAATGTGATTCTGTAATATTATTTGTGAATAATTAATTATTGATTCATATGATAATGAAATATTTATTTTTTTGTGGATATAAATGAGGGATATATTTTTGTGGTTAAAAATGAAGGAGTTAATGTTGAGGTTTTTATCAGTATTTTTGTCGGAATGGAGGTATTAAAAATCAGGATTTTTGAGATATTTTGCGGGGGTTATAATTTTTAATCCGACTGTTGGATCGTGGTAATTTTTGGATATGTTATACATATATAAGTTGAGTATATGTCCATAAATTTTGAACCGTTAAAAATGAATGTATGATTTATTATGAATTTTACGAGATGACTGGTTCAGAAATTGTTGAATTTTCGGAGTTAATCATTTTGGTAGAAAATTCTAGAATTGGTGGGCCCCACTCTTGGTTGGTGAAGAAATGTGCTGAGATTTATATTCAAATATGGTGGGTGGGAATAGTAGCAGGTAAAGCCATCAGGTTGCAGGTTAAGTCTGCTTCGGCGTGCTAACATTTTCCTATAAATAGAGGGCTAAGTTAGAATTGAAAATTACACCAGAAACAAGTTTTCTCTCTTTCTCTCTCTAGATTATTGAGTGTATTTTGTGAGTATTTAGATACTTTGAGAGTTTCTATTCATCAGAGCAAGTGTCTTTCAGCCTTATACCGGTATTCCGACCAGAAGTACTGTCTTTACGAGGTAAGGGATGTTATTTTATTCAAAAATGATATTATTTCTTCAATATCATTATGCCGAAATATTGGTCGGAAATTTTTATCAAATTTAGAACTTTTCACGTCGGGGTTACTATTCATGAGTTACTATTCACGAGTTACTATTCACCGAAAAATAAAATTTTCTTCTTTTCGTCCAAAATATCTATTCTGGGTACTAGCTTTGATTGTATCCATGTTTTGATCATTCTTGAATTCTACTTCACTATGAATAATTAGAAGGTATTTTTGGACATGGATAAATCAAAATACGAATCCTTAATATTTGTTATTTTGTTTCACTGGATTCGTTTTCTTTAAGATATTTTTCATCATACTCAGTCCTAAATGATGATATTACTGAATATCTTTGGCCCGTAGTGCAAAGATGAATGATTAACTGATGAATATCTTTGGCCTGTAGTGCAAAGATGAACAGGTGTTGAGATGAACATGACCGACTGGTGATACAAATAAATATATTTAGCCTGTAGTGCAAAGATGAATATTTGATTAAAGATGGTTATTGATTGCTGTTACAGGGATAAAATATTGATGATGGACTTTTAAATCTTAGAAGATAGTAGAACTCATTCTCTACTTGACTCTTCTAATGGTTTGTTGTTTCCGCTGCAGTTATTGATTTAAAACTTGTTGTCTATTGTATTCTATTAGATTTTTCCCTGTTGAAGACTAACGATAATTTGTTCTGTATTATCTTAGTCATAATGTTCTTTACTGGGCTAGTTGAGCTCACCCTTTTCCTTTTTGTTCCATTTTTCTCAGGAGGCGAGAATGTAGCGAGTACTAGTCGAGGTATGGAATGATGGTTCTAGAAGTTACTTTAGTAGTCCTCACCATTTTTGTGAAATAATGTATCAATAATTGTAATGAGGACTTATTTGAGTATGGATATTGTCTAAATGACAATATTTGTATTTAAACTCACAGTTCTTGTGTTGTAATAATAAAGATGTAGTTGTTTTTGTACCATGTATTTTGGCGACGCAGAATGGGTGTTGTATACCTATTTTGGGGCGTCACAAAATCAATCGCTGTCATCTCAAGCCATAAAGCTATTCGTTTATTGAAAAACGGATGTCAAGCTTTCTTAGCTCATGTCACGGATTTAAACAAAAATACGTCAGTTTTGAATGATATTTCTATTGTTAATAAATTCCCTGACGTATTCCCTAAAGAACTTCTTGGCCTACCCCAGAGCGTGAAATTGAATTTTGTATCGACCTTGAACCTGGTACAAAACTCATTTCTAAAGCCCCATATCGAATGGCTCCTATTGAACTTCAGGAGTTAAAGATCCAACTGCAGGAATGGTTAGACATTGGCTTTATTCGTCCTAGTACTTCTCCTTGGGGTGCTCCTGTACTATTCGTGAAGAAGAAAGATGGAAGTATGCGATTTTGTATTGATTATCGGGAGTTGAATCATGTCACCATCAAAAATAGGTACCCATTGCCACGTATTGATGACCTGTTTGACCAGTTGCAAGGAGCACAATTCTTTTCATAGATCGATCTTCATTTTGGATATCATCAGCTGAAGGTTAGAACTGAGGATGTTCCAAAGACGACTTTCAGAACTCGGTACGGGCATTATGAATTCCTAGTCATGTCCTTTGGATTGACTAATGCTCCTGCTGCCTTCATGGATATGATGAACCGGGTATTCAAGGAATATTTAGATCACTTTGTGGTCGTCTTTATTGATGACATCCTTATTTATTCCAAAAGCCGTAAAGATCATGAGCAACACTTGAGGCTAGTACTCCAAAAGCTTCGTGAATACAAGCTTTATGCCAAGTTGAAGAAGTGCGAGTTCTGACTGGAGGAGGTAGCATTCCTTGGGCACGTAGTATCAAGTCGTGGAATATCTGTTGACCCGGCAAAGATTGAAGCTATTCAAAGGTGGGAGCAACCTAAATCAGTGACCGAAGTACGTAGCTTTATTGGTTTAGCTGGTTATTATCAGAGATTCGTGGAAGGATTTTCTCGAATTGCTACTCCATTAACTCAGCTGACTCGGAAAGATACAAAGTTCGGTTAGAGCGAAGATTGTCAGAAGAATTTTCAAGAACTCAAGAGGATACTCATTTCAGCACCTGTTCTAACAATACCATCTGGCTCAGAGGGATTTGTCATCTACAATGATGTGACGCCCCCAAAATTAGGTATACATCACCCATCTTGGGTCGTCAGATACATAGTACAAAATACAAATACAACTTACTAATACAACTGTCGTGTACAATACGACAAAACATAAACTGTGAGTTTGAATACAAATATTATCTTCTAGAAAGTATTCATACTCAAAAGGAGTCTTCATTACATTTATTAACACACCATTACATAGAATAGTGAGGACTACTAACTAATACTATCATTCGGACCATCACTCCGTTCCCCGACTTGCCCCAGCTACGTTCTCATTTCCTGAAGAGAACAGTGAAAGAAAGGGTGAGCTCAACTAGCCCAGTAAGAAATATTATGACTAAGATAATGCAGAATAAATTATCATTAGCCTTCAACAATGTTAAACTGATAAAATATAATAGACATCAAGTTTAACTGCAGTGGAACAAGCAATCCATTAAAAGAGTCAAGTAGAAAATAAACTCTACTATCTTTTATGATTTAAAAGATTTTCCAACACTGTGATCGCTGAGACTCAGCTTAATAAAATAATTCACATCATCGAATCACCCCTGCACTACGGCCAAGGATATTCGTATATTCATTAATGGTCATGATCATGCCAACAACTGTCCATCAACGCACTACGGGCCAATGAGGACTTTTACCACATCATTTGTAACATTACGGTCATGATTATACCGAATAATCCCTGGTCATAATCATACCAAGTCCATCTATGCACTACAGGCCACAGATGACTCTCAACATTTTATAAACATGAGGATGATGATAATGATATAAGAATTCAATAAAACAAGTTCAAGAATTAATTTATCCAAGAATTAACAACGTCCAAATTGTCAACATGATATTGCTTTGTGGAGTAAAATTCAAGAATACTTAGAAGAATATTTTCATGAAAAGATACTGGATGAACCGCAATTATCAAGGATATTCCACAAATTTCATGGAGTATAGAAGTCAAAACTTAACCAACTGAGTACAATAAAGAATGGAATAACAAAAGAAATCACCATGCATGCGATAGACCGCACAGACAGGTTATTCCAACAGAATAATAAATAATGGAACCAGGTCCGGCGTAAACGCACAGACAGGATATTCCGACAGAATAATAAATAATGGAACCAGGTCCGGTGTAAAACACACAGACAGGATGTTCCAACAGAATAATAATAAAAACGGAACCAGGTCCGGTGTAAAACACACAGACAGGATGTTCCAACAGAATAATAATAAAAACGGAACCAGGTCCGGTGTAAAACACACAGACAGGATGTTCCAACAGAATAATAGAAGAATGTCACCAAGTATAGGGTATATCCGCGTATACAGGTTATTCCAACAGAATAATAAGAAATGGAATAACAACAGTTCTCTTCATGAATAAGAAAGAATAACACCCCTTACCGTTTTAAAGAAGAGCTGAAATAAGGAAGTAGTTAAGTAGCAGAATACTCTTCTTCTCTCTCTCTATAGTTTCTCTCTATAGTTTCTCTCTCTAGAGTTCAGTGAATTCGTAAGAAATAATGAAGGAATGAGCTGCTATTTATAGAAAAATAGAATGCATAGTAACTAATCCATGAACGGTCCAGATTGATTACTTTAATCTGACGGTCCATATTTAAAGAAAAATCTTTTAAATAAAATATAATATATTCTATTTATAGAATAACTTTAATAAAGTATTCTGTTTTATATAAAAAGATGTTTCTGTTTTATTACGTTAATAATACGAATAAAACAAAACGTCATTATCGCTAAATAATTCATATTATTAACTGACAATAATTGAATCAAACTGAGTGACTTCTCACATAAGCATTAATAATCAATACCGTGTGCTACTATGCAACCACACGTATTACTGTACTTTTACTACCGAGTAGTTCAACAGTAACAATGGTAAAACTTCCGCCATTATTTTTAATAAAATATTTTTGTCGTTTTCTCAATCCGACAATAATTCCGTTGTGGGGTCCACCAATGATTGTGCCGTCGTACGAATATTTCCCGACAAAAAGAATATTCCCCGACCAAACGAATATTTTAAAACAACTTGCTTACTTTGCAAAATTTATAAATATTACCCACAACTATAACATTATATCAAATTAACTCCATAATATTCAAAAATGATATTTATAGAAAATTCATCTTTATTTATAAAAATTGGGGTCTTACAACCTCCCCTTCTTATGAAATTTCGCCCTCAAAATTAGGGTACGTACCTGGTATGTCGAAGAGGTAAGGATACCTTGATTTCATTTCAGATTCTAACTCCCAAGTCATTTCCTCAACATCGTGGTTTCTCCACAAAACTTTGACTTGAGGTATAACCTTGGAGCGTAGAATATGTTCCTTCTTATCCAAGATTTGAACAGGAACTTCTTCATACGTCAAATCTTCCGCTATTTCGTCCGGTTCTAACTCAATAATGTGGTTCGGGTCTTCCACATATTTGCGTAACATGGATATGTGAAAAACGTTATGAACACGAGACATACTTGGCGGTAAAGCGAGTCTATAAGCCACAGTTCCTACTCGATCGAGGATTAAAAATGGACCGATGAATCGAGGATTGAGCTTTCCTCTCTTTCCAAATCTCGTAACTCCTTTCCATGGAGCAACACGTAAGAACACATGATCTCCTACATCAAATTCCACGTCCTTTCGATGAAGATCAGCATAACTCTTTTGTCGATCTTGTGAGGTTTTTATACGTTGTCGGATCGTTTGAATCTTTTCTGTAGTCATACGTACCAACTCCGGTCCCAACAACGTTGCTTCACCCACCTCATCCCAGCATACTGGAGAACGACATTTTCTTCCATACAATGCTTCGAATGGAGCCATGCCAATACTTGCTTGATAACTGTTGTTGTAGGAAAACTCCACCAATGGTAAGAACTTGTCCCAACTTCCCTTGAAGTCAAAGACACAGAGTCTTAATAGATCTTCAAGAGTTTGAATAGTCCTCTCTGATTGTCCGTCCGTCTGAGGATGATATGCTGAACTAAATCGTAAATCCGTGCCCATAGCTTTTTGTAAACTAACCCAAAATCGTGAAGTGAATCTTGGGTCTCGATCAGAAACTATGGATACTGGCATACCATGCAGTCTTACAATCTCGTTTATGTACATACGAGCAAGACGTTCAAGTGTATAAGTTTCTCGTATCGGTAAGAAATGAGCAGACTTGGTCAATCTATCAACAATGACCCAAATCGCATCAATACCTTGAGAAACCCTAGGAAGACCGGTAACGAAATCCATGGTAATGTGCTCCCACTTCCATTCTGGAATTTCAAGTGGTTGCAATGGACCTTTTGGTACTTGATGCTCCGCTTTGACTCGTTGACAAGTTAGACACCTTGAGATAAACAACGCTATCTCTCTCTTCATATTGCTCCACCAAAATGTATGACGAAGATCATGATACATTTTGGTACTTCCAGGATGGATTGCAAACGGTGTGTTGTGCGCCTCCATCATGATTTCATACTTTAAATCAGGGTTGTTAGGAACACAAAGTCTGGAGTTGACTCGAAGTATTCCTTCTTCATCGATTCTTGCTTCCGGCATAGCACCTTCTTGCACTTTCTTCCTCATACGCATCAGCTCCAGGTCTGTAGCTTGAGCAGCTTTAACTTTATCGATTAAAGTCGGTTCTACTCGTATATTCGCCATCATCACATGGGTCCCTGGAGTCTTTAACTCTATCTCCATCCTTTGCAAATCACACAAAATGGGTCTTTGTGTTGACAATATCGCACTCGTACTTGCATATGATCTTCTACTCAATGCGTCAGCTACCACGTTCGCTTTTCCAGGATGGTATTGAATGGTATGATCATAATCTTTCAACAGTTCAAGCCAACGTCGTTGTCGCATGTTGAGTTCCTTTTGAGTGAAGAAATATTTGAGGCTTTTATGATCCGTAAAGATCTCCACCTTCTCCCCATACAAGTAATGCCTCCAAATTTTAAGTGCAAAGACAACAGCTGCCAACTCTAGATCATGAGTAGGATAATTCCTCTCATATTCCTTGAGTTGTCTTGATGCATAGGCTATGACTTTTCCATGTTGCATGAGAACGCATCCCAACCCTTTGCTCGAAGCATCACTGTAGATGACAAATCCCTCCGAGCCAGATGGTATTGTTAGAACAGGTGCTGAAATGAGTCTCCTCTTGAGTTCTTGAAAACTCTGCTCACATTCTTCGCTCCAACCGAACTTTGTATCTTTCCGAGTCAGCTGAGTTAATGGAGTAGCGATTCGAGAAAATCCTTCCACGAATCTCCGATAATAACCAGCTAAACCAAGAAAGCTACGTACTTCGGTCACTGATTTAGGTTGCTCCCAGCTTTGAATAGCTTCAATCTTTGCCGGGTCAACCGATATTCCACGACTTGATACTACGTGCCCAAGGAATGCTACCTCTTCCAGCCAGAACTCGCATTTCTTCAACTTGGCATAAAGTTTGTATTCACGAAGCTTTTGGAGTACCAGCCTCAAGTGTTGCTCATGATCTTCACGGCTTTTGGAATAAACAAGGATGTCATCGATAAAGACGACCACAAAGTGATCCAAATATTCCTTGAATACCCTGTTCATCATATCCATGAAGGCAGCAGGAGCATTAGTCAATCCAAAAGACATAACTAAGAATTCATAATGCCCATACCGAGTTCTGAAGGCAGTCTTTGGAATATCCTCAGTTCTAACCTTCAGCTGATGATATCCAGAACGAAGATCGATCTTTGAAAAGAATTGTGCTCCTTGCAACTGGTCAAACAGGTCATCAATACGTGGCAATGGGTACCTATTTTTGATGGTGACATGATTCAACTCCCGATAATCAATACAAAGTCGCATACTCCCATCTTTCTTCTTCACGAACAGAACAGGAGCACCCCAAGGAGAAGTACTAGGACGAATAAAACCAATGTCTAACAATTCCTGCAGTTGGGTCTTTAACTCCTGAAGTTCAATAGGAGCCATTCGATATGGGGCTTTGGAAATGGGTTTTGTACCGGGTTCAAGGTCGATACAAAATTCAATTTCACGCTCTGGGGGTAGGCCAGGAAGTTCTTCGGGAAATACGTCAGGAAATTTATTAACAACAGAAATATCATTCAAAGCTGACGTATTTTTGTTTAGATCTGTGACATGAGCTAAGAAAGCTTGACATCCGTTTTTCAATAAACGAATAGCTTTATGGCTTGAGATGACAGCGATTGATTTTAATGGTTTGGTTGCTTGAATTCGCATAATAGGTCGATTAGGAATATGAAAGCTAACAACCTTACGAAAACAATCAATTTTTGCATGATGAGTAGTTAACCAATCAATCCCTAGAATCACGTCAAATGCAAGTATTTTTAATGAAATAAGATCGACAGGTAATGTGTGGGTACCAACTTGAACCAAACAAGACTTATAAACCGTGGATGTAATGAAGGTTTCTCCCAATGGAGTTTCAACTGCTAAGTCAAAGTCTAATTTCTCCGGAATCAAATTTAATCGATGAGCGCAAGTAGGAGAAATAAAAGAATGGGTAGAACCGGTATCAAATAAAGTATAGACTTCGTTAGAGTTTATGATAAGCTTACCCGTGATGACCTCATTCGGGTTCCTTGCGTTCTGGGAGTTCACAACAAACGCTCTCCCTTGCACAACCGGTTTTGACTTTTCTGGGACGGCCTTTGGTGCCTCCATCCTAGCTGAATTTGTCTTCGGTAAACGACAAAATCGGGCTAAATGACCTTCTCTTCCACAATTATAACATGCTTTGGACGGCATCGCGCAGTTTGGACTGATGTGCCCCTCCCCTCCGCATTTGAAACATATGATAGGTGGTCGTTCTCCTTCCTTAACGACAGGTGCTGGTGCTGACGTCTTTCCATCATTGTTGAATCTCCTCTTCTTGAAATGCCCATTCTTATTATTTTGGCCCTGATTACCACCGAAGTGGTTACCATTTCTGGCCTGTTGATTCCCTCCACGCTTGTTGTCACCGCTTCGATGACTGCTCTCACTGGTATTATCATTTTGTCGACTGCTCTCTTTTGGTTGCGTTGACTCGTTATCGCGCTCCACTAACTGAGCCCTATTTACAACATCTGAATACAAACATAGTTTATGAGAAATAAGATGTTGACGTATCTCCGGCTTCAAACCTCTTAAAAACATCCGCGTCATTCTTTCTTCATTATCCACCAGGTGGGACGCAAACCGGGATAACTCCGCAAATTTTGCCTCGTACTGCGACACGGTCATATTATTCTGCTCCAATTTGATGAACTCCACCTCCTTCATGTGACGAATACTCTCGGGAAAGTATTTGTCGTTAAACAGCTCTTGGAACTTCTCCCAAGACATCTTCAGTGCGGCAGGTTGAGTACGCTTTATCGATTCCCACCAGTAATCTGCCTCTCCTCGCAACATAAAGGCGGCAAAGGGAACCTTTTGCTCCTCGGAGCAACCCAAGACATCAAATATCTTGGTGATCTGCTTTATCCATGTTTCAGCTACAAGTGGTTTGGGTTCTCCCTTAAACTCCGGTGGTCCCAGCTCCTTAAACTGTTTAGCGGTGACCGCCAGAGAGTTTCCAGTATTTCCACCTACGTTGTGGACAGGAGCCGCTTTCACCTGTTGTTGCATGAATTGCATAAAACCTCTGAACATTCCATCATTCATCATCTGGTCAGTGTTGTTGTTTGCATGAGGATTGTCACCTTCCTGATGAACATTATCCTGATTATTGATATGTGGTGAATCAACAGTCGCCTGTGCTCCATTGCTATTCTCAACATTCTCAGATGCCATTTTCAGATACTGCCACAAAATAAAAGTTAATTGATATGTCATATATTATCCTTATATTATGACCGACCAATTAAATACCATGCAAATAAACTTAGGTAGGTCATACTAGCGAAGGAATTCCCCGTCTCTCCCCTCCTAGTTCTATTCTCACATCTTAGCCAGGGATCATATCCCTAAGCTCTGATACCAACTGTGACGCCCCCAAAATTAGGTATACATCACCCATCTTGGGTCGTCAGATACATAGTACAAAATACAAATACAACTTACTAATACAACTGTCGTGTACAATACGACAAAACATAAACTGTGAGTTTGAATACAAATATTATCTTCTAGAGAGTATTCATACTCAAAAGGAGTCCTCATTACATTTATTAACACACCATTACATAGAATAGTGAGGACTACTAACTAATACTATCATTCGGACCATCACTCCGTTCCCCGACTTGCCCCAGCTACGTTCTCATTTCCTGAAGAGAACAGTGAAAGAAAGGGTGAGCTCAACTAGCCCAGTAAGAAATATTATGACTAAGATAATGCAGAATAAATTATCATTAGCCTTCAACAATGTTAAACTGATAAAATATAATAGACATCAAGTTTAACTGCAGCGGAACAAGCAATCCATTAAAAGAGTCAAGTAGAAAATAAACTCTACTATCTTTTATGATTTAAAAGATTTTTCAACACTGTGATCGCTGAGACTCAGCTTAATAAAATAATCCACATCATCGAATCACCCCTGCACTACGGCCAAGGATATTCGTATATTCATTAATGGTCATGATCATGCCAACAACTGTCCATCAATGCACTACGGGCCAATGAGGACTTTTACCACATCATTTGTAACATTACGGTCATGATTATACCGAATAATCCCTGGTCATAATCATACCAAGTCCATCTATGCACTACAGGCCACAGATGACTTTCAACATTTTATAAACATGAGGATGATGACAATGATATAAGAATTCAATAAAACAAGTTCAAGAATTAATTTATCCAAGAATTAACAACGTCCAAATTGTCAACATGATACTGCTTTGTGGAGTAAAATTCAAGAATACTTAGAAGAATATTTTCATGAAAAGATACTGGATGAACCGCAATTATCAAGGATATTCCACAAATTTCATGGAGTATAGAAGTCAAAACTTAACCAACTGAGTACAATAAAGAATGGAATAACAAAAGAAATCACCATGCATGCGATAGACCGCACAGACAGGTTATTCCAACAGAATAATAAATAATGGAACCAGGTCCGGCGTAAACGCACAGACAGGATATTCCGACAGAATAATAAATAATGGAACCAGGTCCGGTGTAAAACACACAGACAGGATGTTCCAACAGAATAATAATAAAAACGGAACCAGGTCCGGTGTAAAACACACAGACAGGATGTTCCAACAGAATAATAATAAAAACGGAACCAGGTCCGGTGTAAAACACACAGACAGGATGTTCCAACAGAATAATAGAAGAATGTCACCAAGTATAGGGTAGACCGCGTATACAGGTTATTCCAACAGAATAATAAGAAATGGAATAACAACAGTTCTCTTCATGAATAAGAAAGAATAACACCCCTTACCGTTTTAAAGACGAGCTGAAATAAGGAAATAGTTAAGTAGCAGAATACTCTTATTCTCTCTCTCTATAGTTTCTCTCTATAGTTTCTCTAGAGTTCAGTGAATTCGTAAGAAATAATGAAGGAATGAGCTGCTATTTATAGAAAAATAGAATGCATAGTAACTAATCCATGAACGGTCCAGATTGATTACTTTAATCTGACGGTCCATATTTAAAGAAAAATCTTTTAAATAAAATATAATATATTCTATTTATAGAATAACTTTAATAAAGTATTCTGTTTTATATAAAAAGATGTTTCTGTTTTATTACGTTAATAATACGAATAAAACAAAACGTCATTATCGCTAAATAATTCATATTATTAACTGACAATAATAGAATCAAACTGAGTGACTTCTCACATAAGCATTAATAATCAATACCGTGTGCTACTATGCAACCACACGTATTACTGTACTTTTACTACCGAGTAGTTCAACAGTAACAATGGTAAAACTTCCGCCGTTATTTTTAATAAAATATTTTTGTCGTTTTCTCAATCCGACAATAATTCCGTTGTGGGGTCCACCAATGATTGTGCCGTCGTACGAATATTCCCCGACAAAAAGAATATTCCCCGACCAAACGAATATTTTAAAACAACTTGCTTACTTTGCAAAATTTATAAATATTACCCACAACTATAACATTATATCAAATTAACTCCATAATATTCAAAAATGATATTTATAGAAAATTCATCTTTATTTATAAAAGTTGGGGTCTTACAAATGATGCTTCGAGCAAAGGGTTGAGATGCGTTCTCATGCAACATGGAAAAGTCATAGCCTATGCATCAAGACAACTCAAGGAATATGAGAGAAATTATCCTACTCATGATCTAGAGTTGGCAGCTGTTGTCTTTGCACTTAAAATTTAGAGGCATTACTTGTATGGGGAGAAGGTGGAGATCTTTACGGATCATAAAAGCCTCAAATATTTCTTCACTTAAAAGGAACTCAACATGCGACAACGACGTTGGCTTGAACTGTTGAAAGATTATGATCATACCATTCAATACCATCCTGGAAAAGCGAACGTGGTATTTGACGCATTGAGTAGAAGATCATATGCAAGTACGAGTGTGATATTGTCAACACAAAGGCCAATTTTGTGTGACTTGCAAAGGATGGAGATAGAGTTAAAGACTCCAGGGACCCATGTGATGATGGTGAATATACGAGTAGAACCAACTTTAATCGATAAAATTAAAGCTGCTCAAGCTACAGACCTGGAGCTAATGCGTATGAGGAAGAAAATGCAAGAAGGTGCTATGCCGGAAGCAAGAATCGATGAAGAAGGAATACTTCGAGTCACCTCCAGACTTTGTGTTCCTAACAACCCTGATTTAAAGTATGAAATCATGATGGAGGCGCACAACACACCGTTTGCAATCCATCCTGGAAGTACCAAAATGTATCATGATCTTCGTCATACATTTTGGTGGAGCAATATGAAGAGAGAGATATCGCTGTTTATCTCAAGGTGTCTAACTTATCAATGAGTCAAAGCGGAGCATCAAGTACCAAAAGGTCCATTGCAACCACTTGAAATTCTAGAATGGAAGTGGGAGCACATTACCATGGATTTCGTTACCGGTCTTCCTAAGGTTTCTCAAGGTATAGTTGCGATTTGGGTCATTGTTGATAGATTTACCAAGTCTGCTCATTTCTTACCGATACGAGAAACTTATACACTTGAACGTCTTACTCGTATGTACATAAACGAGATTGTAAGACTGCATGGTATGCCAGTATCCATAGTTTCTGATCGAGACCCAAGATTCACTTCACGATTTTGGGTTAGTTTACAAAAAGCTATGGGCACGGATTTACGATTTAGTTCGGCATATCATCCTTAGACGGACGGACAATCAGAGAGGACTATTCAAACTCTTAAAGATCTATTAAGACTCTGTGTCCTTGATTTCAAGGGAAGTTGGGACAAGTTCTTACCATTGGTGGAGTTTTCCTACAACAACAGTTATCAAACAAGTATTGGCATGGCTCCATTCGAAGCATTGTATGGAAGAAAATGTCGTTCTCCAGTATGCTGGGATGAGGTGGGTGAAGCAACGTTGTTGGGACCGGAGTTGGTACGTATGACTACAGAAAAGATTCAAACGATCCGACAACGTATAAAAACCTCACAAGATCGACAAAAGAGTTATGCTGATCTTCATCGAAAGGACGTGGAATTTGATGTAGGAGATCATGTGTTCTTACGTGTTGCTCCATGGAAAGGAGTTACGAGATTTAGAAAGAGAGGAAAGCTCAATCCTCGATTCATCGGTCCATTTTTAATCCTCGATCGAGTAGGAACTGTGGCTTATAGACTCGCTTTACCGCCAAGTATTTCTCGTGTTCATAACGTTTTTCACATATCCATGTTACGCAAATATGTGGAAGACCCGAACCACATTATTGAGTTAGAACCGGACGAAATAGCGGAAGATTTGACGTATGAAGAAGTTCCTGTTCAAATCTTGGATAAGAAGGAACATATTCTACGCTCCAAGGTTATACCTCAAGTCAAAGTTTTGTGGAGAAACCACGATGTTGAGGAAATGACCTGGGAGTTAGAATCTGAAATGAAATCAAGGTATCCTTACCTCTTCGACATACCAGGTACGTACCCTAATTTTGAGGGCGAAATTTCATAAGAAGGGGAGGTTGTAAGACCCCAATTTTTATAAATAAAGATGAATTTTCTATAAATATTATTTTTGAATATTATGGAGTTAATTTGATATAATGTTATAGTTGTGGGTAATATTTATAAATTTTTCAAAGTACGCAAGTTGTTATATAATATTCGATTGGTCGGAAAATATTCGTTTTAACAGAGAAAATTCGTACAACGGCACAATCATTGGTGGATCCCACAACCGAATTATTGTCGGATTGAGAAAACGACAAAAATATTTTATTAAAAATAACAGCGGAAGTTTTACCATTGATACTGTTGAACTACTCGGTAGTAAAAGTACAGTAATACGTGTGGTTGTATAGTAGCACACGGTATTGATTATTAATACTTATGTGAGAAGTCACTCAGTTTGATTCAATTATTGTCAGTTAATAATATGAATTATTTAGCGATAATGAAGTTTTGTTTTATTCGTATTATTAACGAAATAAAACAGAAACATCTTTTTATATAAAACAGAATACTTTATTAAAATTATTCTATAAATAGAATATATTATATTTTATTTAAAAAAATTTTCTTTAAATATGGACCGTCAGATTAAAGTAAATCAATCTGGGCCGTTCATGGATTAGTTACTATGCAGTCCATTCTTCTATAAATAGCAGCTCATTCCTTTATTATTTCTTACGAATTCACTGAACTCTAGAGAGAGAAACTATAGAGAGAAACTATAGAGAGAGAAGAAAAGTATTCTGCTACTTAACTACTTTCTTATTTCAGTTCTTCTTTAAAACGGTAAGGGTGTTATTCTTTCTTATTCATGAAGAGAACTGTTGTTATTCCATTTCTTATTATTCTGTTAGAATAACCTGTATACGCGGTCTACCCTATACTTGGTGACATTCTTCTATTATTCTGTTGGAACATCCTGTTTGTGTGTTTTACACCGGACCTGGTTCTGTTTTTATTATTATTCTGTTGGAACATCCTGTCTGTGTGTTTTACACCGGACCTGGTTCCATTATTTATTATTCTGTCGGAATATCCTGTCTGTGCGTTTACGCCGGACCTGGTTCCATTATTTATTATTCTGTCGGAATATCCTGTCTGTGCGTTTGCGCCAGACCTGGTTCTATTATTTATTATTCTGTTGGAATAACCTGTTGGTGCGGTCTATCGCATGCCGGGTGATTTCTTTTGTCATTCCATTCTTTATTATACTCAGTTGGTTAAGTTTTAACTTCTATACTCCATGAAATTAGTGAAATATCCTTGATAATTGCGGTTCATCCAGTATCTTCTCATGAAAATATTCTTCTAAGCATTCTTGAATTTTACTCCACAAAGCAGTATCATGTTGACAATTTGGACGTTGTTAATTCTTGGATAAATTAATTCTTGAACTTGTTTTATTGAATTCTTATATCATTGTCATCATCCTTATGTTTATAAAATGTTGAAAGTCATATGTGACCTTTAGTGCATAGATGGACTTGGTATGATTATGACCAGGGATTATTCGGTATAATCATGACCGTAATGTTACAAATGATGTGGTAAAAGTCCTCATTGGCCCGTAGTGAATTGATGGACAATTGTTGGCATGATTATGACCATTAATGAGTACACAAATATTCTTGGCCCGTAGTGCATGGATAATTGTGGTCGTGATACTAAAGAATATCCTTGGCCGTAGTGCAGGGGTGATTCGATGATGTGGATTATTTTATTAAGCTGAGTCCCAGCGATAACAGTATTGAAAAATCTTTAAAATCATAGAAGATAGTAGATTTTATTCTCTACTTGACTCTTTTAATGGATTGCTTGTTCCGCTGCAGTTAAACTTGATGTTCGTTATATTTTATCAGTTTAACACTGTTGAAGGCTAATGATAATTTATTCTGCATTATCTTAGTCATAATATTTCTTAGGTGTTGTTTGTTTACATCTGATTACCTCTTAATGGACTGTCTCTTATTCGCTAAGAGGCATGATGTTGTTTGTTTGTTTTTTTGTTACCTCTGAATGCCTCTTAATCGGTAAGACAGAAAATGAAATCTTAATAATTAAGAGGAACCTCTTAATGAAATTTTTTTGATACTTTTTTTTATATAAATATATTCAACAATATTATGCACTCATTTTTATTAAATTAAATATTTAAAATTATTAAATAAAATTTTACCCTTTAAAATGGTAAAATAGTGTTATTAAGAGACAACTTATTTTTTAGTTATCAAATAATTTTTTATATTCAGACCTTATAACCATTTAGATGATCTAATTTATTAAGACATCATAATAATTCAGATCTTAATTCTCAGGTTTATTAAACACTGCTTAAATGCATCTAATATGGAGCAAAGGCCTCGTATTGCCCAAGGTTTAGTAATTAATGAAGCATGAGATTTAATTTTAGCAACAAATTTTTTAGTCTCCACCTTTTAAAGAATTTAAAATCTTCCAATGAAATAGTGACACCTTCCATCAACACGTACAGTCGGTCTCCATCCATTAACCCAATGAAGCAGTAGTGACACCTTCCATCAAAACGTATAGACTCCATTTAAATGACAAGACACAGGAACCGCATCTATCTATGTTACAGAGTTCGTGATAAGCTAGCTGGACACGTAATTTAGTTCACCTAAAAAAATATAAAAAGGACAAGATCAATCAATAAAGAAAGCTTAAGGCGCATGGAGAACAATTATAAAAGTTCAGATAGAAGATTATATATAGTACCATTGAAACCAGAAAACTGATATGATGTAGGACAGTTAGCTTTGGAGTTTGAGAACGAGTTAGATAAGAAACGGAAAAGGAGAATCGGTCTGAGAAAACGGTCATAATTCTCGAAGACTGGAGCTGTTCTGGAAGAGCTGGGTTCGATTGGCTTCGGGAGATGTCTTCGGGTTCGGAGACGGGTTCGGAGATGGCATCATGGCTTCGGGAGATCGGAACTTCTTTGAAATTGGCGTCATAATTTCGGAAAGGCTGGATTAATTATTATTATTATTATTTTTATTATTATTATTATTATTTAGTTCTTTTATGGTAATAGTATTTTATTAGGTAGTAAATCATTTATCATTAAGTTGTTATCTATTATGGTTTTATTTCCGTAATAGTAAGAAGTTTGTTAGAATCCTTTTCGCATCCTTAAGAAGTTAGAATCATTTTCGCATCCCTAGGAGGATTTTATTTCTATTTTAATTTTCATATATCTAGGAATATTCTAGAGTGACTTGGAGATAAAGTTTTGCTAAGCTATATAAAATCGGCTTGTGGGTTGAGAGTATCATTCATGAATATTATCCTTTTCAATTGAAATCGTTTTATTTTATGGTGGATTCCAGTTTGTGTTCTTAGAATTTATGCTGGTAAATTCTCTTTTTGCTTTCCGTCCCGTGTCAATTGGTATCATAGCCAAGGATTTTGCCTTGTCAATGGCCAACAACGAAGGCGGGAGAGATATCCTTAACGATGCTAGTCGTAGGGATGCCGAGTTTTGGGCGGCAATTGATGATCAACGATAGTCAATGGCGAGGATGGAAGAAGCCATGATGCAATAACTGTTGATACAATGATTCAACCCCAACGTCACCCTGGAGGGGAACGTCAATATAGAATAGCCCGATGAGAGCCGTTCGAAGGACTCAGTGATGAGGACTCTGATGAAGACGTTGCAGGTGGGCAAAGAAACCTTCATCAACACCAAATTCAAAACCAACATCAATTTGACTATAGAATACGTGCGGATATACCATTATTCCATGGTAAGTTGTAGATTGAAGAATTTCTAGATTGGCTTTTTGAGGTTGGAAGGTTTTTGAGCTAACGGAGGTTGCAGCAGATCGACAAGTTAACCTAGTAGCGTACAAATTGAGGAGCGAAGCTGCTGTTTGGTGGGAAAAATTGTAGATGGATCGACGCCAACAAGGCAAAACCCCTATCCGATCTTAGAGGCAGATGAAACAACTTATGATGAACAAATTTTTACCCCAGATTATGAATAATTTATTTTTCGGAGTTATTAGAATTGTGCACAGGGTAACAAAACTGTGACAGGATACACAGAGGAGTGGTCTAGGCTGTCAGTTTGTAACGACCTGAATGAAACCGAGGCACATCAAGTGTCTAGATATTTGGAGGGCCTAAAACCTTCTATTCGAGATAAATTTGGACTGCAAGTCGTTTGGATTGTGGACGAAGCGCATAACATAGCCTTGAAGGCGGAATTAATGGAAAAGACATCCGGTCGATTTTCTTATCACAGGAAGGATATGACGGAGACGTCCAACTCAAAAGCAAACAGAAACAAATTTTTGGCAAGTGATGAGAAGAATCAGTCTACAACTGATACTGTATGGGCACAAAGGAGTTTAGGACCTATTAATAATCTTGTTGGGACCCGACCTACAACATTAGTTACAAAGGAAGCACCACGAGCCCCGAACCCATATGCTCAAATAGGCGGGTTTAAGTTTTACAGATGCGGTCAACCGGGTCATCGCTTCAATGAGTGTCTGATGCGGAAGACGATGAATTTTATAGAAGTTAGAGAGGGAGACGAGGACGACCATTGTGCCGAAGAAGAGACAGACATGGGCAAATTCTGGGAGGATGCAAAAATAGTCGAGGAACATGAAGAGCATGTAAATTGCGTGATCCAGCGAGTCATGTGCTCGACGAAGGTAGAATATTCCTCACAACAAAATAATATTTTTAAGTCATGCTGCAGTGTTCAAGG
This sequence comes from Panax notoginseng, assembly GCA_016801055.1. NCBI lineage: Eukaryota > Viridiplantae > Streptophyta > Magnoliopsida > Apiales > Araliaceae > Panax > Panax notoginseng. The sequence goes on along the minus strand of CM029012.1, from coordinate 218,978,005 downwards.
AAAGGTTTGCGACCTGATTATAGACAGTGGAAGCTGTGAGAATTTTGTGTCAAAGAAATTGGTAGATTAACATCTGAAACTGAGAGTAGAGAAACACCCGAAGCCCTACGTAATTGGGTGGATTCAGAAAGGACCCAAGGTGAACGTGACCGAAGTGTGCAAAGTACCTATCTCATTCGGACAACACTACCGAGCTGAAGTGGTCTGCGACGTAGTGGACATGAATGCTAGTCACGTGTTATTAGGACGACTATGGCAGTTTGATGTGGATGTCACTTAAAGAGGATGTGTCAATGTGTTTATTTTTAATTGGGGTGACAAGAAGATTGCATTACTCCCGAAACAAAATTCGGGTAGTGACGTAACTAAGAACCAGAAGGAAAAGCAACCTTTACTATCAGTAATCACGTCAGGGGAAAATTTAGAGGCAGAAATTAAAGAGGCACAAGAAGTACATGTTGTGGTGGTACGAGCTTTAGTGGTAGAAGGAAAAGAAAAGCAAAAAATTGAGTTACCTTATAAGGTACAGTCCTTGTTAGGCGAATTCAATGAGTTGGTATATGAAGATTTACTAAACGAACTTCCACCCCTAAGGGATATTCAACATCACATCGATCTAATTCTAGGGGCAAGCTTTCCCAATTTGCCACATTATCGGATGAGTCCTAAGGAAAATCAGATCCTACAAGAGAAGGTGGAGGAATTGTTGAAGACTGGGTTCATTAAAGAAAGCATGAGTCCATGTGCGGTTCCCGTATTACTGGTCCCGAAGAAGGATGACAGTTGGAGAATGTGCGTGGATAGTCGAGCAATCAACAAGATAACTGTCAGATATAGTCTTCTGATTCCGAGGTTGGATGACATGTTAGATATGTTGGAAGGTCCCAAGTTGTTCTCAAAGATAAATCTTCGGAGCGGATATTATCAGATTCGGATTAAGCCTAGAAATGAATGGAAAACAACGTTCAAAACAAAGGATGAACTTTACGAGTGGGTAGTCATGCCATTCGGATTGTCCAATGCGCCAAGTACTTTTATGCGACTTATGAATCAGGTATTACGACCTTTCATCGGGAAGTATGTTGTTGTTTATTTTGACGATATACTGATTTATAGTCAGAACGAGGAAGACCATATGAAACACCTTCGGACTGTGTTGGAGGTTTTGGCTGAAAACAAACTATTCATTAACTTTAAAAAGTGTAGTTGGCTAGCCGAATGTCTGTTATTCCTTGGATATGTGGTCAGTTTGGAGGGTATCATGGTGGACGACGAAAAGGTGAAGGCGATACATGATTGGCCGACTCCTAAGAACGTAGGAGAGGTGAGAAGTTTTCATGGGTTAGCAATATTTTATCGGCGATTTATTAAAGATTTTAGTAGCATTGTGGCACTCATTACCGAGTGTTTAAAGAATGATAAATTTCAATGAGGAGAAGCAGCTGATACATCTTTTGCGGTTATCAAGGAGAAGTTGTGTACTACTCCTGTTCTGGCTTCTACCAAGTTTTGAGAAGCTCTTCGAAGTGGAGTGTGATGCTAGTGGTATTAGAGTTGGAGCGGTTCTGTCGCAAGAGAATAGATCGGTGACATTTTTCAACGAAAAACTCAGTGACATGAGACGAAAATGGAGAACATATGACCAAGAGTTTTATGCCATTGTTCAAGCTTTAAAACATTGGGAACACTATCTGATTCAGCGTGAATTTATTTTATACATTGATCATCAAGCATTGAAGTACCTGAGCAATCAGTGAAGTCTGAGTAATATGCACGCTAGATGGGCAACTTTTTTGTAGAAGTTTCCTTTTGTCCTAAAACACAAATCGGATATTCTAAATAAGGTAGCCGACACATTGAGTAGGCGTGCGAGTTTGTTGGTTACTATGCAGCAAGTTATCATCGGATTTAAATTTTTGAAAGAACTGTATTCGGATGATGAAGATTTCGCCGAAGTATGCGAGATATGTGTTCAGAAACGAATGGAGGGAGAGTTTCATGTGGTTGACAACTACCTGCTTTGTGGGAATCAGTTGTGTATACTGCGGGGATCGTTGAGAAAGAGACTGGTGCGAGAACTACATGGAGGAGGTTTGAGTGGTCATCTAGGATGTGACAAGACCATCAGTGGAGTAGCTGAACGATATTATTGGCCTCAGCTGAAGCACGATGTAGGAAACTTGGTTCGCAAATGCTATGTGTGTCAGACTGCGAAGGGTCACACTCAAAATACAGGCCTCTACATGCCTCTACCAGTACCAAGTGCTATTTGGGAGGATCTGTCAATGGATTTTGTTCTAGGTGTTCCTCGGACTCAATGGGGAGTGGACTCTGTATTTGTTGTGGTTGATCGGTTCTCAAAGATGGTGTAATAACCAAAAATTTTAAGTCACACGGTAATTAAAAATATTAATTAAATATTAATGATATTAAAAACTTTATGACATATAGTGAATAAATATGTTATTATTTATGTGGAAAATGTTTATGGTTAAATAAATATATATATTCTAAATATTTATATATATGTATAAAGAGAATTAAAAAAAAAGTTACATAACCTAATTATACATTAGGTATGGAAATTAAATAACCTAAGGGTTATGGTATTGAAGAATACTAGTATTTAAGATATATGTTAACCCTAAGAGATTTATTTTAAACATCTCAATTAATTAATTTTATAACTTAATTAAAGCAAGTCTAATTGGGTTATGAAAATTAAATGTACATAAGTAATGATTTAAATTTCAAATTGAGTGGAATGAGAAAAACCTAATTAAATGATTAGGCTAAGATAAAAAAATTGAAGTATTGGACCATGTTAGTCAGCAATGCCAAAACTAATTAATTTAAGAGCCCAAACATTAAATTCAATACCCCAAACTAGGCCCAAACTTGGAGGGACCTTTAAGTGATTTAATAAGCTAAATAAAGTAATTTAAAATAAATCAAAATTTGGTAAAAAAAAATAGGGGGCAATAATCCGATCAAATGGAGAGAGAGAAGCATGTGATGTAAATTATTTATTTACTTTAGTGGTTCACCAAATACTTACTAACTTTGCACCCTATTATTCTAGCTTAATTATTTTATTTTAATGTGCAAGATAAGAGAGAGGAGATGAAGGTAAGTTGGGTGAAAATATATACATACAAGTTACATATATACACACATTTTACCCAAATATAAATACTCCTTTTTAGAAAAAATTACTTCTTTACTTCTCATTCTTCCAAAGCTTACAAAAAAAAAAGAGAAGAGAGAGGGCATGGCATCCTAGAGGGAGAAAAGGAAAGAGTTTGAGCCTTATGCATCCAAAATTTATCTCATACTTTGGTAAAACAAGAAGGTGTGCCTTTAGATCAAGGTAAAAATATTAAATCTCAAGCTTTAGTTTTATGTATTTTGTTGGTTTTACAAAAATAAAGAACCTATACTCTTGAATTTCCAAAACTCTTGATTTACTAGTTTTTTTTTGGTTTCATGTTTGGATCTTACCTATTTGAGTGTTTAAAAGATGATCAAGATGAAGGAAAAGAAATTATGTTCAAAAGTTTAAGAAAAACACTAATCTTGTATGCTTTGTGCATTTTTATGTTAGATACATGGAGTTCAAGTTTTAAATGGCTAGAAACATGCTAGAATGATAGATATAGAGTTTAATGGATTTAACTTGTGTATTGGTATGTGTTTATGTAGAAAAGTTTGGTAATATGCATAAAAATGAGTTTTACCTGAAAACTTAATCGGAAAGTGTGATTGAAGCTTTTCATTTTAAAATTTACAAAGGGTTTTTGTGATTTTATTTCTTGGTATGCTAGATCTATGAGTTAAGGGCAAAACCTCTTTGGAATCATGTAAAAAGGTTAAAAAATGAGAAAGATATAGATTTATTACCAAAACACTCCAATTGTTGGAATCATGTTGCTGACCAGTCACTTCTAGGCTGTTTTTCGGGACCAAAAAGATCCAAATTTGATGTTTGATAAATGAAAATTGTAGTTCGGGAAGATAAGAATCCAACGAGACCGACTGAACCTAAATCAGAGTTGTAGAATTCATTTTATTCAAGTTTTAGTGAAGGACTCCAAATCTGGAAAAATCATTAAAAAAAAATAAGGGAGCTACTGCCGATTCAGTTTTCCGGTGAACCGGCTGAACTTTTCGGCGACCGGTTCACCAACTTTCCAGCCGATTCTGGTGGTGAGTCTCAGACCCAAATTTTTCTAAAATTGTGAAGAATATTAAAATATTTAACTCAAATTTTTTCTAAACAGTTATGTAATTATTAAGTAATTAATGGTTTAAACTCATTTAAATAATTTAAAACGTACTAATTAATAATTATTAATGCCACTAAATGATTATTAAACTAATTACATATAATTTAAATGTAATTAACTATTTAATTATTATTTAAGTGATAATTAAGTAGAGTTAGTGTTAATAAACTAACTATTGACTATTTAATTAAGATTAAATAATAAATAGAGTTAAAGCATTGATTAATTATTATTTAATTAATATTAAATAATGATTAAAGAATATTTAAGTAAGATTATGTAATAATAATGTAATTACTTACTTACATTGACATAAAATTTATAAATTAATTATTTATTATTTAATTAATATTAAATAATAAATAAGAACAAATTATAATTAATTATTCTTAGATTAATAAGAAAGAATAATTAAAAACTTATGAAGTGAATAAATTATTTATTATTCAAGGATAAATAATTATTATTTATTTAATTAATATTAAATAATAAATAAGGACAAATGTTAATTAATTATTCATTTATTAATAGTAATGAATAATTAAAGACTAATGAAGTAAATAAATCAATTATTTATTATAATTAAATAATAATTAAAGACAAATAATATTAATAATTTAATTATTCATTATTTAATTAACATTAAATAATAAGTAGATGTAATTAGCTATTATTTATTATTAAATAATAACTAAAGATACTTAATTAATTACTATTTAACTAATATTAAATGGTAATTAAATAAAGATATAGTTAATAAATGAAGAGAATTTAAATAACTCATTAATTAAATAATTATAATAAATTGTTTAAGGATCTAATAAGTGTTTATTACTTAAGAAAAATCTTATAAATTAATTAAATCATTAACCTAAGATTTATTAAATATCTTATAGGATTAATGATAGTACATTATATTATGTGTACCTTGTGATTGAATTATTTGCTAGATAATAACATAAGTAAGCGTATAGACATACAATTATACACAATACTAATTAATAGACCAACATTGTCAATGTTAGGTCATTTAAAGAGTTTTATTTAAAGCTAGTTAGCCGTAACTCGTCGAACAGACAAGTTCTCTAACTCAAACTTGAGTTATTATTTTCAAAGCATGTTAGTGGATAATTATTGTTGATTACTTCACATCCTTAATGATTATTGTGAATCGCATTTTTGTGCAATTGAATTCTTGTTCAATTATTATTGAAATATGAATTAGTTAAAGTTCTTTCATTCTTGAACTGTTTATGAGATATATCTATGCTAGTTGTATCAGCTAGATCGAATATGTTTAAATTTGTTAAATCAAATATGTTTTAAAAGCTGTTCTTAACCAATTGATTTGGTAAGGACTCGAGACTGAGAAAAAGAACAATTTTATTAAAGCATTATATTGGAAAACAATTGTTGCTCGACTATTAAGTGTTTATGCATAATACACCGGGTATGAAAGGCTGATCCGCTCGATTACCAAAACTTATTAAAAGAACCAGTTTAAATACTGACAACCTTAGTATATATTCATGGTTAAACCACTCATAATCTATTATTCAGTTATTGCAACTTAATTCATGTTCTTCCACAATTGATTTTATTGTTGAACATTGAAAGCTAAATTCCTTTCTAATCATGATATATCTCCTTTGAATATAAACTTGCTAAGCAAATTAGTTGCTTACTTTTGCTATATCATGATGTTTATTTCAGCTAAACCCGAGGCATCAAATAAGAAAGATAAAGGCAAGGGTAAGATTCAGGAATAGTTTGTTAAAGATGTTCAATTATTATGTAATTAATCTGATATAATTATTTATGTAAACCTTTTGTAATTTTAAAGGTAAATTTAAGGTGGGTGTATTCAATTAAGATTTTTAAAGACTTTAAAAGTTTGGTTGTATTCAATCAAGACATTTAAAGATTTTATAAAAGTTTAGTGGCATTCAATTATAACTTTTTTAATGTCTTTAAAAGTTAGGTGGTATTGAATTAAAATTTTTACAAAGTCTATAAAAGTATTTTGGTATTCAAAAAGTCATAGACTTTTCAGATTTCTATTAAATGGTAGAGTTTGACAGACTTTAGAAGAAGAATTATAGCTATCAACCCATATCCAAAGTTTTATCTCATCTCTAAAGATTTCTAAAGACTTCCAAATAAACACAAAGGTGGATAAAACTAGTTATGACTTTGTGTTTTATTGGGTCAAACTAATTATTTAATTTAAATGGGCTAATAAATATTAATATGTGATGGATAAATAATTTGGTAAAATTTGGGCCATAAAAATAATTAGATTTATTATAATAATAGAATTAACAAGATATATTAATAATAAAGACCTAATCTGAATTGGTGAGGGAAAAAACAGCCGTTCGAAAGCTTCCAATAGAAAGAGGAAAGAGATTTGTTCAACAAAGGTGAGATAAAATCATGAAACTCTCATATCAATTGTAAATATTATGTATGTATAATATATAAAAATAGAAAATATATGATGTGTATGTGTTACTGTTAATATATGATTATGTATGTATAATATATGAAATTACTGTTAATTTTTGAAAATATATGATTATGATTATGTATGTATAATATATGAAAATATATGATTATGTATGATTATGATTATGTATAATTATGATTATGTGTTACAATTAATATATGAAAATATATGATTATGTATGTACAATTTCGTGAGTGGTTATCAGACTCTTCACCTAGTTCTGCAAGAACATATTCATCGGTCATCCTTATAAAGTGCGAAAGTGGTGCTTTATGCTTGGTCTTTTTTGAATCCTTGTCAGAATACCTTTCAATATCTATGCTTGCGTTACCTATCACACACATTTAAACAGACGTAAACTCAAGATCATGGATGAACACATTATTTTGCAATAAAATATCTTGTAAGACACTACCAAGCACATGGAGCTGCTTAAACATTATGGATGCACAAAAATTCATTACTTTTACTAACAGATCAAATTGAATTAAGGTGTAAGACCCCGAATTTTATGAAATAAAAGTATTCAATTTTTCTTATAATTACTATTCAGTAAATGGTTAAATTGATAAAAGTTTAAAGTTATGGGTGAAATATGAATTTTTTTCAAAATAAGCAAGTGGTTATAAAATAATCATTGTTGTCGGGGAATATTCGTTTGGTCGTGGAATATTCTTTCTGTCGAGGAATATTCGTACGACGGCGCAGCTATTTGTGGGCCCCATAACGAATAACTGTCGGATGAAGAAAACGATAAATTTGAGTTTTTACAAATAACGGCGTAGTTGTTACTGTTAATACTGTTGAAATACCCGGTGGTTAAAATACAGTAATACGCGTTATTGTACAGTAGCACACGGTATTGCACCAATTATTGATTCTTACGTAAGAAGACACTACTCAATAATGGTTACAGTAGTTATTATTCAATATTTTATTTTATTGATTCAATAATTGCTGCGTTGATATTTTATATTATTGTTGTTTCAATAATTGTTGCTGCACAGTATTTTCCTTTATCAGATCAATAATTCATATTATTTGAATAATATTATTAGATAACATTATTGGCAATGTCTAGAAAGTTCTGTCTAAGGAGAGGTTTGGTCATCTAATTGCGCGCTAGTAAGGAGAAATCCTTATTGGAAAGCCCCCTCTTTCCTGGGAACGGCCTGGTTGTCATAAATGTGATTCTGTAATATTATTTGTGAATAATTAATTATTGATTCATATGATAAGAAAATATTTATTTTATGTGGATATAAATGAGGGATATATTTTTGTAGTTAAAAATGAAGGAGTTAATGTTGAGGTTTTTATCAGTATTTTTGTCGGAATGGAGGTATTAAAAATTAGGGTTTTTGAGATATTTTGCGAGGGTTATAATTTTTAATCCGACCGTTGGATCGTGGTAATTTTTGGATATGTTATACATATATAAGTTGAGTATATGTCCACAAATTTTGAACTGTTAAAAATAAACGTATGATTTGTTATGAATTTTACGAGATGACTGGTTCAGAAATTGTTGAATTTTCAGAGTTTATCATTTTGGTGGAAAATTCTAGAATTGGTGGGCCCCACTTGTGGTTGGTGAAGAAATGTGCTGAATTATATTTCAAATGTGGTGGGTGGGAATAGTAGCAGGTAAAGCCATCAGGTTGCAGGTCAAACCTACCAAAATTTTCCTATAAATAGAGGGCTAAGTTAGAATTGAAAATCACACCAAAAACATAAGCTTTCTCTCTCTCTCTCTCTCTCTATATTATGAAGCATATTTTGTGAGTATTTAGATACTTTGAGAGTTGCTATTCAGTGCAAGTTTCCTTCAGCATCATATCCGATATCCAGTCAGAAGTACTGCTCTTTTGAGGTAAGGGATAGTAAGGGATTGTAAGGGATAGTAAGGGATATTACGGGATTTTAAGGGTTGTTATGATTTTCAGTTTCGTAATTTTTCTGATTTTCAAAAATTTTGGAAAAATTTGAAATGATATTTTGATGAGTTTTCTTGATTGTGTCCAAAAATGGTGATTTTTGGATGTATAGATTGAGAGTTATGAATTTTATGAGAAAAGACTATTTTAGAAGTAACAGCTTATAATTCCTTGTGGTTAACTCCAAAATTGATGAAATTTTTATTGGGAGTACATGTATATGATAGAAGTATACTCTGTAAATTTCAGAATTTTTAGACAAAAGTACAATTTTTGATAAATGTCTAAATATTCGGCTATTTTGGCCATATGAAAAATAGTAAATGACTTTTAAAAATTCTGAGAAAAATATATGTTCACTATGGGACTATATTATGCTAAATCCCAGAAAAGAAATATTTTTGGAACTGATTTGGTATTTTTCATGAAAATGGTCTAGTTATGAGTAAATGAATTAAATATGTTTTGTGAAGAAAGAAAATTGGAAAATAGGATTTTATGGCTTGAGAATCCTATATGAGGTATATGCAGATTTTTGATGAGGGTTTTGGTTATTGATGATGAAATTGTAAGAGTTGGCATTTTATGATGATTAAATGCATTAATTAGTAAAGTGTAAACAATTAAAATAAATTGTTTATAAATTTAAGTAATGTTATTCTTTCAATATCATTATACTGAAATATTGGTATGAATTTTATTGTAAAATTTCTATCTTTTGAGTCGGGGTTACTATTCACGAGTTACTATTCATGAGTTACTATTCACGAGTTACTATTCACGACAAAATTAGTTTCTTTTTCTAACCAAATTATAGTTGATTTACGAATATTACTCTTGAGATTAAAACTAGATGTTGATCATATTATTTTTATTATTATATATAACATTTTTATAACCCTAATGATGATATTTCTCTTTGACTTGAGTGTAAAGATGGGTAGATTTTTGGTATGATCATGACTATGGGTTCTCTTTGGCCAGTAGTGCAAAGTTGAATTGTTGATTGGTATGATCATGACCATTGAATTTATAAGTGAATATCTTTAGCTTAAGTGCAAAGGTGAATTGATCAACATGGTTATAATTATTGTTTATATAAATTCTGAAATGATTATATATTTCTTTGAGATATTAATATATTTGTCCTGTAATACAAATATGAACTGTTGATGAATATATTTGGCCGTAGTACAAATATGAACTGTTGAGGAATATCTTTGGCCTGTAGTGCAAAGATGAAATATTGATGAATATCTTTGGCCTGTAGTGCAAAGATGAATTGTTGATGAATATCTTTGGCCGTAGTGCAAAGATGACATGTTGTTGAATATCTTTGGCCAGTAGTGCAAAGATGAGCAGGTGTTGAGATGAACATGACCAACTGGTGATACAAATGAATATCTTTGGCCGTAGTGCAAAGATGAAGTTATTAGTATAATTATGAACAGGAAATGTGATTTGGTGTAGCCATGATCTTTGATGTTTCAGGTAAAGATAGGTGATGAAAATTATCATCGTCTTGGATGAGAAGAGGAATTTAGAACTACAGTTATGATTTATTCATATGATTGTGGACCAGAATTGTTGATTGATGTTACAGGGATAAAATATTGTTGGTGGATTTTTAACATGGAGAAGATAATAGACTTTATAGTCTATTTGACTCTTCTAATGGATTGCTCGTTCCGCTGCAACTATGGTTGAAATTTTTATCATCTACCATATGTTCTAAATCTCTGATTTGTTATTGATGAAGACTATTGATAATTTATTTATCTTTAGTCATGATATTCTTTACTGGGCTAGTTGTGCTCACCCTTCTATTTCACAATTCCTTTCAGGTAATAAGAGTGTAGCTGGGTCGAGCGGGGGTAACAAGGGAATAGAACGGTGGTCATCATTTAGTAGTTATATTTGGTGAAGAAAATAGGGTGAGGCGAACCCAACGTTGGAAGGGTGTTTTGTTACTATCATACAAGATGTCTAATGACATACAACCTCGTGTCATCATAAGACAGGGTTGTGCTCATCCACTTACTGAGTATATCTATGGGCACTACCTATATAATCTTGGTGTTTGTTTGAAGTATAATTCTCAATTAGAGATAGTGGAGATAATGATAAGTCAAGAGAAGACTCACCATTGGGAAGAATATGATAGTAATCTTCTCATTTTTCTTTGGGGTCTATTGGGTCAACCAAGGATAATTCTGTGGCCATATGATATCTATCATAACCTAGATGCGTGGCCTCCCATGTACGAAGGTTTCCTTGAGCACTTCCCAAAGATTCTAATTTCTAAAACAGTTTTTGACTATACCTTTATGTAAGGTGTTATTGTGAGGTGATATCCACGGTTGGAACATGAGTCATATTTGGTATATATTTGTATCCAAACTCACAGCATATGTGTTGTTGTATTTTGCACGACAATTGTTGTAATAAAGTTGTAGTTATTTTCTGTACCATGTATTTGGCGACTCAGAATAGGTTGGATGGAATGAACCTATTTTGGGGATGTCACATAAGGTGTGCTATATTGTTTGAAAAATTGATAAACATGGACTACCTTATGCACAAAAGCATACCATATTAGAAAATTGAGAACCATATTTCTCTTACATATAAACAATAACTTAGAATTGGTTTTCTCTAGTAAAAACACATAAGAAGCTCATGCATTTTGCTCTTAGACCAGCAATATATTGTATCTTCCTCACTTTGCTGGTACAGAATTGCTGACCATTGTATGTATAATATATGATTATGTGTTTAGACTAATAAACTACTAAAGGAAATACTACGATAGATGTGTATATATGACATAATAATTACAAATGGGAGATTCTCAACAAGGAAATAACAAAGGAAAGGGAAAAAATATTGGAACTTATAATTCGTGGACATTAGAAGGGAGCAATGAGTTGCTACAACTCATGGTTGATGCTGCAGTTCGTGGATGGCGTGATAGTAATGGAATGCTAAGTAAGCAAACAATTGAGAAAAAGATACTTCCTGCTCTTAATCAAAAACTTGGCTGCCAAAGAACATACTCACAGTACCTAAGTCGACTGAAATGGTTTAAGAATCATTATGGCAATTTTGTGGAGCTTTTTCGTAATAGCTCTGGGTTTGGGTGGGATCCAATCAATAAAAAGTTCACTGCTAGGGATGAAGTGTGGGAAGATTACTTCACGGTAAGCTTCTAGTATTTTTTAAAATAATTATCATTGACAACTCTATTTTATATGTTTATATTATTTACACTGTGATTAATGGAGTTCTTTTGTTGTTGGTAGTCCCACCCGAATCATAGATACTTAAAGAACGATACTTTTGCTGCTATTGGAAAAAACTCAATTGCACTTGGTGATGAAACTGATGCGAGAACATTTGATGTGGAAGAAAATAGAAATTTCGGGATAGAAGATTTGAATTATGATTACAGTAATGATGTGTTTGTACCGAATGAGGTTGGAGCAACATTTCAAGAACCATCACCCAGGCAACCTACTCCACCCTTACCGTTTCAAGCAATAAATACGGAGGCTTCCTTGTCCACCAATGCTCAGAAAAAAAAGAAACAGAATTGATTTTGAAGGGAATAATAGCTCCATTAAGACCACTACTCGAGTTAATGTTTTAGAAAAACTTTCTGTTAGCATTGACTCAATTGCTACTGATTTTAGGGGAATCCATAGCCTACTGGAGAAAAAGGAAAGAGATAGTAGTTGTTGGGATGCTATCAAGGAGATACCAAATTTGGATAACCAAATCCGTTACAAGGCGGTTGAATTGCTTAATACTAAATCAAAGAAAGATATGTTCTTGAAAATGTCACCAGAAGAGTGCTCAGATTGGATAACATACAAATTGTTAGAATGATTGCAATTATTGAGATGATGGCCCGAGTTGAGAAATATGCTCTAGTTGGTTTTTGCATTCAGTGTAGGCTTGTTAACATTCTGAATTTTGATTTTGATGTATGCTCTAGTTGGCTTCTTTAATTGGTGTTGGCATGCCTAATTAGCATTTTGGAATTTGGTTTGGAACATTTGTTTGGTTTTTGTAATTGGTGCAAGCATGTTTAATATTATAGGATTTGGTTGAAATATATGTGGTTGGTTTTTGTTAATGGGTGTTACAATTTCATGGCTCCTTCTAATTTTTATGTAGCTATTACATGCTACCATCTACAGCTAAATTCATATTATAGCAGTTAGGATATTATATTTATTTTGTACCAAATGAATGATATATTAGACAATGTAATTTACTTTTAATTTTTTGCAAGATCAAATATAATGTCTCACGCAAATATGCAAGGAGATAATGGAGTACATAGAGAGGATGTACTACAAAAAGAAGAAATAGACGAGGAAGAGATAGAGGATGCTATGAAAGAAAATATGGAAGAAGCAATGGAAGAAGAATTTTATGAAGCGATCAGGTACTTATTAATGGCAATTGAAACTGTGATGCATGTCTTAAACGAGCTTATGATTATACTACATGATGAACATATTGGACGTCCATTAATGCGACGACCAATTACATCGAATGGGTATAATTACATACATAATGTATTGGATGAGGAACCTGAAAGCTTTCGACAAGTCTATAGAATGTATCCAGATGTGTTTCGCAAACTATGCAATATTATTAGGGAGAAAACACTTTTACAAGATACGAGATTTATTTGTATTGAAGAAATGGTTACAACTTTTCTACTCACTGTCGGTCAAAATTCTCGATATTGTTTAACTCGTGAGACTTTTGGTCGGTCCCATTTTGCTACTAGTAGAAATTTTAACAAAGTCTTGAAGGCTTTGAACACACTAGCACCTCAAATGATGGCTAAACCTGGATCCACAATACCTTCTAAAATAATAGAAAGCACAAGATTTTTTCCGTACTTTAAGGTAAGTAATGAAAATTTCATTATTATCATTGTTTTTGTTGTTGTTATTTATCACTGTTATATTGAATAAAAATGTCTATTAATTCATTTAAGGATTGCATTGGAGCTATTGATGGTACGCACATTCCAACAATGGTAAAAAGACGTGATGTAAGCAGTTATCGTAATCGTCATGGAAAAATATCGCAGAATGTATTAGCAGCTTGTAATTTTGATTTGGAATTCATATATGTGCTTAGTGGGTGGGAGGGTTCAGCACATGATTCAAAAGTGCTAAGTGACGCTTTAACAAGAAGGAACGGACTTAAAGTGCCACAAGGTATGTACTTATCTTATTTTTCATTTTATTTGTTTGATCTTAGATCCTACATTTCATAGTAATTTTTTAAATGACATATAATTAGGCAAATTTTTCTTGGTGGATTGTGGATTTTGAAATCGGCGCCAATTTTTAGCTCCTTTTCGAGGTGTTCGATATCATCTTCAAGATTTTGCTGGCCAGGGTCGTGACCCTGAAAAAGCAATCGAGTTGTTCAATCTTCGTCATGCTTCTTTAAGGAGCGCAATTGAGAGAATATTTGGTCTATTTAAATCGAGATTCACAATTTTCAAGTCTGCACCTCCATTTCCTTATAAAACTCAAACAGAGCTTGTACTAGCTTGTGTAGGACTCCACAATTTTCTTCGTAAGGAGTGTCGTTTAGATGAATTTCCTATTGAACTAGATAACGAGTCTTCACTATCTTCATCGTTACCACTCAATCAAGGAGATAATTTGGAACAAGTTTTGAAACTCAAGAGCAACAACGAGAGAATGCTAATGAATGGAGGACTAGTATAGCTTCTGATATGTGGAGAGACGTCGATCATAATAATAACAATGGCCGGTAACGAGAGAATGCTAATAAATGGAGGACTAGTATGCTAATGTTACTTGTTAGTGGTTTACTCACATGTATGAAGTTTTGCAACTTTTGATCATATAAATTTTATTGTCATATTATTTACTCTAGTTCATGAAAAAAGAGGGAGATGTTGTACACATAGGCTAATTAACAATTAATATAAGTTGCAAGATATATTAGAAGTATACAAAGGTCTATCACAGTTTTGATAAAAAGTTTATAAAAGTCTGTTACTTATTTCATAGAGTCTATAAAAGTCATTTTAAAAAAGTCTTTAAAGTCTTTGAAAGTCATTAAAATCCCACAAATTCTACAAAAGTATGTCACTTAAAAAAAGTCTTTAAAAATCTTAATTGAATACACCCCCCTAAGTTAAGGTTAACAAGACTTTGGGATTGTGTTGAAGACTTTATTATAATGAACAATGTATCTTTATTATTCCGCAGTATTTATAGAATGCTTATGATGATGATGGATCGTGAGCACTGAATCCGAGGTTAGAGAACCCGAATTTAGGGGCGTCACAGATGGGACATTTCATTCCTTGTCGGAAGACTTCGAATGCATCCTACGTGACTCAGTTGTTCTTTCAGGAAGTCATTCGTCTACATGGGGTTCCTCAATCTATTACTTCTGATAGAGATTCGAAGTTCCTTAGCCATTTTTGAATCACACTGTGGCGACGGATGGATACAACTTTGAAGTTCAATAGCACTGCACATCCATAGACCGAAAATCTAAACCGAACACTAGGGAATTTGATTCAGAGTATTTGTGGTAATAAGCCGAAGCAGTGGGATGTGGCGTTAGCTCAAGCGGAGTTCGCATATAATAGTGTTATTCACACTGCTACAGGTCAGTCTCCTTTTGCTTTAGTGTACCGGTAGTCTCCTAAACATGCGTTAAATCTGGCACGTCTTCCCAAGGTTGTCGGGAACAGTGTTGGTGAAAACCTGGCTGAACAAGTTCGTGATGTTTAGGCTGAAGTGAAAGAGGAGAAAAATAAGAAGTATAAAGTCGTAGCCGATGCCAACAAGCGCTCGAAGTTATTTGAAGAGGGTGATCAGGTTATGGTATTTCTGCGAAAGGAAAGGTTTCAAATCGGTACTTATAATAAATTGAAACCGAGAAAGTGCAGTCCGTATAAAGAAATCAAGAAGATCAATGATAATGTCTACGTGATCGACTTACCTGCTGAGATGAACATATCTCGTACTTTTAATGTATCCGACCTTTATGAGTTCTGTGACGATGTTCCACTTTATCTATATTGTAACTCGAGGTCGAGTTCTTCGCAGGTGGGAAAGACTGATGTAGGACAGCTAGCTTTGGAGTTTGAGGAGGAGTTAGATAGGAAACGGGAAAAGAGAACCGATATGAAGAAACGATCATAATTCCAAAAGACTGGAGCTGTTCCCAAAGAGTTGGGTTCGATTGGCTTCAGGAGATATCTTCGGGTTCGGAGACGGAGATGGCGTCATGACTTCGGGAGATTGGAACTTCTTTAGAATTGGCGTCATAACTTCGGAAATGCTGGATTAATTATTATTATTATTATTATTATTATTATTATTATTATTATTATTATTATTATTTAGTTCTTTTATGTTAATAATATTTTATTAGGTAGTAAATCTTTTATCATTAAGTTGTTACCTATTATGGTTTAATTTTCGTAATAGTATGAAGTTTGTTAGAATCTTTTTCGCATCCATAGGAGAATTTTATTTCTATTTTTATTTCCATATAATATTCTAAAATGACTTGGAGATAAAGTTTTGGTAAGCTGTATAAACCCGGCTTGTGGGTTGAGAATATCATTCATGAATATTATCATTTTCAATTGAAATCATATTATTTTCTGATAGATTTCAGTTTGTGTTCTTAGAATTTTGGATGCTAAATTCTCTTTTTGCTTTCCGTGTTTCGACATGATCGAATTGGTCCACCTCCTTCCGAGAGCACATTCTATAACGATCAGCCATGTATATATATAATTAGCTTGGTAACACCACCCACTATCCTCTAGCAAAGGAAATGTCATTTTTGAAACAACCGACCTTGTGTACTACGTACTGAGCCCGTCATAATCTCATTCATCAGAAGCCTTTCCTCCCTGTGGAAAATTATGAGACTTGGGATATATATTAGAGTGATAATATTCTTCATGATTCTCATGAGTTACATGATTCAAAAACATAATAACAAGTGATTAAAAAACAATTAGGAAAGTATTTTCTTTCCATATAATCCTGTTTTCTGTAAGTTTATATACTATAAAGCAGTGGTTATCAGTTTGCAACTCTAAATATCAAAATGGTAAGCACAACATTTCAATCAATGAAGTTGAAGAACTATTTGAATGCAATGGACTTCAACATGCATTAGTAGTAGTATTACTACTACTAAAAACGTAACAGTTTTAAAAAAAAATGATATTTTCAACGCAAAATGTCATCTGACCTAAAGTGTACACAGTAGGGTTGTAATACTATTCTTGTTAGGAAAGCTAATAAATAGCTAGAGCTGGAAATGGAAATGAAAATGGAGAAGGCCAATATGAAATAAAAACAGATCATTGAGGGTGACCTGTACTTTTTTCATTAATGATCCAGTATGAAAACAGTTGGGAGAAAAACTAACTTTGTCGCTGATTATCATCAACAGATAAAATCAACATCTACTCATTTACATACCTCCTATATATGCCTCTATATATATGTATGCAAGGAAAAAGAAACAATATATATATACATATATTCCAAATTAAAATTATTCAAACAAAGACAAATCATGTCTCATCCCATCCACCAAGCTAATGAAAATAGCCCTTATGGAATCCTCACTAGGGAAGAGTTCTACAAGAAACATCAAATACTCCATCAACAAAAGGTCATGTTAAACAAACAAAGAATGAAAATATTCACCCAATTATGGCGCCCGGATCCAAATATTTCGCCTCGGCTACGTGGGATTGTAACTATGGTCCATGGTTACGCAACAGAAAGCAGTTGGCTCTTTGAGCTAACTGCGGTAGCTATAGCCAAAGCAGGATTCATTGCTTGTGCACTTGACCTACAAGGCCACGGATATTCTGATGGACATCCCGGTCACATACCAAATATCCAAGTCATTGTAGGTGATTGCATCCAGTTTTTTGACTCCGTTCGAGGTGATAATCCGAAGCTCCCAGCTTTCCTGTATGGTGAGTCATTAGGTGGCGGAATAGCCATACTAATATGCCTAAAACAAACAAGTCAATGGAATGGTTTGATATTAAATGGAGCTATGTGTGGTGTTTCTAAAAAATTGAAACCAATGTGGCCACTCGAAAAACTACTTCCTCTGGCTGCTTGCATTGCACCAAGTTGGAGAATTGTGATCACAAAGTCTCCTGCAAGTAAGTCATACAAGGAAGAGTGGAAGAGGAAGTTAATCGGAAAGAGTCCTAATCGCCACCGCTTGACTTCTGGGAAGCCACCAGCAGCGACAGCATTGGAGTGTCTTAGAGTTTGTAAATTTATAAAGAGGAATTGCCAGGAATTGGAAGTTCCGGTGCTAATGGTTCATGGTGGGGATGATAAATCATGTGACCCTAAGGCTGTTATGAATGTTTATGAATCAGCAGCTAGTAAGGACAAGAGTCTTCGAATTTTCGAAGGCATGTGGCATATGTTGATGGGTGAACCAAATGATAGTGTGGAACTAGTGTTTCAGACTATAATTTCATGGATTGGGGAAAGAGCAGATAAAGCTAGCTATAAGTAAGTTATAATGCACGTACAAATGTGTAATAACAAACTTGAAAGCATTTGATATTAGTAACTGAATGTCGTTATACTATATTCCATTATATTTTTAACTTCTTATCAACAGTACTTAATTATTCTTTGGATGTTTCTTCCATGAGATCTCAAAAGGAAAGCTCCGATCCTCTCATGTGAAAAGATACTAAATTAATGTAATATTAACCTTGGTGACATTTTTTGTTGACCTCTGATCTCTGTGAAAGGATACTAAATGCATCTATTATGTCACTACAATTGCATCCTACGTAATCTTTATGGACTCAAGGTTTAGTAATGAAGGATGAGATTTAATTTTAGCAACAAATGATTTAGTCTCCACCTCTTAAAGAATTTAAAATCTTCCGAGGACCACCAGCCACCAGGAAATAATCGGTGGTACTTGGGCTTGACAACTACATCTTCATTCTAGTTGCTCCAATATATATACTTGATTCACTAGGTGCACAATGTTGCTCAGATGCAACTTTCTCTAGCACATATTAAATTGCAAATTAAGAGACTTGAGGAGATTGTGGAGCTGTTTCAGAATTTGTAACCAGCATAGTCAGAACGACGGATCTCACAGACTTCATTATCACATACGCCTCCATGAAGGCTGCATTGTTCATCACAAACAGCTAGCTGCATACCATGCCAATCAAGACAATGTTATGTAGAGAAAAACAGCAAATCAAATAACAAGTGTGCATGCCTAAGTCGAATTTTAACCTTTGATTTACTTCTTTTACTAGCTTCTTTTTTTTACTCCCCTTTTAGTTGTAAATATCTGGGTTTTTTTTTTTTTTGTTATTGCACTTAATGAAATGAAATTTAATGATTGTTATGTAAAATGATACAGTTAACTACATCTCAATTCAATTTAGAAAACAAAAAACAAGATATATTGAATGCATGCATTATTTTCAAACTGATGCAACGTTACCAGTAGAGCAGTCAACGCCTGTGTGCCCAATATTTTCACACTCACAGACACCATCTTGAAGGCACTTACCGTGTCCATTACAATTGCTAGGCAGGAGCCTGAAAATAAGATGGTAATAAGAATTAATTGCAAGAAAACGTACTCAAAGTAGCTAGGGGGTTGAGTGGGGGTGTGAAAAGGAGAATAGGATCTAAGGTACTTGCGTTTGCTACAATCATGACAACTAAATTAACCCAATGAAGCAGCAGTGACACCTTCCATCAACACGTACAGTCTCCATTTAGATGACAAGAATTGGGACATTGAATAGACACAGGCACCACATCTATGTTACAGAGTTCGTGATAAGCTAGCTGGACACGTACCTTAGTTCACCTAAAAAAATATAAAAAGGACAAGATCAATCAATAAAGAAGCCTCAAGGCGCATGGAGAACAATTAAGTTCAGATAGAAGATTATAGTACCATTGACACCAGAAAACTGAACTGGTCCACCTGCTTCCGGGCATACTTTCCAAATGCCATCCAAAGCAACCTAAAACAAGAGCACATTCACATGCATTTGAGGAAAATGTACGTACAGCATGACATGAGTATATCATAAAGCTCCAAAGCAAGTATTTTAACTCCTCAATGGTGTAAATAAAAGTTGGTAGAGCATGTTAAGTTACTAATTCTACAATTAGGGTTAGTTTCTGTTAATAAAACTGAATGGACAGACTATATATATATATATATATATATATATATATATATATATATATATATATATATATATAAATTTATCTTAAGTAAATCAAATTGCAGAAAAAGATTTGTCAAGACTAGTACTAGCTTGGTACTATATCCTTAAGACAAGTATGTCCTACTTACGGTATTCAGAGTTGATAGCACTTGTCTCTCAAGATACAATAACAACGTATACTATAACAACACTGCAAATAGTATACTCAACGAACCAAATATAATGCTCAGAACTCTCTCTAAATGAACTATGAAATGAATACTAGAACACTAGAAAATACTTGAAAATGCTTGGATTTCAATGATCGAAGTGGCTGTCCCCTCTAGTCTATATTTTACAGGAGGGGTTAATGACACTTCTGATGGGACACAAACACTTGAAAAGGCATGAGATACTTCTGAAAAGATATGGGATGCATCTGAAAAGACCCATGACATCCTTTGGGGAAAACGACATAGTTTTGAACCTTTGCAGAATGGGCGAATCCGTTCGGGCAAACAATGACGTAGTTTTGGGGAGTCTGATCGAGCCGATAGCGCTTCCAAAAATGACACAATATTGATAATAAATTACACTTCTCAAAACGACACATATTTGATAACAGAACTAATAAAACAAAATTTAAATAAATTTTAAATAAAAAATTTAATTGAATTTTGTCCAAAAAATTATATACAATGACCCAGACCCACGAGCTCGACTCGGTCGGTCGGTCAGCGGCGCGTGTGTGGGTTCGAACCAAGTCTTGATTAGATTCTCTCCCATCCACAAAAGTGGGGTACCCCATGGGTCCAAAACCCAAGAACAACTTTATTGTATATAAACCAATTACTACTTTTGTGACAACCCCAAAATAGGTCCAATCCACCCAACCCATTCTGAGTTGCCAAATACATAGTACATAAAATAACTACAACTTTATTATTACAATTGTCGTGCAAAATACAACAACGCATATGCTGTGAGTTTTGATACAATTATATATCAACTGTGACTCTCATCCCAACCTGGGATAATACGTCACAATGACATTTTACATAAAGGTACAGTCAATAACTATTTTAGAAATTAAAATCTTTGAAAAATGTTCAAGGAAACCTTCGTACATGAGAGGCCATGCATCTAAGTTATAATAAATATCATATGACTGGAGAATTATCCTTAGTTGACCCAATAGACCCCAAAGAAAAACGAGAAGATTGCTATCATGTTCTTTCCAATGGTGAGCCTTCTCTTAACATATAATTATCTCCATTGTCTCCAATTGAGAATTATATTTCAACCAAACTCCAAGATTGTATAGGTAGTGCTCGTAGATATACTCAGCGAGTGGATGTGCACAACCCTGTCTTATGATAACATGAAGTCGTAGGTCATTAGACATCTTATATGATAGTGGCAAAATACCCTTCCAACGTTGGGTTCGCTTCACCCTATTTGATTCACCAAATATAACTACTAAATGATGTATAAAATACAACACACTATTCTAAAGTTCTCAATAAAATTATTTTCATACTGTTTAGGGAGAACCTCCACAACTAGAGATCACCGTTCTATTCCCCTGTTACCCCTGCTCGACCCAGCTACACTCTTATTACCTGAAAGGAATTGTGAAGCAAAAGGTTGAGTACAACTGACCCAGTAAAGAATTTCATGACTAAAGATAATTAAATTATCAATAGCCTTCGTCAGTAATGAATCAGAGATTTAGAACATATGGTAGATGATAAAACTTTTCAACTATAGTTGCAGCGAAACGAGCAATCCATCAGAAGAGTCAAATAGACCATAAAGTCTATTATCTTCTCCATGTTAAAAGTTCACCAACAATGTTTTATCCTTGTAATATCAATCAACAGTTCCGGTCCACAATCATATGAATAACTCATAATCATAATTGTGGTTCTAAATTCCTCTTCTCATCTAGGATGAAGATAATTTTCATCACTTGTCTTACCTGAAACATCAAAGATCATAGTTATACCAAATCACAGTTCCTGTTCATAATCATACTAATAAATTCATCTTTGCACTACGGGCCAAACATATTCGTCAACAGTTCATCTTTGCACTACTGGCCAAAGATATTCAACAACAGGTCATCTTTGCATTACAGGCCAAAGATATTCAACAACATATCATCTTTGCACTACAGGCCAAAGATATTCAATAACAGATCATCTTTGCACTATAGGCCAAAAATATTAATATATCAAAGAAATATATAATTATTTCAGAACAATAATTATAACCATGTTGATCAATTCACCTTTGCACTTAAGCTAAAGATATTCAATTATAAATTTAATGGTCATGATCATCCAAGTCAATAATTCATTTTTGCACTACTGGCCAAAGGGAACCCATAGTCACGATCATACTAATAATCTACCCATCTTTACACTCAAGTCAAAGAGAAATTTCATCACCAGGATTATAAAAATGTTATATACGATAATAAAAATAATATAATCAAAACATGGATTTAATTTCAAGAGCAATATTCATAAATCAACAATAATTTGTTCAGAAAAAGAAACCAATTTTGTCGGGAATAGTATCCCGTGAATAGTAACTCGTGAATAGTAACTCATAAATAGTAACTTATGAATAGTAGCTCGTCAATAGTAACTCGTATTTATACACAGTACCGTATACGTAAATAATGTCATATACGTAAATAATACCATATACGTGAATAGTGTCGTATACGTGAATAGTGACCCCGACATGAAAAAGGTAGAAATTCCACAATAAAACCCATACCAATATTTTGATATAATAATATTGAAAGAATAACATCATTATGAAGAAAATAACATTCCTTACTATCCATTACCTCAAAAGAATAGTACTTCTGGCTGAAATTTCAGATGTAATGCCGAAATAAACTTGGACTGAATAGAAACTCTCAAAGTATCTAAAGACTTACAAAATACGCTCGATAATATATATATATATAGAGAGAGAAAACTTGTATCTGGTGTGATTTTCAATTCTAACTAAGCACCTTATTTATAGAAAAATACTAGAACGCCAAAGGAGACTAAATTAATAAAATATTAATATAATTCTTTTTTCTTCCTACGCATGCTTTGTTGAATAAGCCAGCATGCCATTTTCTGAAAATTTTTGCAGCCCACGTGTTTTTAACAAAAGTGGGTCCCACCCATAATTTTAATAAAAATATTTAATTTTTGAAACTTCAACAATTCATAATAAATAGCTCTTTTATCAGAAAAATATGAATTTTATGTCCATTCCATACGAAATCAAATTCTCTACAACTTTGTAGCTTTATATTTTTCCAAATTCCAAATAGAAAATGTCTGAAATCCATATACGGACGTTTTTGAACACCTCTTAAAATTTATAACAAATCATATATTAATTTTTAACAGTTCAAAATTTGTGGACATATACTCAACTTATATATGTAGAATATATCCAAAAATCATAACGATCCAACAGTCGGATTAAAATTATAACTCACGCAATAGAGCTTTAAGAACATTGATTTGATTTTCGGACTATAAGTCCCTCGTACCAGTTTCACTCAAATAGTCACCACGAAAAAAGTCCATAAAGAATACTTGGGTTATTCAAATTTCTACTTTTAGCTTACTTCCAGGACTTTCTTTTGATATATGGCTCATCTCCTAACTCATTATATGCAAAGAGTTATGAATTTTACAAAATCAAGTAATAAACTAATTTTTTCTGAAAATCCCATATTTTGTTCTTCATTTCGACAAAATACTGATAAAACACCTTATCATTAATTCCTTCATTTATATCCACACAAAATAAATATTTTCCTATCCATCATTTATGTCCATATAAAATAAATATTTCCTTATCATATAAATTAATAATTAATTATTCACAAATAATATTACAGAATCACAATTATGACAACCAGGTTGTTCCTAGGAAAGAGGGGACTTTCCGATAAGGATTTCTCCTTACTGACACCCAATTAGGTGACCAAACCTTTCCTTAGACAAAACTTCCTTAGACATTGCCAATAATGTTATCTAATAGTATTATTCAAATAATATGAATTATTGATCTGATAATGGAAAATACTGTGCAGTGACAATTATTGAAACAACAATAATATAAAATATCAACGTAGCAATTATTGAATCGATAAAATAAAATATTGAACAGTAGTTACTGTAACAATTATTGAGTAGTGCCTTCCTACGTAAGAATCAATAATTCAAAAATACTGTGCAATACCGTGTGCAATTATGTAACCACGCGTATTACTGTATTTTAACCACCGGGTATTCCAACAGTATTAACGGTAACTACTACGCCGTTATTTATAAAAACTCAAACTTGTAGTTTTATTCATACGACCGTTTTCGGTTATGGGGCCCATAAATGGCTGCGCCATCGTACGAATATTCCCCGACAGCAAGAATATTCCACGACCAAACGAATATTCCCCGACAACAATGAGTATTTTATACCCTTAACTTTAACCTTTTTATCAATTTAACCATTTACTGAATAATATTTATAAGAAAAATTGAATACTTTTATTTCATAAAATTCGGGGTCTTACAATCTCCCCTCCTTATGAAATTTCATCCCCAAAATTTACGTACCTAGTATTTCGAAGAGTTGAGAATACCTTGCTTTCATTTCAGATTCTATCTCCCCGGTCATCATGATTTTTTCATTGCTCATGTCCTGTATTTCAAATATCATTCTAGAATACAGCTTCAAAACAAAGGTTAATTGAAATATCACAATTTATCAACTTAAGTAAGAAAATTTAGCTTAGGTAGGACACACACTAGCGAAGGATATTACTCGTCTATCCCCTTCTAGTTCTATTATCCGATCTCCGCCAGATACCATATCCTTAATCTCTGATACCAACTGTGACAACCCCAAAATAGGTCCAATCCACCCAACCCATTCTGAGTCGCCAAATATATGGTACATAAAATAACTACAACTTTATTATTACAATTATCGTGCAAAATACAACAACACATATGCTGTGAGTTTTGATAAAATTATATATCAACTGTGACTCTCATCCCAACCTAGGATAACACGTCACAATGGTATCTTACATAAAGGTACAATCAATAACTATTTTAGAAATTAAAATATTTAAAAAATGTTCAAGAAAACCTTCGTACATGGGAGGGCATGCATCTAAGTTATAATAAATATCATATGATTAGAGAATTATCCTTGGTTGACCCAATAGACCCCAAAGAAAAATGAGAAGGTTGCTATCATGTTCTTTCCAATGGTGAGTCTTCTCTTGACATATAATTATCTCCATTGTCTCCAATTGAGAATTATATTTCAACCAAACTCCAAGATTATATAGGTAGTGCTCGTAGATATACTCAGCGAGTGGATGTGGACAACCCTGTCTTATGATAACACGAAGTCATAGGTCATTAGACATCTTGTATGATAGTGGAAAAACACCCTTCCAACGTTGGGTTCGCCTCACCCTATTTGATTCACCAAATATAACTACTAAATGATGTATAAAATACAACACACAATTCTAAAGTTCTCAATAAAATTATTTTCATACTGTTTAGGGCGAACCTCCACAGCTTGAGACCACCGTTCTATTCCACTGTTACCCCCGCTTGACCAAGCTACACTCTTATTACCTGAAAGGAATTGTGAAGTAAAAGGGTGAGCACAACTAGCCCAATAAAGAATATCATGACTAAAGATAATTAAATTATCAATAGCCTTCGTCAGTAATGAATCAGAGATTTAGAACATATGGTAGATGATAAAACTTTTCAACCATAGTTGCAGCGGAACGAGCGATCCATTAAAAGAGTCAAATAGACCAAAAAGTCTATTATCTTCTCCACGTTAAAAGTCCACCAACAATATTTTATCCATGTAATATCAATCAACAGTTTCGGTCCATAATCATATGAATAACTCATAATCATAATTGTGGTTCTAAATTCCTCTTCTCATCCAGGACGAAGATAATTTTTATCACTTGTCTTTACCTGAAACATCAAAGATCATGGTTATACCAAATCACAGTTCCTGTTTATAATCATTCTAATAAATTCATCTTTGCACTACGGGCCAAATATATTCGTCAACAGTTCATCTTTGCACTACTGGCCAAAGATATTCAACAACAGGTCATCTTTGCACTACAGGCCAAAGATATTCAACAACAGATCATCTTTGCACTATAGGCCAAAGATATTAATATCTCAAAGAAATATATAATTAATTCATAACAATAATTATAACTATGTTGATCAATTCACCTTTGCACTTAAGCTAAAGATATTCAATTATAAATTTAATGGTCATGATCATCCCAGTCAATAATTCAACTTTGCACTACTGGCCAAAGGGAACCCATACCCACGATCATACCAATAATCTACCCATCTTTACACTCAAGTCAAAGAGAAATTTCATCACCAAGATTATAAAAATGTTATATATGATAATAAAAACAATATGATCAAAACATGAATTTAATTTCAAGAGCAATATTCATAAATCAACGATAATTTGGTCAGAAAAAGAAACTAATTTTGTCGTGAATAGTACCCTGTGAATAGTAACTCATGAATAGTAACTCGTGAATAGTAACTCATAAATATTAACTCGTGAATAGTAACTCGTAAATAGTAACTCATGAATAGTAACTCGTGAATAGTATTTCGTATTCGTACACAGTACCGTATACGTAAATAATGTCATATAGGTAAATAATACCATATTCATGAATAGTGTCGTATACGTGAATAGTGCCGTATACGTGAATAGTAACCCCGACATGAAAAAAGGTAAAAATTCCATAATAAAACCCATACCAATATTTCGGTATAATAATATTAAAAGAATAACATCATTATGAAGAAAATAACATCCCTTACTATCTCTTACCTCAAAAGAATAGTACTTCTGGCTGAAATTTCGGATGTAATGCCGAAAGAAACCTGCACTGAATAGAAACTCTCAAAGTATCTAAAGACTCACAAAATACGCTCGATAATATAGAGAGAGAGAGAGAGAAAACTTGTTTATGGTGTGATTTTTAATTCTCACTAAGCACCCTATTTATACAAAAATGCTAGAACGCCAAAGGAGACTAAATTAATAAAATATTAATATAATTCTTTTTTCTTTCTACGCATGCTTTGTTGAATAAGCCAGCATGCCATTTCTAAAAATTTTTGCAGCCCACGTGTTTTTAACAAAAGTGGGTCCCACCCATAATTTTAATAAAAATATTCAATTTTTGAAACTTCAACAATTCATAATAAATAGCCCTTTTATCAGAAAAATATGAATTTTATGTCTATTTCATACGAAATCAAATTCTCTACAACTTTGTAGTTTTATATTTTTCCAAATTCCAAATAGAAAATGTCTGAAATCCATATACGGACGTTTTTCAACACCTCTTAAAATTCATAACAAATTATATATTAATTCGAATCTCATGTCCTTTCCATAGGAAATTTAATTATCTACAACTTTGAAAGTTTAAGTTTTTCCAAATTCAAATAAGAAAATATCTGAAATCCATATATGGACAATTTTTAATACCTCTTAAAATTCATAACAAATCATATGTTAATTTTTAACAGTTAAAAATTTATGGATATATACTCAACTTATATATGTATAACATATCTAAAAATCACAACGATCTAACGGTCGGATTAAAATTATAACTCACGCAATCGAGCTTTAAGAACATTGATTTGATTTTTGGACTATAAGTCTCTCGTACCAGTTTCACTCAAATAGTCACCACAAAAAAAGTCCACAAAGAATATTTGGGTTATTCAAATTTTTGCGTTTAGCTTACTTCCAGGGTTTTCTTTTGATATATGGCTCATCTCCTAACTCATTATATACAAAGAGTTATGGATTTTACAAAATCAAGTAATAAACTAATTTTTTCTGAAAATCCCATATTTTGTTCTTCATTTCGATAAAATAATGATAAAACACCTTATCATTAATTCCTTCATTTATATCCACACAAAATAAATATTTTCCTATCCAACATTTATGTCCACATAAAATAAATATTTCCTTATCATATAAATTAATAATTAATTATTCACAAATAATATTACAGAATCACAATTATGACAACCAGGTTGTTCCCAGGAAAGAGGGAGCTTTTCGATAAGGATTTCTCCTTACTGACACCCAATTAGGTGACCAAACCTTTCCTTAGACATAACTTCCTTAGACATTGCCAATAATGTTATCTAATAGTATTATTCAAATAATATGAATTATTGATCTGATAATGGGAAATACTGTGCAGTGACAATTACTGAAACAACAATAATATAAAATATCAACGTAGCAATTATTGAATCGATAAAATAAAATATTGAACAGTAGTTACTGTAACAATTATTGAGTAGTGCCTTCCTACGTAAGAATCAATAATTTAAAAATACTGTGAAATACCGTGTGCTATTGTGCAACCACGCGTATTACTGTATTTTAACCACCGGGTATTCCAACAGTGTTAACGGTAACTACTACGCCGTTATTTATAAAAACTCAAACTTGTCGTTTTATTCATACGACTGTTTTCGGTTATGGGGCCCATAAATGGCTGCTCCATCGTACGAATATTCCCCGACAGCAAGAATATTCCACGATCAAACGAATATTCCCCGACAACAATGAGTATTTTATACCCTTAACTTTAACCTTTTTATCAATTTAACCATTTACTGAATTGTATTTATAAGAAAAATTGAATACTTTTATTTCATAAAATTTGGGGTCTTACAATCCCCCCTCCTTATGAAATTTCGTCCCCAAAATTTACGTACCTGGTATTTCGAAGAGTTGAGAATACATTGCTTTCATTTCAGATTCTATCTCCTCGGTCATCATGATTTCTCCATTGCTCATGTCCTGTATTTCAAATATCATTCTAGAATACAGCTTCAAAACAAAGGTTAATTGACATATCACAATTTGTTAACTTAAGTACGAAAATTTAACTTAAGTAGGACACACACTAGCGAAGGATATTACTCGTCTCTCCCCTTCTAGTTCTATTCTCTGATCTCTGCCAGATACCATATCCTTAAGTTCTGATACCAACTGTGACAACCCCAAAATAGGTCCAATCCACCCAACCCATTCTGAGTCGCCAAATACATGGTACATAAAATAACTACAACTTTATTATTATAATTATCGTGTAAAATACAACAACACATATGCTGTGAGTTTTGATAAAATTATATATCAATTGTGACTCTCATCCCAACCTAGGATAACACGTCACAATGGCATCTTACATAAAGGTACAATCAATAACAATTTTAGAAATTAAAATCTTTAGAAAATGTTCAAGAAAACCTTCGTATATGGGAGGCCAGGCATCTAAGTTATAATAAATATCATATGACTGGAGAATTATCCTTGGTTGACCCAATAGACCCCAAAGAAAAATGAGAAGATTGCTATCATGTTCTTTTCAATGGTGAGTCTTCTCTTGACTTATAATTATTTTCATTGTCTCCAATTGAGAATTATATTTCAACCAAACTCCAAGATTATATAGGTAGTGCTCATAGATATACTCAGCGAGTGGATGTGCACAACCCTGTCTTATGATAACACGAAGTCGTAGGTCATTAGACATCTTGTATGATAGTGGCAAAACACCCTTCCAACGTTGGGTTCGCCTCACCCTATTTGATTTACCAAATATAACTACTAAATGATGTATAAAATACAACACACTATTCTAAAATTCTCAATAAAATTATTTTCATACTGTTTAGGGAGAACCTCCACAGCTAGAGACCACTGTTCTATTCCCCTGTTACCCCCACTCGACCCAGCTACACTCTTATTACCTAAAAGGAATTGTGAAACAAAAGGGTGAGCACAACTAGCCTAGGAAAGAATATCATGACTAAAGATAATTAAATTATCAATAGCCTTCGTCAATAAGGAATCAGAGATTTAGAACATATGGTAGATGATAAAACTTTTCAACCATAGTTGCAGCGAAACGAGCAATCCATTAAAAGAGTCAAATAGACCATAAAGTCTATTATCTTCCCCATGTTAAAAGTCCACCAACAATGTTTTATCCCTGTAATATCAATCAACAGTTCCGATCCACAATCATATGAATAACTCATAATCATAATTGTGGTTCTAAATTCCTCTTCTCATCCAGGACGAAGATAATTTTCATCACTTGTCTTTACCTAAAACATCAAAGATCATGGTTATACCAAATCACAGTTCCTGTTCATAATCATACTAATAAATTCATCTTTGCACTACGGGCCAAACATATTCGTCAATAGTTCATCTTTGCACTACTGGCCAAAGATATTCAACAACAGGTCATCTTTGCACTACAGGCCAAAGATATTCACCAACATATCATCTTTGCACTACAGGCCAAAGATATTTAACAACAGATCATCTTTGCACTATAGGCCAAAGATATTAATATCTCAAAGAAATATATAATTAATTCAGAACAATAATTATAACCATGTTGATCAATTCACCTTTGCACTTAAGCTAAAGATATTCAATTATAAATTTAATGGTCATGATCATCCCAGTCAATAATTCATCTTTGCACTACTGGCTAAAGGGAACCCATAGCCACGATCATACCAATAATCTACCCATCTTTACACTCAAGTCAAAGAGAAATTTTATCACCAGGATTATAAAAATGTTATATATGATAATAAAAATAATATGATCAAAACATGGATTTAATTTCAAGAGCAATATTCATAAATTAACGATAATTTGGTCAGAAAAAGAAACTAATTTTGTCGTGAATAGTACCCTGTGAATAGTAACTCATGAATAGTAGCTCATGAATATTAACTCATGAATAGTAACTCGTAAATAGTAACTCATGAATAGTAACTCGTGAATAGTACTCCGTATTCGTACACAGTACCGTATACATAAATAATGTTATATACGTAAATAGTACCATATACAAGAATAGTGTCGTATACGTGAATAGTGCTGTATACGTGAATAGTAACCCCGACATAAAAAATACAGAAATTCCACAATAAAACCCATACCAATATTTCGGTATAATAATATTAAAAGAATAACATCATTATGAAGAAAATAACATCCCTTACTATCCCTTACCTCAAAAGAATAGTACTTCTGGCTGGAATTTCGGATGTAATGCCGTAAAAAACTTACACTACATAGCAACTCTCAAAGTATTTAAATACTCACAAAATACGCTCGATAATATAGAGAGAGAAAACTTGTTTCTGGTGTGATTTTCAATTCTAACTTTAGACATTCGAAATTTTCTGTACACCTATCACTAACATTGCAGGAGGATAGATTCGTCTTTCAAGAGAGAACCCTGGAAGACAGTTCATATCCAGTCCGGATGCTACCGGAAGTTCAGCATCAACCCCGGAGTATACACCGAAAGTAACAAATCCAACCTCATAGATAACCCCGAGGCATGCAGATCCAATATCGAAACACACCCCGGAGAATACCGATTAATCTCGGAGATAACCCCGAGGTATCTAGTCTCAGTCCCAACTATGGGAGTAGCTACCAACCTTGGAGATAACCCCAAGGAATGCAGTTCCGGCGATAACCCCGGAAATGCTTGTTTTAAATGCAAGCAGCTTCAATCTCGGTGCTCACAACGAGATACTCAGTACTAACCTGGATATAACACTGGGAGGACAGGCACACCTCAGAGATGACACTGAGGACCTTCAACCATTGCAACAGTCCAATCTCAGAGATAACCCTGAGCAACGTCTGCTTTATCAACCCAAACCGGAGATAACCCCGATGAAGGGCTAAATCGTCATCTCGCCACCATGACGCCACATCACGTCGTCTCAACATTTCAGACATACATTTCTACACAACAATGTCCCACAAAAGCTCAGAAGAACCAATCCCGAGTGACTATTATGCAGGATAACGGATAGAATTTGAAACTGAAGACTAGAGGGCATCGTCCCATATTCATGATTTCGTACCACCTCTAATCCCATGTCATTGCGTAACTCTCGACAACGGCGGTCCGAAATAGGTCCTATATACCTCAGTCGAATGTCCAAATTATAATTCTGAATGTTTGAGTGGACATCACGTTGCCCGCGTGAACGTACTACGAGACGACACGACCCGCAAAACCCGGGACAACCCGGGTTGCCTCTGGTGCACCTGCGGCTCCAGCCGTAGGTACACATGCGGCTCCACCCTCTATAAATAGAGGGCTTGGGGTGGCCATTTTAAGAGGAGAAAGAGCGAGGAAGCCCTGTCCAATTTGCTCCGTACTTACAATATACTGAGTGCTTTCCCATTTTAAACACCTGTGAGCTCACATGTAGCTGTTTTTGTACCTACAAAAGCCAATGTTTATCAACTTTAAAGATATAGAAGTCTTCTTTGGCAGCCCACTGTAAACCTTCTTACACACTTTAAAGCATTTCTCTCCATCTTTGCACACACCCTTCTTTAAGTTGAGAATCGTGTTGCGTTTGTTTGCCCGGAATTCGGTCCGTGGTTTTATTTCAGTTTGTATATATATATATATACATATATATATATATATATACATATATATATATATATATATATATATATATATATGGACTAACATTATCGAGTTATGCCTCGATTGAGCCTAGACTTCGGTCTGGAGCGTTTAATGCTTTAATATATATATATATATATATATATATATATATATATATATATATATATATATATATATATATATATATATTAACTGTTGTCGAACTTTGTTCGATGAGCCTGAATTTTATATCCGGTGCGTTTATTGCTTTAATATTTATATACTTGTATATATATTTACTGTTGTCGAACTTTGTCCGATGAGCCTAGATTTTATATCCGGTGCGTTTATCGCTTTTATATATATATATATATATATATATATATATATATATATATATATATATATATATATACATTTCGTCCCACCTGGAGTTTACTTCGTGGTGGTTGACCGTTTTTACTGTTTTCTGTACATTTCGTCCCGCTTGGAGTTTCCTCCGTGGCGGTTGATAGCTTTTACAACTTTATTTATATTTCTGATCTCCCATGGAGGTGCTTCTTGGTTGGTGATCATATCTATCTATATATATATATATATATTTATGGCTTTTATATATATACCTGCTTACTACGTTTATATTAATTGCGGCATCATGTGAGCCTAGGAATCATGTGATCACAGATTCAGTCCACTGAATCTAGATTCGGTTCCCGTGATGGACCTTTTCAGCTGTAAGCAGCTTGTAAATTTATCTGCGATGTCTGAATTACCTCAGATGGTTTTCATACCCACGAGGAGTTCATCACCTTTTGTACATTATTTTCATACAGATGCCTCGCATCTGTAAAATAAAATTAATCCAGTCGAATACGGAATAAAATGGACGTATCAAAGGCCTCAATTACTATTGAGCACAGGGTTTGAAAAACCTTTTTTACAAAACACCACTGCTATATCTTGTTTAAAACTGAATTTTTACACAAATTCAAGCCCTTTGTATATAGGTGCAAACGAGGCATAGCACTACTTCCAAATAACAGCACATTGACCCACACACACACACACACATTCATATAATAGTTTCTTAAAAATTGGCAGTCACTGTGGCAACACGGATGTCGGGGGGTGCCTAAAACCTTCCCTCCGCATAAGCAAGTCCCCGGACCCAAATTGAATCTCAGTTTCACCGACCCGTTTAGCAGTGTCACATCACTGGATCAATGTGCAAACGTTTTCTCGGTTGTGTTGGTACAACCAGTTAAAAAACCAACTGACGACTCTTACAGTCCAATCGTCGACATTACATATGTCGGACCTTTTTTACTTGTTTTTTCAAACAAATCTCACATAAAGTGAGAAAACAAAAAAATAGGTAACGAAAAGGGACAAATAAAAATCCCGACGTCGACAGGTGGCGACTCTGCTGGGGACTCCAGTAAGAGGACTTAAGCCACTACTACAATCTTTTCAAAACTATTATCTGCTTGCGTGTGGATGTTGCATTTACATTTATGATGAATGTGTACGAATGCATTTTCTTATTGCACTTAGTGCTTCGCACCATATCTGCTTGTGATATTAGTGCTTCGCACATGTCATCATTTTCATACGGTGAGATGCGATGTATGTGAATGTATGTTGTGTGATCCCTCCATCAAGAGGCTATCCCGTCGGTGTTTGATTACTGGACTCGTAGGAAGACTAATTCCACGAGGCTCAGGAAAGGCACCACCCAAATTCACTCCAGTTGAAAGATCGGATTTAATTCCTGTCGAGTAAATTGCGATGATTTGGGAACCTTCATGCCAAAAAGTCGCGAGAGTAACCTAAGATAGGTCAGCCTCTGATAAACCCAACACGGAGGAAAGTCTCTTCATGCTTTTGCATTACTTACAATATTCATGCCATATTCATGTAATGAGAGATATGAAGAAATGTGTATACACACATGTTTAAAATTGACAAGCTATTACGAACAGCTAACATCCGTTTTTACAAGATAAAATTCCTAAAACGAACACATCACATAGCATGTTAATTTACATTCCCTATATGTGACGCCCCCAAAATAGGTATACATCACCCAACCTATTCTGAGTCGCCAAATATATGGTACAGAAAACAACTATAACTTTATTACAACAATTGTCGTACAAAATACAACAACACATATGCTGTGAGTTTGGATACAAATATATACCAACTGTGACTCGTGTCCCAACCGTAATGTGACAAATGTCACATCAGTGGACAGCACCTCACAGTGATACCTACATAAAGGTATAGTCAAAAACTGTTTTAGAAATTAGAATATTTGGGAAGTGCTCAAGGAAACCTTCGTACATGGGAGGCCATGCTTCCAGGTTATGAAAGATATCATATGTCCACAGAATTATCCTTGGTTGACCTAATAGACCCCAAAGAAAAATAAAAAGATTACTATCATATTCTTTCCAATGGTGAGTCTTCTCTTGACATATCATTATCTCCACTGTCTCTAATCGTGAATTATACTTCAAACAAACACCAAGATTATATAGGTAGTGCCCGTTAATATACTCAGCAAGTGGATGTGCACAATCCTATCTTATAATGACACAAGGTTGTATGACATTAGACATTTTGTATGATAGTGGCAAAACACCCTTCCAACGTTGGGTTCGCCGCACCCTATTGGATTCATTAAATATAACTACTAAATGATGACCATCGTCCTATTCCCCTGTTACCCCCGCTCGACCCAGCTACACTCGTATTACCTAAAAGAAATTTTGAAACAGAAGGGTGAGCACAACTAGCTCAGTAAAGAATATCATGACTAAAGATAAATAATTTATCAATAGCCTTCAACAGTAATAAATCAGAGATTTAGAACATATGGTAGATGATAAAAATTTTCAACCATAGTAGCAGCGGAACGAGCAATCCATTAGAAGAATCAAATAGACCATAAAGTCTATTATCTTCTCCATGTTAAAAATCCACCAACAATAATTTATCCCTGTAACATCAATCAACAGTTCTGGTCCACAATCATATAAATAACTCATAATCATAATTGTGATTCTAAATTCCTCTTCGCACCCAGGACGAAGATAATTTTTATCACATGTCTTTACCTGAAACATCAAAGATCATGGTTATACCAAATCACAGTTCCTATTCATAATCATACTAATAACTTCATCTTTGCACTACGGGCCAAAGATATTCGTCACCAGTTCATCTTTGCACTACTGGCTAAAGATATTCAACAACAGGTCATCTTTGCACTACGGGCCAAAGATATTTATCAACAATTCATCTTTGCACTACAGGCCAAAGATATTCCTCAACAGTTCATATTTGCACTACAGGCCAAATATATTCATCAACAGTTCATATTTGCACTATAGGCCAAATATATTAATATCTCAAAGAAATATATAATCATTTCAGAATTTATATAAACAATAATTATAACCATGTTGATCAATTCACATTTGCACTTAAGCTAAAGATATTCAATTATAACTTCAATGGTCATGATCATACCAGTCAACAATTCATCTTTGCACCACTAGCCAAAGAGAACCCATAGTTACGATCATACCAATAATCTTTATACTCAAGTCAAAGAGAAATTTCTTCACCAAGATTATAAAAATGTCATATATGATAATAAAAATAATATGATCAAAGCATGGATTTAATTTCAAGAGTAAGTTTCATAAATCAACGATTTGCTCTTATAATACCTCCAATCCAATAAAATACTGATAAAACACCTCAACATTAATTCCTTCATTTATAACCACATAAATAAATCCATCATTTATATCCACATAAAATAAATATTTCCTTATCATATAAATCAATAATTAATTATTCGTAAATAATATTACAGAATCACAATAATGACAACCAGGCAGTTTCTAGGAAAGAGGGGGCTTTCCAATAAGGATTTCTCCTTACTGGCGCGCAATTAGATGACCAAACCTCTCCTTAGACAGAACTTTCTAGACATTGTCAATAATGCTATCTAATAATATTATTTAAATAATATGAATTATTGATCTGATAATGGAAAATACTGTGCAGTGACAATTATTAAAACAACAATAATATAAAATATTAACATAGCAATTATTGAATCAATAAAATAAAATATTGAACAGTAATTACTGTAACAATTATTGAGTAGTGCCTTCTTACATAAGAATCAATAATTCAAAAATATTGTGCAATACCGTGTGCTACTGTGCAACAACGCGTATTACTTTACTTTACCCATCAGGTATTCCAACAGCATTAACGGTAACGATTACGCCGTTATTTATAAAAATTCAAATTTGTCGTTTTCTTCATCCGACAGTTATTCTGTTATGGGGCCCACAAATGGCTGCGCCGTCGTATGAATATTCTCTGACAGAAAGAATATTTCATGACCAAACGAATATTTCCTGACAACAATGAATATTTTATAACCACTTGCTTATTTTGAAAATTTTGCACATTTCACCCATAACCAAAGCATTATATCAAATTAACACCTTATTATTCACAATAATAAATAGAAGAAATTTGATTTTATTCATTAAAAAGTTGGGGTCTTACACTAAAGACTAAACTATGCAAGTCTTTCGCAGGGAATCCATCGGATCTACTACCCGGTCGAAATCCAAAAAGGTCGCGGGCCTACAGCCAATTATGTCATCATCCGATCAGACTGACCTTAATCCAGTTTCTCGTAAGGAATTCGACGGATTAAGCAAACAAATTACAGATTTGGCTGTTCTGCTTAAAGAACTACAGTAATCTACGCGGGGTCCAAAAATACCCGTACATACTGAATCCTCTACACGAGGGGGATCCCAGGTCGTTACAATACCTGAACTACAGTTGGATACGACCAACAAAATTCATGATGACACCCATCTCACAAGAGATCCAGACACCGGTGACATCAAAAAGAAAGTTCTTCAGATGGAAGAGACCTTTCGCACTATAAAAGGAATTGGAGCACACGAGAATGTTTCATATGCTGACCTTTGTATATTCCCTGGTGTTCATTATCCAGAAAAGTTTAAAACTCCTGACTTCAAAAAATATGACGAGTTAGGAGATCCTTATACTTATTTGAAGGTATTCATTGGAGAACTTGGATCTTATGCAGAGGACGAGAAGCTTAGAATGCAGCTGTTCCAGAAAAGTCTGACTAGAGAAGAACGTTCATGGTATACTAGATTAGACAACTCCGAGATCCATAGCTGGGAAGAGCTAGAACACGTCTTCCTCACTCAATACAGCTTTCAGTCTCAAATGGCTCCTAACCGGTATCAGATTACCAAGGTCAAGAAACAATCTAATGAATCTTTCAGAGAGTATGCTCAAAGGTGGAGACGCCTGGCTGCCCAAGTTTTTCCTTCCATGACAGAATCAGAAATGGTCATGACCTTCATAGACATACAAGAAGCTCCTTTCTATGAAAGAGTGTTAGCCGGCATCGGTAAACCATTTTTTGAAATGATCAAACACGGGGAGATGACTGAGATGGGATTGAAGTCAGGAAAGATTCAAGACCTAGCTACCCTTAAAGCTGTTACTGAGCACATCCAGTCTAGAAATTATAGAAACAACCCCTGGAGGGTCCATAAAAAGAAAGAGGAAGATGTTTTCCTGATACTACAGGGTCAAAAAGGCAATCAGAACATGCCTGTTAAAAGGAGAAGTTACACTCCCTTTCAAGCTCAGTCTTCAAATCCTCCATTGAGGTGGAGAAGTCAAACGCCCTCGAGTGTTCACACCCTTAGGAGAATCTCTCGAGAATATTCTCACTCTTCTGACAACACAGAAGAAAATCATGCATCTTATTCCACCAGCCAGCCCTAATGGACGGGGTTTCAATGCTGCTAAGAAATGTGCATATCATGCCGGGGCACCTGGACATGATACTCAAGATTGTTGGGCCTTGAAACACAAGATCCAAGACTTGATAGACAATGGGGAAATCGTGGTTACCAAACCAGATCAACCTCACGTTCAAGACAACCCTCTTCCTCAATACAAAGAGGAAGTGGTCAACATGATAAATTGGAGCAATGGACAGAGTTCCAATTTCAGTGGCGAGTCATCTCAAACCACCAAAGACGGTGTTGACAAATGGGATTATGCCAAGTTCTAATTCATAATGGAACGTAAGATGAAAGCTCTATGCAATCAGATCGATCAATTGGCAGAACTGATGACCTACCAGCATCAAGTTGCACGCCAATTAGTAAGCCAGGACCATGCTAGTCTCCTTCCTCTTGTCAGGAATATTCCTTCGTCACCTTCAGAAAGTGAAACTTTGGAGGACAAAGTGACAAAGAGAGTGAATGCCAAAGCTCGTCGTGATTTTGCCAACAGAAGAGAATTCACACATCTGGGCCAACCCATGGAGGAAATCCTTCATATGCTAATCAATGAAGGAAGGATCAATTCCCTTCTACCTCCAATCAACCCCCGTTCAGGACGGTACAATTCTGATGGAGTATGTCAATATCACTCCCATTCTCGCGGTCACAACACAGAAGAATGCTGGGCACTCCGCCACCTTATCCAGAATCTCATTGATAGCGGTGTCCTGTAACTAGCAGACAATGATACTGTGCTACGTGGGAGTGAAAATATCTATCCTACTAAGTGGAAGGGATTTATAGCAGTTATCTCTGTAGAGGTTGATGACAATATCAAGCCACTCACTATACCACCCATTCAACTCAGAGGAAACAACAATCCTTTAAACGTGGCCGCTCCCGAGCCAATCAACTTACCATGCAGAGCACAATATCCTATTGTTAGCTTGCACACAGTGTCATGGAATTATGGAGAAGGTGAAGGATCCACCTCACATACAACTGCTACAACGTCGAAGGAAAATCCATTGTATCTTCTCCAACGGGTGATGAAATCTACCATCAAATTAAAGGGGAAAATACCCATTGAGAAGATTGAAAAATTCCTCCGCACTATGGGTCATCACGAAGCCAAGGTGGTTCTAAGCTTGAGAGAAGCTCCACACCAGATTTTAATTTTGAACTTAGTACTAACTTTTGAGGATCACCGAAAGATCTTATTGAAGGTTTAGAAGAAGCCTATCTACCAGAATAAGTGGAAACAGAAAAGTTTCAACACTTGGTTGATCACATATTTAACAACAATGTGATATCCTTCACTGATGATGATATACAGCCCGAAGGGACCGGTCATTGCAAGCCATTACATATTGCGGTCTTATCCTTCGGATATATGCTGGCTAGAGTATTGATAAATGGAGGCTCATCTCTAAATATCTGTCCATACGCCACATTGTTGAAGATGAATGTTAATTTCAACCGAATCCGGGGTAGCCATACGTGTAACGACCCCAAAATAGGTCCATTCCATCCAACACATTCTGAGTCACCAAATACATGGTACAGAAAATAACTATAACTTTATTACAACAATTGTCGTATAAAATACAACAACACATATGCTGTGAGTTTGGATATAAATATATACCAAATGTGACACATGTCCCAACCGTGGACAGCACCTCACAGTGGCACCTTACATAAAGGTATAGTAAAAGACTGTTTTAGAAATTAAAATCTTTGGGAAGTGCTCAAGGAAACCTTTGTACATGGGAGGCCATGCTTCTAGGTTATGATAGATATCATATGGCCACAGAATTATCCTTGGTTGACCCAATATATCCCAAAAAAAAACGAGAAGATTACTATCATATTCTTCCCAATGATGAGTCTTCTCTTGACTTATCATTATCTCCACGGTCTCTAATTGAGAATTATAATTCAAACAAACATCAAGATTATATAGGTAGTGCTCGTAAATATACTCAACAAGTGGATGAGTACAATACTGTCTTATGATGACACGAGGTTGTATGTCATTAGACATCTTGTATGATAGCGACAAAATACCCTTCCAACGTTGGGTTCGCTTCACCCTAGATGATTCACCAAATATAACTACTAAATGATGACCACCGTTCTATTCCTCTGTTACCCCCTCTCGACCCAGCTACACTCTTATTACCTGAAAGGAATTGTAAAACAGAAGGGTGAGCACAACTAGCCCAGTAAAGAA
Organism: Panax notoginseng; assembly: GCA_016801055.1. Taxonomy (NCBI): domain Eukaryota; kingdom Viridiplantae; phylum Streptophyta; class Magnoliopsida; order Apiales; family Araliaceae; genus Panax; species Panax notoginseng. Next base: position 218,937,258 of record CM029012.1, on the reverse strand, counting down.
TATCATGACTAAAGATAATTAAATTATCAATAGCCTTCATCAATAATAAATCAGAGATTTAGAACATATGGTAGATGATAAAAATTTCAACCATAGTTGCAGCGGAACGAGCAAACCATTAGAAGAGTCAAATAGACTATAAAGTCTATTATCTTCTCCATGTTAAAAATCCACCAACAATATTTTATCCATGTAACATCAATCAACAATTCTGGTCCACAATCATATGAATAACTCATAATCATAACTGTAGTTCTAAATTCTTTTTCTCATCTAGGACGAAGATAATTTTCATCACCTATCTTTACCTTAAATATCAAAGATCATGGTTACACCAAATCATATTTCCTATTCATAATCATACTAATAACTTCATCTTTACACTACGGCAAAAGATATTCATTTGTATCACCAATTGGTCATGTTCATCTCAACACCTGTTCATCTTTGCACTACTGGCCAAAGATATTCAACAACATGTCATCTTTGCATTACGGGCCAAAGATATTCATCAATAGACCATCTTTGCACTACAGGCCAAAGATATTCATCTACAATTCATCTTTACACTACAGGCCAAAGATATTCCTCAACAATTCATCTTTGCGCTACAGGCCAAAGATATTCCTCAACAGTTCATATTTGTACTACAGGCCAAATATATTAATATCTCAAAGAATATATAATCATTTCAGAATTTATATAAACAATAATTATAACCATGTTGATCATTTTACCTTTGCACTTAAGCTAAAGATATTCAATTATAAATTCAATGGTCATGATCATACCAGTCAACAATTCAACTTTGCACTACTGACCAAAGAGAACCCATAATCATGATCATACCAATAATCTACCCATCTTTACACTCAAGTCAAAGAGAAATATCATCATTAGGGTTATAAAAATGTTATATATGATAATAAAAATAATATGATCAACATATAGTTTTAATCTCAAGAGTAATATTCGTAACTCGTGAATAATAAATCGTGAATAGTAACTCATGAATAGTAACCCCGACACAAAAGGTAGAAATTTCACAATAAATTTCATACCAATATTTCGGTATAATGATATTGAAAGAATAACATTTCTTAAATTTATAAACAATTTATTTTAATTGTTTACACTTTACTAAAATAACGCATTTAATCATTCTAAATTACCAAACTCATAAGATTTCATCACCAATAACCAAAAACCCTCATCAAAAATCTACATATACCTCATATAGGATTCTCAAGTCATAAAATCCTATTTTTCAATTTTCTTACTTCATATAACATATTTAATTCATTTACTCATAACTAGACTATTTTCATGAAAAATACCAAATCAGTTCTAAAAATATTTTTTTTCTGGGATTTATCATAATATAGTCCCATAGTGAACATATATTTTTCTCAGAATTTTTAAAAGTCATTTACTATTTTTCATATGGCCAAAACAGCCGAATATTTAGACATTTATCAAAAATTGTAATTTTATCTAAAAATTCTAAAATTCACAGAGTATACTCCTATCATATACATGTACTCCCAATAAAAATTTCATCAATTTTGGAGTTAACCACAGGAAGTTATAAGTGGTTACTTTTAAAATAGTCTTTTCTCATAAAATTCATAACTCTTAATCTATGCATCTAAAAATCACCATTTTTGGATACAATTAAGAAAACTCATAAAAATATCATTTCAAATTTTTTTAAAATTTTTGAAGGTCAGAAAAATTATGAAACTAAAAAATATAACAACCCTTAAAATCTCTTACTATCCATTACCTCAAAAGTGCAGTATTTCTGACTGGAATGCAAAGCTGAAGGAAACTTGCACTGAATAGAAACTCTCAAAGTATCTAAATACTCACAAAATATTCTTCATAATATAGAGAGAGAAAGATAGAAAACTTATGTTTTAACTACCGGGCATTCCAACAGTATTAACGGTAACAACTACGCCCTTAATTATAAAAACTTAATTTTTGTCGTTATCTTCCCCCGACCGTTTTCCGTTATAGGGCCCACAAATAGCTACGCCGTCGTACGAATATTCCACAACAGAATATTCCACGACCAAACGAATATTTTTCGACAACAATGATTATTTTATAACCACTTGCTTATTTTGAAAATTTTGCACATTTCAAAAATAACTTTAAACTTTTATCAATTTAACCATTTACTGAATAGTAATTATAAGAAAAATTGAATACTTTTATTTCATAAAATTTGAGGTCTTACAATCTCCCCTCCTTATGAAATTTCGTCCCCGAAATTTACGTACCTGGTATTTCAAAGAGTTGAGAATACCTTCCTTTCATTTCAGATTCCATCTTCCCTGTCATCATAATTTCTCTATTGCTCATCTCCTGTATTTCAAATATCATTCTAGAATACAGCTTCAAAACAAGGATTAATTTAACAAATTAACATATCACATAATATCCCGATATTATGACTGACCAACAAATAAGCTTAGGTAGGACACACTAGCGAAGGATTTACTCATCTCTCCCCTCCTAGTTATATTCTCTGATCTCCGTCAGAGACCATATCCCTAAGCTCTGATACCAAAATATAACATTGGACACCATCATGTGTCAGCACCTCACAAAGGTACCTATCAGCTTGCCACCGCAGAACGGCGTCCCCTACGGAGAGTCTGGCTTCGGTGCATTTCCCATCAACAGGATGTCACCAGCGAGAGGCTCGGGGCTCTTTACTTATAGCTCTGATACCAAAATATAACTCTGGACACCAACTTATGTCAGCACCTTACATTGATACCTATCAGTTTGCCACCGCAGAACGGCGTCCCCTACGGAGAGTCTGGCTTCGGTGCATCCCCCATCAACAGGAAGTCGCCAGCGAGAGGCTCGGGGCTCTTTACTTATAGCTCTGATACCATTGTGACACATGTCCCAACCGTGAACAGCACCTCACAGTGGCACCTTGCATAAAGGTATAGTAAAAGACTGTTTTAGAAATTAGAAACTTTGGGAAGTGCTCAAGAAAACCTTTGTACATGGGAGGCCATGCTTCTAGGTTGTGATAGATATCATATGGCCACAGAATTATCCTTGGTTGACCCAATATACCCCAAAGAAAAATAAGAAGACTACTATCATATTCTTCCCAATGGTGAGTCTTCCCTTGACTTATCATTATCTCCATGGTCTCTAATTGAGAATTATACTTCAAACAAACACCAAGATTATATAGGTAGTGCTCGTAAATATACTCAGCAAGTGGATGAGCACAATCCTATCTTATGATGACACGAGGTTGTATGTCATTAGACATCTTGTATGATAGCGGCAAAATACCCTTCCAACGTTGGGTTCGCTTCACCCTAGATGATTCACCAAATATAACTACTAAATGATGACCACCGTTCTATTCTCCTGTTACCCCCGCTCGACCCAACTACACTCTTATTACCTGAAAGGAATTGTGAAACAGAAGGGTGAGCACAACTAGCCCAGTAAAGAATATCATGACTAAAGATAATTAAATTATCAATAGCCTTCATCAATAATAAATCAGAGATTTAGAACATATGGTAGATGATAAAAATTTTAACCATAGTTGCAGCGGAACGAGCAAACCATTAGAAAAGTCAAATAGACTATAAAGTCTATTATCTTCTCTATGTTAAAAATCTACCAACAATGTTTTATTCCTGTAACATCAATCAACAATTCTGGTCCACAATCATATGAATAACTCATAATCATAACTGCAGTTCTAAATTCCTCTTCTCATCCAGGACGAAGATAATTTTCATCAGCTATCTTTACCTGAAACATCAAAGATCATGGTTACACCAAATCACATTTCATGTTCATAATCATACTAATAACTTCATCTTTGCACTACGGCCAAAGATATTCATTTGTATCACCAATTGGTCATGTTCATCTCAACACCTGTTCATCTTTACACTACAGGCCAAAGATATTCATCTACAATTTATCTTTGCACTACAGGCCAAAGATATTCCTCAACAATTCATCTTTGCACTACAGGCCAAAGATATTCCACAACAGTTCATATTTGCACTACAGGCCAAATATATTAATATCTCAAAGAATATATAATCATTTCAGAATTTATATAAACAATAATTATAACCATGTTAATCATTTCACCTTTACAGTTAAGCTAAAGATATTCAATTATAAATTCAATGGTCATGATCATACCAGTCAACAATTCAAATTTGCACTACTGGCCAAAGATAACCCATAGTCATGATCATACCAATAATCTACCCATCTTTACAGTCAAGTCAAAGAGAAATATCATCATTAGGGTTATAAAAATGTTATATATGATAACAAAAATAATATGATCAACATATAGTTTTAATTTCAAGAATAATATTCGTAACTCATGAATAGTAAATCGTGAATAGTAACTCATGAATAGTAACCCCTACACAAAAGGTAAAAATTTCACAATAAAATCCATACCAATATTTCGGTATAATGATATTGAAAGAATAACATTTCTTAAATTTATAAATAATTTATTTTAATTGTTTACACTTTACTAAAATAATGCATTTAATCATTCTAAAATACCAAACTCATAAGTTTTCATCACTAATAACCCAAAACCCTCATCAAAAATCTGCATATACCTCATATAGGATTCTCAAGTCATAAAATCCTATTTTCTAATTTTCTTACTTCACATAACATATTTAATTCATTTACTCATAACTAGACCATTTTCATAAAAAATACCAAATCAGTTCTAAAAATATTTCTTTTATGAGATTTAGCATAATATAGTCACATAGTGAACATATATTTTTCTCAAAATTTTTAAAAGTCATTTACTATTTTTCATATGGCCAAAACAGCCGAATATTTAGACATTTATCAAAAATTGTACTTTTATCTAAAAATTCTAAAATTCACAGAGTATACTCCTATCATATACATGTACTCCCAATAAAATTTTTATCAATTTTAGAGTTAACCACAAAAAGTTATAAGCGGTTACTTTTAAAATAGTCTTTTCTCATAAAATTCATAAATCTTAATCTATACATCCAAAAATCACCATTTTTGGACACAATCAAGAAAACTCATTAAAATATCATTTCAAATTTTTCCAAAATTTTTGAAGATCAGAAAAATTACGAAACTGAAAAATATAACAACCCTTAAAATCCGTTACTATCTCTTACCTCAAAAGTGCAGTATTTCTGACTGAAATGCAAAGCTGAAGAAAACTTGCACAGAATAGTAACTCTCAAAGTATCTAAATACTCACAAAATATGCTTCATAATATAGAGAGAGAAAGAGAGAAAGCTTATGTTTCTGGTGTGATTTTCAATTCTAACTTAGCCCTCTATTTATAGGAAAATGTTAGCACGCCGAAGCAGACTTAACATGCAACCTATTGGCTTTACCTGCTACTATTTCCACCCACCACATTTGAATAAAAATCTCAGCACATTTCTTCACCAACCAAGAGTGGGGCCCACCAATTCTAGAATTTTCCACCAAAATGATAAAGTCTGAAACTTCAATAATTTCTGAACCAGTCATCTCTTAAAATTCATAACAAATCATACGTTCATTTTTAACGGTTCAAAATTTGTGAACATATACTCAACTTATATATGTATAACATATCCAAAAATCACAACGATCCAACGGTCGGATTAAAAATCATAACCCCCACAATATATCTCAAAAACCCTAATTTGATTTTTAATACCTCCATTCCGACAAAAATACTGATAAAACACCTCAACATTAACTCCTTCATTTTTAATCACAAAAATATATCCCTCATTTATATTCACATAAATAAAATATTTCCTTATCATATGAATCAATAATTAATTATTCACAAATAATATTACAGAATCACATTTATGACAACCAGGCCGTTCCCAGGAAAGAGGGGGCTTTCCAATAAGAATTTCTCCTTACTGGCGCGCAATTAGGTGACCAAACCTCTCCTTAGACAGAACTTTCTAGACATTGCCAATAATGTTATTTAATAATATTATTCATTAAATATGAATTATTGATCTGATAATGAAAAATATTGTGCAGTGATAATTATTGAAACAACAATAATATAAAATATGAAAGCAGCAATTATTAAATCAATAAAATAAAATATTGAACAGTAACTACTATAACAATTATTGAGTAGTGTCTTCCTTCGTAAGAATCAATAATTCAAAAATACTGTACAAAACCGTGTGCTACTGTGCAACCACGCGTATTACTGTATTTTTAACTACCGGGTATTCCAACAGTATTAACGGTAACAACTACGTCGTTAATTATAAAAACTCAATTTTTATCGTTATCTTCCCCCGACCGTTTTCCGTTATGGGGCCCACAAATAGCTGCGACGTTGTACGAATATTCCCCAACAGAAAGAATATTCCACGACCAAACGAATATTTTTGACAACAATGATTATTTTATAACCACTTGCTTATTTTGAAAATTTTGCACATTTCAAAAATAACTTTAAACTTTTATCAATTTAACCATTTACTGAATAGTAATTATAAGAAAAATTGAATACTTTTATTTCATAAAATTCGGGGTCTTACAATACGGTCATCAAAGCTTTTGACGGAGCCCGCCGAAATTCGGTCGGAGTAATTGAGTTGCCAATCGAAATTGGTCCCCATACATTTTGCGTATCTTTCCACGTGCTCAAGATAGATTCGGGATACAACCTGCTCTTGGGAAGACTGTGAATTCAGTCCCCTCCACCCTTCATCAGCAACTAAAATACATTATCAACAATAGCCTAGTCACGATCAATGCTGAACCGGAGCGTCCTCAACATGGGGACATGCCATTCATCAACGCTAATGCAGATGTTGAGCCGGTCAGTTTTCATGCCTTGGAAGTGAGCAATACTCAGTACCATGCTATTGGAACGACATTGCTCGTACCCAAGATCTCTGCCGAAGTAATCTCGGCTACTCAGGAAATGATGTCCTTGGGTCATCATCCAGGACAAGGGCTGGGTAAAGATCACCAAAGTATTAAATGCCCCATTCAAGTAGCCAGGCAAACTGGGACAGCTGGACTAGGCTATTCTGCCAGTTCTAGTCAGAGGAATCCTCATAAGCAACCTCAGATTCCTTCAGCTTCAACCACGAGGCGTTTATCTTCGCCTTCAAACTCTGAGTCCGCACAACCTCCTATAAAGGTGCCAACTAACGTGATGGCTATGCTATTTCCCAAGACAGTGCCGTTCAAAGCAAAAGAAATCTTTGTTCCCGATCCCGCAGTGGAAGAAGAGAAACAAAGAATTAAGCAAAATGTTGTTCATATAATGTCAGGCATACGCATCATCGTCCATGATGAGAATACAAATAGATACACCCCAAACAATGATTGCCCAGACGTATTGGCCATTATTCGGGAAGAGGAGGATGATGACAACTCCTCTATCAATGTAGTCCACCCGGACTTTATCCTTGCCAATTGGAGCAGCATTCCTTGTATTGGTCGACAAGGGTAAAGCGGGCAGAAACTCTTTATGCCCTGTAGATATCATAACTGCTTACTTTTTTGTACAGTATTAGCAGTTTATTTTGTCAGTACATGTTAACACTATGTATGATCAAAACGTTTTATATATACTAAGTGAAAGCATATTTTGTTTCAGGACCCTGAATTTAGATGTGTCTGTACTTGCTGATACGATGTCTCTTCTCCACAAGGATTGTACCTTTGATGTAGAGATGAATTCAGCATTGATGTAAATACATGAGGACATTGAGGTGCCCCCCAGAAATTCAAGAATGGGTCAAAGACAAACCTAAACCCAACCTTGATCAAACCACTTCCTTCAATCTTGGAACCTTAGAAAGCCCTAAGTTAATCCAGATTGGTTCAGACCTTACCCCAAACCAACGGAATGACATGGTTACGCTATTAACCCAATTCTAGGATGTGTTTGCATGATCTCATGAAGACATGGAGGGTTTGTCCACTGACATTGTTCTTCATCGCCTTCCCATTAAAGAAGGATTCAAGCCAGTCAAGCAGAAGCTTAGGCGATTGAAACCTGAGTGGAGTTTAAAGGTGAAAGAAGAAATTGTGAAACAATTTCAAGCTGGCATCATCATGGTGTCTACATATCCTGAGTGGATATCCAACATCGTGCCTGTGCCTAAACCTGGAGGAAAGGTGCGAGTTTGCGTGGATTATAAGAATTTGAACAAAGCTTGCCTTAAAGATAGCTTTTCTGTGCCATTCATCCACATTCTCATTGACAATACTGCTCAATACAACATGTACTCCTTTGTTGACTGCTTTGCGGGGTACCATCAGATCATGGTTGCTGAGGAAGATCGTGAGAAAACTGCTATCATCACTCCTTGGGGAACCTTTTGCTATAGACGGTTGTCATTCGACCTCATCAATGCTGGAGCTACCTATCAACGAGCTATGATGGCTATCTTCCACGACTTAATGCATAAAGAGATAGAGATCTACGTGGATGACATCATTGTCAAATCCCGGAAGGAGGATGACCACTTAGACCATCTCAAAAAGCTATTCAACATGTTGCGCAAGTACAACTTGAAATTGAATCCAGCTAAGTGTGCCTTTGGCGTTAAATCAGGCAAGTTGCTAGGATTTCTAGTCAGCCATAAAGGGATTGAGCTGGATCCTACCAAAATCCAAGCCATTACACAAATGCTCATTCCTTAGACAGAGAAGGAAATACGGGGATTTTTGGGAAGAATCAACTTCATTAGCAAGTTCATTTCTCAACTCACAGCAACCTGTGAGCCTATATTCAAGCTGTTAAGGAAGAACTCCTTCATGAAATGGAACGACGAGTGCCAGAAAGCCTTCCTTACAATCAAAGAACAGCTAGTCAAAGCTCCCGTTTTGGTACCACCCAGAGATGATGCTCCTCTGTTCAAGTACCTGTCCGTAAGTGACAATGCCATGGGCTGAATGCTGGGACAGAAAGATAATAGAGGCCAAGAACGATCTATCTATTACCTCAGCAAAAGATTTAGCAGCAGTGAACACAAGTGCACTCTAATTTAGAGGACTTGTTATGCTTTAGCAGGGGCTTCCATGAGGTTACAGCATTACCTCCATGGTCACACAACCCATCTCATATCCCGCGTGGATCCTCTCAAATACGTGTTCAGTAAACCCATGTTTAATTGTCGACTGTCCATATAAAAGTTGATCTTACAATAATTTGACATCGTCTACGTGACTCAAAAGTCTATTAAAGGTCAAGGGATTGCGGGTCAACTAGCCGCTTCACCTATAGGGGATTTCAAACCCTTGGAGATTTACTTCCCCGATGAAGGGGTCATGACAGTTCAGTAACACCATTAGTACAATACACTCAAAACATGGAAGATGTATTTTGATGGAGCTGTTAATACGGAAGGTTCTGGTTCTGGAGCTGGAGCAATTCTAGTATCCGGTATAGGGGAGCAGTATCCCGTCGCCATCAAATTACAGTTTGTCAGCACCAACAATACAGCTGAGTATGAAGGTTGTCTCGTGGGGCTCAAACTTGCCCGTTCAATGGACATCAGGAGATTAACTGTCTTTGGAGATTCGGAGTTAGTGGTCAGAAAATCCACGAGAATCTATCAAACCAAAGAGCTACATTTGCTATCTTACCATCGACAGGTTTTGAAGATGGCTTTGGAGTTCGAAGAAATCTCTTTTCTACATATTCCTCGTAGTAGGAATGATTTTACGGATGCATTAGCAACTTTGGCCTCCTTGATACATATCTCTGACAAGGGACATTTGCCAATCGTCACAATTGCCCTGCACAAAGCACCAACTTATGGAAACTACGTTGGAGAAGTATCGGATGAGCTACCTCCCATCTAATATCCTTAGTATCAGCATATCAAGGAGTACCTACGAGACAGATCTACACCCGCTGAGGCGAGCCCTATTGAGAAGAGGCAGATCCATCGACTTGCTATGAAATTCTACCTGAGCGGAGATGCACTCTACAAGAGAGATGCATGACTAGGTCTCCTCAGATGTATGGATAAGGATCAAGCTCAGAGACTCATGGATGAGATCCATGGTGGAGTCTGTGGCCCACACATGAGTGGCCTCCTCCTTGTCAAAAAGATCCTCAGGACGGGACATTATTGGCTATCTCTCAAAGCTGACTGCAATGACCACTTTAGGAGATGTTATCAATGCCAGATTCATGGGAATGCTATCCACGCCCCTCCAAGGGAACTCCATAATATGAGTTTGCCTTGACCCTTCTCAATGATGGGAATGGACGTGATTGGGCCCATTGAGCCTAAAGCCAGTAATGGACATTGATTCATCTTCACCATGATTGACTACTTTACCAAGTGGGTAGAAGCAGCCTCCTTCCCCAGGGTTACCAAAGAAGTCATCATTGCCTTCATCAGAAATAATGTCATTTGTCGATATGGACAACCAAAGGTGATTGTATCAGACAATGCTAAGAACCTCAACAACAAAATGATGGAGGAATTATGCAGTAAATTCCACATCCAACATCTTAACTCCGTCATCTACCGTCCAAAGATGAATGGTGCTATTGAAGCGGCTAACAAAAATATCAAGAAGATTATGCAAAAGATGTCCGCCAACCACAAAGGATGGCCTGACTTATTGCCTCTTACTCTGTTAGCCTACAGAACATCAATGCGCACTTCGACTGGGGCAACCCCCTACGCATTAACCTATAGCATGGAAGCAGTACTCCCCATAGAAGTAGAAATGGAATCCCTCAGAGTGTTGATAGACGCTCAGCTGGATGAAGACCAATAGGTACAAGACAGGTATCACCAATTGTCTCTGATAGACGAAAGGTGAATCACGGCTATCTTCCATGGTCAGTTATATCAACAACGGATCGCCAGATCCTACAATAGAAAAGTCCGGCTACGGCAGTTTAAACAACATAACTTGATTTTGAAGAAGATCATTGACAACCAAGATCAATCCAAGGGAAAATTCACTCCTAACTGGGAAGGCCCGTTTGTTGTCAAGGAAGTATTGACAGGAAGTGCTCTTAGATTACAAGAAATGGACGGCGATGAATTTCCACAGCTTATCAATTTGGACACCGTGAAACGGTACTATGTCTGAAGTTACCATCAAGCAAACATCCTGGTGTTGGATCATCAGATCATCAGTCATTCCGGTTCTTTAACCCTTTACCACATACAACTCTTTACCATACTTTGCCCCTAAGGGAAACATACTTTTCAAGCCAACAGTCTGGCTTCTCTGCGCTCATATAACTTAGGTCATCCCACCGTGGATTGAACCTCTCGTGGTTGCAGTTTGGCTACCCATACATGGGATCAAACTTTTCACACCTACAGTTTATCCTCAACTTAGGATTAAATGTGACACCCCCAAAATAGGTATACATCACCCATTTTGAGTCGCCAAATACATGGTATAAAAAATAACTAAAACTTTATTACAACAATTGTTGTCCAAAGTACAACAACACATATGCTGTGAGTTTTAATACAAATATATACCAAATGGGACTCATGTCCCAACCGTGGATAGCACGTCACAATGGCACCTTACATAAAGGTATAGTCAAAAACTATTTTAGAAATTAGAATCTTTAGGAAGTGCTCAAGGAAACATTCGTACATGGAAGACCATGCGTCTAAGTTATGATTGATATCATATAGACACAGAATTATCCTTGGTTGACCTAATAGACCCCAAAAAAAACGAGAAGATTACTATCATAATCTTCCCAATGGTGAGTCTTCTCTTGACATATCATTATCTCCATTGTCTCTAATTGAGAATTATACTTCAAACAAACACCAAGATTATATAGGTAGTGTTCGTAAATATACTCAACAAGTGGATGAGCACATCCCTGTCTTATGATGATACGAGGTTGTATTGCATTAGACATCTTGTATGGTAGTGGCAAAACACCCTTCCAACGTTGAGTTCGCCTCACCCTATTTGATTCATCAAATATAACTACTAAATGATGTATACAACACTTTTCTATACTGCTTAGGTAGAAATTCCACAGCTAGAGACCACCGTTCTATTTTCCCGTTACCCTTGCTCGACCCAGCTACACTCTTATTACCTGAAAAGAAATTTTGAAGCAAAAGGGTGAGCACAACTAGCCTAGTAAAGAATATCATGACTAAAGATAATTAAATTATCAATAGTCTTCATCAGTAATAAATCAGAGATTTAGAACATATGGTAGATGATAAAACTTTTCAACCATAGTTGCAGCGGAACGAGCAATCCATTAGAAGAGTCAAATAGACTATAAAGTCTATTATCTTCTCCATGTTAAAAGTCCACCAACAATGTTTTATCCCTGTAACATCAATCAACAATTCCTGTCCACAATCACATGTATAACTCATAATCGTAATTGTTGTTCTAAATTCCTTTTCTCATTCAGGCAAAGATAATTTTTATCACCTGAAACATCAAAGATCATGGTAATACCAAATCACAGTTCATGTTCATAATCATATTAATAAATTCATCTTTGCACTACGGGCCAAAGATATTCATCAACAGACCATCTTTGCACTACATGACAAAGATATTCAACAACAGGTCATCTTTGCACTACAGGCCAAAGATATTTAACAACAGGTCATCTTTGCACTACGGGCCAAAGATATTCACCAATAATTCATATTTGCACTACGGGCCAAAGATATTCATCAGTAAGTCATCTTCGCACTACGAGCCAAAGATATTCATATCTCAAAGAAATATATAATCATTTCAGAATTTATATAAACAATAATTATAACCATGTTGATCAATTCACCTTTGCACTTAAGCTAAAGATATTCAATTATAAATTCAATGGTTATGATCATACCAGTCACAATTCAACTTTGCACTACTGGCCAAAGAGAACCCATAGTCTTGATCATACCAATAATCTACCCATCTTTACACTCAAGTGAAAAAGAATTTCAACATCAGGGTTATAAAAATATTATATATGATAATAAAAACAATATGATCAACATATAGATTTAATCTCAAGAGTAATATTCATAAATCAACTATAATTTGGTTAGAAAAAGAAACCAATTTTGTCGTGAATAGTAACTCGTGAATAGTAACTCATGAATAGTATCTCGTGAATAGTACTCCGTATTCGTACATAGTACCGTATATATAAATAATGTCATGTAAATAGTGCCATATGCATGAATAGTGCTATATACGTGAATAATGTCGTATGCGTGAATAGTGCCGTATACGTGAATAGTAATTCCGACTCAAAAAGTTCTAAATTTGATAAAAAATTCAAACCAATATTTCGGCATAATGATATTGAAGAAAATAACATCCCTTACTATCCCTTACCTCAAAAGAGCGTCACTTCTGACTAGATATCGGATATGACGCTGAAAGAAACTTGCACTGATGAATAGCAACTCACCAAGTATATAAATACTCACAAAATACACTCAATAATCTAGATAGAGAAAGAGAGAAAACTTGTTTCTGGTGTGATTTTCAATTCTAACTTAGCCCTCTATTTATAGGAAAATGTTATCACGCCGAAGCAGACTTAACCTGCAACCTGATGGCTTTACCTGCTACTATTCTCACCCACCACATATGAAATTCAATTGAGCACATTTCTCACCAACCAAAAGTGAGGCCCACCAATTCTAGAATTTTTCACCAAAATAATTTATAACCTAATTTTCGAATCAGTCACCTCTTAAAATTCATAACAAATCATACGCTCATTTTTAACGGTTCAAAATTTGTGGACATATACTCAACTTATATATGTATAACATATCCAAAAATTACAACGATCCAACGGTCGGATTAAAAATTATAACTCGCGCAATATATCTCAAAAAACATTGGTTTGATTTTTAATACTTCCAATCCGATAAAATACTGATAAAACACCTCAACATTAATTCCTTCATTTATAACCACATAAATAAATCCATCATTTATATCCACGTCAAATAAATATTTCCTTAACATATGAATCAATAATTAATTATTCATAAATAATATTACAAAATCACAATAATGACAACCAGGCAGTTCCCAGGAAAGAGGGGGCTTTCCGATAAGAATTTCTCCTTACTGGCGCGTAATTAAGTGACCAAACCTCTCCTTGACAGAACTTTCTAGACATTGCCAATAATGCTATCTAATAATATTATTCACATAATATGAATTATTGATCTGATAATGGGAAATACTGTGCAGTAACAATTGTTGAAACAATAATAATATAAAATATCAACGTAGCAATTATTGAATCAATAAAACAAAATATTAAACAGTAATTACTGTAACAATTATTGAGTAGTGTCTTCTTACGTAAGGATCAATAATTCAATAATACTGTGCAATACCGTGTGCTACCGTGCATCCATGCGTATTACTGTATTTTAACCACCGGGTATTCCAACAGTGTTAACGGTAACAACTACGCCGTTATTTATAAAAACTCAATTTTTTTCGTTTTCTTTATCCGACAGTTATTCTGTTATGGGGCCCACAAATAGCTGCGCCGTCGTACGAATATTCTCCGACAGAAAGAATATTCCATGACCAAACGAATATTTTCCGACAACAATGAATATTTTATAACCACTTGCGTATTTTGAAAAAAAAAATTCATATACCACCCTTAACTTTAACTTTTATCAATTTAAATAGAAAAATTGAATACTTATATTTCATAAAATTCGGGGTCTTAAATTAAACTTTCTCTTCCCCATATTCTGACCTGCACATGGGATTACGCTTTTCAACTCACCCTGAGGGGTGAACTATGTCGACCTAATCTCCTTGATACACGGGAGTACGTAGGCAACCATATTCTAAATGGCCCGGTCTCAATAAATAAAAAATAATAAAAACATTTCTACCCTTTTCTAAAAAAAAACAAAAACCACAAAAACACTTCTACAACCTTCTTCATCAATAAAGTTTTTACACCCATCTGCCTTTCACAAATAGCGTTGAACCTCTTACACCAGGTTCGAACTACGCAGACGTGATCTCCTCTTCAATAGGAGTACGTAGGCAGCCATTCATGGTTCGGTCTAACCCCCTACCAAAACACAAACCTTTGTCAACGGTACTAGGATCAAACTTTAATCTACCACATTTCATTGGCTTCAAACCAAAGGGATGGAATTACCCAACCTCTCCTCGTAAATAGGAGATTCGACGACCATCTAAGCTGCGGTTGTACCTCAAAGAACAACACCAATCCATAAGAGATGGAATTAACTAGGCTCCTCCTAAATAGGGGTACTGGCGACCATCTGTGGTGCGGTCAATCTCAGAGAGAAAAGTCACACTCCTCTCCATATTTCCATATAGAAACCAGTCCAAAAACACCAAAAAGATGGTAGGGATACACAAAGATCCATGATCCATTCTTAACTATCCAGAGACAACTCAATGTCCATCCAGCAAGGAGGAATTCAGAATACATCAAGATCACAAGCCCAGAAGAATCAGGCAACTATCAAGCAGATATCAGAGCATATTTAAAAGGGAAGTGATCAAAAATATATTTCCCTATTATATATAATGTTGTTTGATATACAGAATATAAACTGTACATGACAAAATAGCTAAGCTAGTCTGTGCATGAAAATACCAGCCCATCTACAAATCGGTGTATATGCGAGCTAACAAGCCCAATATGGCATCCCTCTCTGAAGAAGGAGGCAAAGCTGTGGTTTCTTGTACGAGGATATCCACACGACCCAACAGATTTACAGCCATATGCATGGTGACCATATGCTCATCAATGTACGTGCTCATCTATGCAATCATGCCAGTGGTAAGGGACCTCACTGTAGTACAATCTGTGACGGCTACATCCCGGGCAGATATGGCACTATCCCGCTCAACTATCACTGTATCTCTGGCTGATCTAGCCTCATCTCGCTCAACAACAACGGTATCTCTACGAGCCAATGCCTCATCTCTCTCTAACAGAGCTGTGTCTCTCCCATCAAGGGCAGTCAACATCAAAGATCGAGCTTGATCTCTCTCAAAGGTCATCAGATGAAGACGCTACTTAAAGTACTGTGCTGAATGTTGAATCACGACAGTGCTGGTACTGGGAAAATCTAAAAGAGATGCTGGCAACCCAGCACCAAACTCCTCCTCAGTGTGAGAATCAATGTCCTCCATTGGCTCTCCACCATCTGAGTCAATACTCGACAATGTGGATACTACCTCAACCAGTGCAGTCTCTGTCTCCATCCATACAGAATACTCTGCAGAATAACCTAGATGACTATTAGAGAAATTAGTATATCGCGCTGATCCCAGCATGCATACACACGGGATCGGTTCTCTACTGAAAGGTAGCGAAAAGCTAAACGCTGGCCCCGCGCCCCCTCGAAAGGATGAAAATCCTGAAACTGGCCAAACTGCGACAACACGGCCAGTGAATGGTAAGTAGTCATACCCCTCAAACCAGCCAGAGGGATGTAATCCATGCTCGGAGCATGAGTAATGAAGCTATAAGGTGAGCTGAGCCCTGAGCACGGTAATATACTAAACGGGTCTTCGATCCCAGCTAAGAAAGCGGACCAAGATGTAGTATCCGTACACTCCGCTGGCTAAAATGAATATATCATTACTATATCATGGGTGAAGCAATACCCATGCCGTCTAAAAGTGCCAATCGGTCTCAGGTGTGACATAAACCACGCGTATAGCATGACCGAATTTCCCGTAAATACTCCTGTCGGATAAGTGCAGCAGTATGTAGCTGACCTCAATGTCTCGGCTATAATCATAGGTATGATGGTACGACCCTCCCTGAGAGCTTTCACCGCCATGATAACTCCTATGTCTAACTCATCCATATACAGTGGCATGTAGACATATAACAGTATGCACAATAGCAGTACATCAACCCTGGCCAGACGCCAATGAGCCTCTGGTGTGGTGAAATCCCCGGAATGTCGTCTATAACTATCCTCAGAGCCAAATCTGTCAAACAGAAAATGCTGGGATATAACGTGGCCAGATGTCAACTCATCCTGCACTACTCTACGCCTCAATCCAGTAAGGGTCATGAACCGTCGACTCATGTCCCCTAAAGCCATATGCACGCAAGGTCTGTCCAGTGGCAACATCGTCAACCGTGCATACTCCTCCAGAGTATGAGTCAACTCCTGGGTCCCAAATCGAAAAACCTGCCTCTCCGATACCCAGTGCTCCAGCATGCCGTCCACGAATCCTGTAGGAACCTAAAACATCAACAGGGTCATAGTATGCTGCAATAAATGATCTACGGTCACCCTGTCTGATGGTGACATGCTATCATACCAAGATCACATACCAGATACCACCAATAATGGTGGGGTATGATTAATACAGCTAACTGTCGAAGAAGACATCTGCACAGGCCGTGTCATAAGACCATCCAGGGGTCAATGCTGAATATCTCTGGAACTACATACATATGCATAACATGATACATGCATTATAGATAATAGATGGCAATATGATATAGGGAATAGAAAAATTGTACATACATTCCTAAGTATATCATCATCTAATACATCATCTCTGTACAGCTACAAATACAGGGAAATGGGACACAAACGCCCTACTGCTAACAGAGGCCTATCAAAAGATATAGCAAGAATGGGGCACAGCCACCCAATAGCTCACAGAGGCCTATCAAAAGATATAGCGAGAATACACATTAGAAGAAGACAATGGTGTCGATGTCCATATCATCAATCATGTCCACCTGATGTAACTCCTCCTGAGTCACTAGATCTCTATCAACAGGGATATCAGGCCTATCCAAAGGAGGATCTACGTCGGCGAAACCAAATGGGCCATTTGAGGGGCCAGCGCTTGAACTGGAAGGATCAAACGAATCTGCCTCTACCGGATCTCTGCCCAAATTTCGGATAAAAATATGTGCCTGGTGTAACTGCCGAGTCAAACTGTCAATCTGTGTCACATGAGTCGGATCTCGGACACAGGCTAGCCAATCCGTCATCATCACGGATCCTGAAACCATATCCCCTATGAACTGAGTGACGCGGTCTGGGATCTAATAGTCCGAGGGAACCACCAACGCTGGAATACATCCTGAGTACAGAGACCCTTTGATAATGCAAAACCGTCAACACCCAACAATGGGATATCAATGACGGGTGACTACGACACAGGCCAATAATGCCTGGTATGAGGCAAGATCGGCATACGGATCTCCCCTGTGGTGCTCCTAATAGCACGCTCTCCTAAATAGAGCTCCCAGCCTCCATCCATGAAGAGAGGAACTCTCCTGGTGGAAATCATGTACTAGAATCTAGTCGGGTACCCATCCTCAAAATCGATGGCCAAATGTTCCCCAAAATAGGGAATCTATGTGATAATGTCAGCTATCAACAACTCCAGCTGCAAGCGGCAGTGAGTGAAACCTTCAGCCACAAGGACCTCCGCAAATATAGACCGATGCCATCGTCGTCATCGTGGGTAGGTATCCAATCCTAACACACTCACCGGACGTAAGCATGGGAGCCTCTCATAGGCCCAAAACTACCAATACAACGGTAAAACATCTGCTGTCAGTTAACACTCTTAACCTATAAATAGAAAATGACAAGAGAAATACTCACCAGCAGAAATGGGTAAAATCCTAGCCAAGCCTCCGTCAAACCCTGTGAGCGTATACGCATGCCCTTGAGGAAATAGGCAAAGGTGTAGGAACCCCAATCATACTCTCCAATACGATCCACATAACGTGTGGCGCTGATCAAAGCGAACGATACCGTGGAAGAGTTATCTACTATGAAGTAGCCCCTAATGATCATCAGGAACAATCGCCGAAGAATGCAATCCCTGACTCTAACATCATCTGGCATGGGCTCGCTCAATAACCCACTCATAGCATCTACGCTCAAAGGACTTGTACGGACAGTCCTGCCCTTGAGCACTTCTGCCAGAACTCTTAATAAGGATCTGACGGCAGTAGGGGTAATATCCGCCATACAAGGCACTGGCGCCCCTCCAAACTCCATACCTGTGATAAATCACCAATCCATCGGCGTCATCATCACCTTATAGTCTAGCAAATAGAGTGACTGAGTCTGTGAAACCACCGCTCAGACAATGCCCTGAGGTAACCCCAGGGACAACGCCGGGGAAGGATGGAGAAGAATGTCCCGAATCCCCAGTCATGCACGACTACACTATAGTCGGGATGAAGAGCCTGATACATGAAGTGTATGCTGAACCAATTCCCTCAAGGTTGTGTAAAGCTGGGAACCTGCATACAATACAGATCAACATCAAGACCCTTTAATCATCATCAAATAGGAAAGAAGGAAGATCAAGTTCTCGTGTCATACCTCGCTATGCAAATACATCGAGGGATGTCGACTCAAGTCAACCAGAAGCTCTGGGTTTGCCACCTAAATACTCGGGAGGTCCCTACGTGGAACATATGCAGCAGGAGCTGGGTCCGCAACCGGAACATCCTCCTCGTCCTCAACGTCTGGCACATCAACTCGGACTGGACGTATCACCGCCTCCACCAATCGACGAGGATGTCTAATGGAACGGGGTCGAGGCACTTCAGAAGCCCTCCTCCGTACACCAGAAGTGGTCCTACAGGAACTACTCGGCTGATCCGGATCCATAATATCTGGACAACAAGTCTCCAAATTACCTCAGAAATGGTGTGGCATTTTCTAACCTGGAGCTTTTCTAAATGCATCTTATGACTACATGCATGTATGCATTTACTTTAACATACAATAGAGTTAAAATGCATGACTACCCAATGCCTACATTTTGAAAAATTTTGCCATAATCTCCTTTGTAAATAGGACTATCCATATGCACATAAGCATGACTAGGTGGTCATTCAATAGCACACATGTCCACAGTCATATACATACTATATGCATTAAAAATTAAAATCTTCAACACATAAGGTTAACCTCAATGCTAGGAGTACTTTGCCTTCTTACCTTATGCTCAAATGTCCTCAAATAGGATAAACATAGCAGAAAAGGTGCCAATTTGACTATCTCAAAAGTCAAAAATTTTTACATCATTATGTTCAGTATGGTTTAACACAAACATTTACTATGTTGAATATTTTTTATCAAGTCATTTGTGCATACATAATCACTACTATGTGTTTAGATGCATTTCATATGATAGGTCATTTTCCAACGGATAAAAACTGGAAAAAAGTACATGCATACGTTATCAGGACAGTGTGGAACACTTGTACAGTGACAAAATTTGTAGAAAGACGTCCGAACTCAGCAGATCTGAAGGAAGCTTTCGGATTTTTCTTCGCAATACAAGTTAAAAGTGACTTGTGAGACCAACCTACAGGATATTAGTATCCACGATTGGCCGCAGGTCCATCTGCGGCTAAAGCAGGTATACCTGTGGCACCCCTATGTGAGCCCTATTCCTCCGGCTCGGTCCAGTTCGAGTTGCAAAGGAGTTTTCAGATACTGAAAAGGTCAAATCAGGAATAAGAACGCTACGCGATTGAGCAGAATAGCCTACAATCCTGGTCTTCTCAAATAGAACCTTGAGTCTGTACATTGGTATTCGCCCGAGCACGAGGTATAATGTGCCAATGATCTCTGTTGTTATAAAATACATTATGCAATACCTTGCACAGGTCCAATGCCACCAGCTCCTGGTCATTACCCTAAAGACCAACATCAGTCCCCCGACGGGGGTTCAAACGTTAGTCCCCAACGGGGGTTACAACGTCAGTCCCCGACGGGGGTTACAACGTCAGTCCCCGGCGGGGGTTACTACGCATATTTTTGTTGATACACATATCAATGAAGGTCAAGTAACCTTGATATCAGTTCAGCCGTTGGCAAGTAAACCCAAGGTCGCATCAGAAATCATCCAATGATTGCATCAGTTGATACACACATCAACAAAGTCCAAGCAGCCTTGGAATTTATCCCTAGCAGGGAGTTCATCCGTTGATATACGCGTCAACAGAGGATCAGATGTATCCTCGACGGGGGTTACAACGCGTGGTCAACCGTTGGTTCACACGTCAATGAAGATCAGGCAACCCTGACAACATTTGTTGTTGGCAGTAAAACCAACAGAACAGTGACATACTCTTGTGATACAAACTAGGAAAGGTCACCGTCATCAAGGAGGATTGATGACAGAATATGTTATACACATCCTTAAACAGACAAAGCTTTATTCCCATAGATCTCTTACATATAAGAGGCAATTCTTCAGAATCAAGTCTGTATCAAGGATTAAGGACTTTGGTGATAGCCCTAACGTCAACATCCTCAAAGATTTGGATCATACACATCCAATCTGGTCATCATTGTCAATCCCCGACAGAAGCAACAGGGAGCCGGCAATCATCCCCAGCTTGTTGGAAAGCAATGCATATGAATCATACACTTGCATCATATTGCTCCATATTGCGTCATGTTTATCTTGTTGCATTTTAAGTGTCTAGGATTCTTTATCCTACTCATACATCGCATTGCATGAATATGATAAAGAGGGGCATCTGTAGACACTCGAAATTTTTTGTACACCTGTCACTAACATTGCAGGAGGACAGATTCGTCTTTCAAGAGGGAACCCTGGAAGACAGTTCATATCCAGTCTGGATACTACCAGAAGTTCAGCATCAACCCCGGAGTACACACCGGGAGTAACAAATCCAACCTCGGAGATAACCCCGAGGCATGCATATCCAATATCGGAACACACGCCGAAGAAGACTGATTAATCTCGGAGATAACCCCGAGGTATCCAGTCTCAATCCTAACCATGGGAGTAGCTACCAACCTTGGCGATAACCCTAAGGAATGCAGTTCCGGCGATAACCCCGAAAATGCTTGTTTCAAATGCAATCAGCTTCAATCTCGTCGCTCACAACGAGATACTCAGTACCAACCCGGATATAACACCGGGAGGACAGGCACACCTCAGAGATGACACTGAGGACCTTTAACCATTGCATCAGTCCAATCTCAGAGATAACCCTGAGCAACGTCTGCTTTATCAACCCAAATCGGCGATAACCCCGGTGAGGGGCTAAGTCGTCATCTCGCCACCATGACACCACATTATGTCGTCTCAACATTTTAGACATACATTTCTACACAGCAATGTCCCACAAAAGCTCAGAAGAACCAATCCCGAGTGACTATTGCGCAGGATAACAGATAGAATTTGAAGCTGAAGACCGGAGGGCATCGTCCCATCTTCATGACTTCGTACAACCTATAATCCTATGTCATTGCGTAACTCTCGACAACGGCGGTCCAAAATAGGTCCTATATACCTCAGCCGGATGCCCGAATTGCAATTCTGAAAGTTCGAGTGGACATCACGTTGCCCGCGTGCACGTACTACGAGACGACACGACCCGCAAAACCCGAGGCAACCCGAGTAGCCTCTGGTACACCTGCGGCTCCAGCCTCTATAAATAGAGGGCCTGGGGTGGCCATTTCAAGAGGAGAAAGAGTGAGAAAGGCCTGTCCAATTTGCTCCGTACTTGCAATATACTGAGTGCTTTCCCATTTTAAACACCTGTGAGCTCACATATAGCTATTTTTGTACCTACAAAAACCAGTGTTTATCTAATTTAAAGATATGAAAGTCTTCTTTGACAGCCCACTGTAAGCCTTCTTACACACTTTAAAGTCTTTCTCTCCATCTTTGCACACAGCCTTCTTTAAGTTGAGAGTCGTGTTGCATTTGTTTGCCCGGATTTCGGTCCGTGATTTTATTTTAGTTTGTATATACATACATATATATATATATATATATATATATATATATATATATATATATATATAAACTAACATTATCGAGTTATGCCTCGATTGAGCATAAACTTTGGTCTGGAGCGTTTACTTGTTTTTGTATATATATATATACATTTTTATATATGAATTGCGTGTCGAACTCTGTTCGATGAGCCCAGACTTTGGTCTGAAGCATTTAATGCTTTAATATATATATATATATATATATATATATATATATATATATATATATATATATTAACTATTGTCGGACTTTGTTCGATGAGCCTGAATTTTATATCTGGTGCGTTTATTGCTTTAATATATATATATATACTTATATATATCAACTATTGTCGGACTTTGTCCGATGAGCCTGGATTTTATATCCGGTGCGTTTATCGCTTGTGTGTGTGTGTGTGTGTGTGTGTGTGTGTGTGTATATATATATATATATATATTTCGTCCCACCTAGAGTTTACTTTGTGGTGGTTGACTGTTTTTACTGCTTTCTGTACATTTCGTACCGCCTGGAGTTTCCTCCGTTGCGGTTGATAGCTTTTACAGCTTTATTTACATTTCTGATCCCCCATAGAGGTGCTTCGTGGTTGGTGATCATGTCTGTATATATATATTTACAGCTTTTATATATATACCTGCTTACTGCGTTTATATCAATTGTGGCATCATGTGAGCCTAAGAATCATGTGATTATAGATTCAGTCCACTGAATCTAGATTCGGTTCCCGTGATGGACCTTTTCAGCTGTAAGTAGCTTATAAATTTATCTGCGATGTCTGAATTACCTCAGATGGTTTTCATACCCATAAGGAGTTTAGCACATTTTGTACATTATTTTCATACAGATGCCTCGCATCTGTAAAATAAAATTAATCCAGCCGAATACGGAATACTATTGAGCACAGGGTTTGAAAAACCTCTTTTACAAAATATCACTGCTATATCTTATTTAAAACTGAATTTTTACACAAATTCAATCCCTTTGTATATAGGTGCAAACGAGGCATAGCACTACTTCTAAAAAATAGCACATTGACCCACACACACACACACATTCAGATAATAGTTTCTTGAAAAGTGGCGGTCACCGTGACAACACGGATGTCGGGGGGTGCCTAACACTTTCCCTCCGCATAAGTAAGTCCCCGGACCCTAATTGAATCTCGGTTTCACCGACCCGTTTAGCAGTGTCACATCACTGGGTCAATGTGCAAACTTTTTCTCGGTTGTGTTGATACAACTAGTTAAAAAACCAACTGACCACTCTTACAGTCCAATCGTTGACATTACATATGTCGGACCTTTTTCACTTATTTTTTCAAAAAAATCTCACATAAAATGAGAACACAAAAAAATAGGTAACGAAAAAGGACAAATAAAAATCCCGACGTCGACACTAATTAAGCACCCTATTTATAGAAAAATACTAGAATACCAAAAGAGACTAAATTAATAAAATATTAATATAATTCTTTTTTCTTTCTACGCATGCTTTGTTGAATAAGCCAGCATGCCATTTCTGAAAAAAATTTCAGCCCATGTGTTTTTAACAAAAGTGGGTCCCACCTATAATTTTAATAAAAATATTTAATTTTTGAAGCTTCAACAATTCATAATAAATAGCCCTTTTATCAGAAAAATACGAATTTTATGTCTATTACATACGAAATCGAATTCTCTACAACTTTATAGCTTTAAGTTTTTTCAAATTCCAAACAGAAAATGTCCGAAATCCATATACGGACGTTTTTCAACACCTCTTAAAATTCATAACAAATCATATGTTAATTTTTAAAGGTTCAAAATTTGTGGACATATACTCAACTTATATATGTATAACATATCTAAAAATCACAACGATCCAATGGTCGGATTAAAATTATAACTCACGCAATAGAGCTTTAAGAACACTGATTTGATTTTCGGACTATAAGTCCCTTGTACCAGTTTCACTCAAACAGTCACAACGAAAAAAGTCCACAAAAAATATTTGGGTTATTCAAATTTCTGTGTTTAGCTTACTTCTAGGAATTTCTTTTGATATATGGCTCATCTCCTAACTCATTATACACAAAGAGTTATGAATTTTACAAAATCAAGTAATAAACTAATATTTTCTGAAAATCCCATATTTTGTTCTTTATTTCGACAAAATACTGATAAAATACCTCATCATTAATTCCTTCATTTATATCCACACAAAATAAATATTTTTCTATCCATCATTTATGTCCATATAAAATAAATATTTCCTTATCATATAAATCAATAATTAATTATTCACAAATAATATTACAGAATCACAATTATAACAACTATGTTGTTCCCAGGAAAGAAGGGACTTTCCGATAAGGATTTCTCCTTACTGGCGCGCAATTAAGTGACCAAACCTCTCCTTAGACTAAACTTCCTTAGACATTGCGAATAATGTTATCTAATAGTATTATTCAAATAATATGAATTATTGATCTGATAATGGAAAATACTGTGCAGTGACAATTATTGAAATAACAATAATATAAAATATCAACGTAGTAATTATTGAATCGATAAAATAAAATATTAAATAGTAATTACTGTAACAATTATTAAGTAGTGCATTCCTACGTAAGAATCAATAATTCAAAAATACTGTGCAATACCGTGTGCTACTGTGCAACCACGCGTATTACTGTATTTTAACCACCGGGTATTCCAACAGTGTTAACGGTAACTACTATGTCGTTATTTGTAAAAACTCAAACTTATCGTTTTCTTCATCCGACCGTTTTTTATTATGGGGCCCACAAATAGCTGCGCCATCGT
The DNA here is from genome assembly GCA_016801055.1 of Panax notoginseng. Classification (NCBI taxonomy): domain Eukaryota; kingdom Viridiplantae; phylum Streptophyta; class Magnoliopsida; order Apiales; family Araliaceae; genus Panax; species Panax notoginseng. The sequence goes on along the minus strand of CM029012.1, from coordinate 218,911,593 downwards.
ACGAATATTCTCCGACAACAATGAGTATTTTATAACCACTTGTTTATTTAAAATATTTACATATATCACCCTTAACTTTAACCTTTTTATCAATTTAACCATTTACTGAATTGTATTTATAAGAAAAATTGAATACTTTTATTTCATAAAATTCGGGGTCTTACAATTTCCCCTCCTTATGAAATTTCGTCCCCGAAATTTACGTACTATTTCGAAGAGTTGAGAATACCTTGTTTCATTTCAGATTCTATCTCCCCGGTCATCATGATTTCTCTATTGCTCATCTCCTGTATTTCAGATATCATTCTAGAATACAACTTCAAAACAAAGGTTAATTGATATATCACAATTTGTCAACTTAAGTAAGAAAATTTAGCTTAGGTAGGACATACACTAATGAAGGATATTACTCGTCTCTCCCCTCCTAGTTCTATTCTTCGATCTTCGCCAGATACCATATCCTTAAGCTCTCTGATACCAACTGTGACAACCCCAAAATAGGTCCAATCCACCCAACCCGTTCTGAGTCGCCAAATACATGGTACATAAAATAGCTACAACTTTATTATTACAATTGTCGTGCAAAATACAACAACACATATGCTGTGAGTTTTGATACAATTATATATCAACTGTGACTCTCATCCCAACCTGAGATAACACGTCACAATGACATCTTACATAAAGGTACAGTCAATAACTGTTTTAGAAATTAAAATCTTTGGAAAATATTCAAGAAAACCTTCGTACATGGGAGGCCATGCATCTAAGTTATAATAAATATCATATGACTGGAGAATTATCCTTGGTTGACCCAATAGACCCCAAAGAAAAACGAGAGGATTGCTATCATGTTCTTTCCAATGGTGAGTCTTCTCTTGACATATAATTATCTCCATTGTCTCCAATTGAGAATTATATTTCAACCAAACTCCAAGATTATATAGGTAGTGTTCGTAGATATACTCAGCGAGTGGATGTGGACAACCCTATCTTATGATAACACGAAGTCGTAGGTCATTAGACATCTTGTATGATAGTGGCAAAACACCCTTCCAACGTTGGGTTCGCCTCACCCTATTTGATTCACCAAATATAACTACTAAATGATGTATAAAATACAACACACTATTCTAAAGTTCTCAATAAAATTATTTCATACTGTTTAGGGAGAACCTCCATAGCTAGAGACCACCGTTCTATTCCCCTGTTACCCCCGCTCGACCCAGCTACACTCTTATTACCTGAAAGAAATTATGAAGTAAAAGGGTGAGCACAACTAGCCTAGTAAAGAATATCATGACTAAGGATAATTAAATTATCAATAGCCTTCGTCAGTAATGAATTAGAGATTTAAAACATATGGTAGATGATAAAACTTTTCAACCATAGTTGCAGCGGAACGAGTAATCCATTAAAAGAGTTAAATATACCATAAAGTCTATTATCTTCCCCATGTTAAAAGTCCACCAACAATATTTTATCCCTGTAAAATCAATCATAATTGTGGTTCTAAATTCCTCTTCTCATCCAGGACGAAGATAATTTTTATCACATGTCTTTACCTGAAATATCAAAGATCATGGTTATACCAAATTACAGTTCCTGTTCATAATCATACTAATAAATTTATCTTTGTACTACGGACCAAAAATATTCGTCAACAGTTCATCTTTGCACTACTGACCAAAGATATTCAACAACAGGTCATATTTGTACTACAGGCCAAAGATATTCAACAACATATCATCTTTGTACTACAGGCCAAAGTTATTTAACAACAAATCATCTTTGCACTACAGGCCAAAGATATTAATATCTCAAAGAAATATATAATTATTTCAGAACAATAATTATAATCATGTTAATCAATTCACCTTTGCACTTAAGCTAAAGATATTCAATTATAAATTTAATGGTCATGATCATCTCAGTCAACAATTCATCTTTGCACTACTGCCCAAAGGGAACCCATAGTCACGATCATAACAATAATCTACTCATCTTTACACTCAAGTCAAAGAGAAATTTCATCACCAGGATTATAAAAATGTTATATATGATAATAAAAATAATATGATCAAAATATGGATTTAATTTCAAGAGTAATATTCATAAATCAACGATAATTTGGTCAGAAAAAGAAACTAATTTTGTCGTGAATAGTACCCCGTGAATAGTAACTTATGAGTAGTAACTCATGAATAACAACTCATGAATAGTAGCTCATGAATAGTAACTCGTAAATAGTAACTCGTGAATAGTACTCTTTATTCGTACACAGTACCGTATATATAAATAATATCATATATGTAAATAGTACCATATATATGAATAGTGTCGTATACGTGAATAGTGTCGTACACGTGAATAGTAACCCCTACATGAAAAAGGTAGAAATTTTACAATAAAACTCATACCAATATTTCGGTATAATAATATTGAAAGAATAACATTATTATGAAGAAAATAACATCGCTTACTATCCCTTGCCTCAAAATAATAATACTTCTGGCTGGAATTTCGGATGTAATACCGAAAGAAACTTGCATTGAATAGCAACTCTCAAAGTATCTAAATACTCAGAAAATATGCTCGATAATATAGAGAGAGAGAAAACTTGTTTCTGGTATGATTTTTAATTCTAACTAAGCATCCTATTTATAGGAAAATGCTAGAACGCCAAAGAAGACTAAATTAATAAAATATTAATATAATTCTTTTTTCTTTCTACGCATGCTTTGTTGAATAAGCCAGCATGCCATTTCTGAATATTTTTGCAGCCCACGTGTTTTGTTAGTGGGTCTCACCCATAATTTTAATAAAAATATTTAATTTTTGAAACTTCAATAATTCATAATAAATAGCCCTTTTATCAGAAAAATACGAATTTTATGTCAATTCCATACGAAATCAAATTCTCTACAACTTTGTAGCTTTAAGTTTTTCCAAATTCCAAACAGAAAATGTCTGAAATCCACATACGGACGTTTTTCAACACCTCTTAAAATTCATAACAAATCCTATGTTAATTTTTAACAGTTCAAAATTTATGGACATATACTCAACTTATATATGTATAATATATCCAAAAATCATAACGATCCAACGGTCGGATTAAAATTATAACTCACGCAATAGAGCTTTAAGAACACTGATTCGATTTTTGGACTATAAGTTCTCTCGTACCAGTTTCACTCAAACAGTCACCACGAAAAAAGTCCACAAAGAATATTAGGGTTATTCAAATTTTTACGTTTAGCTTACTTCCAGGGCTTTCTTTTGATATATGGCTCATCTCCTAACTCATTATACACAAAGAGTTATGGATTTTACAAAATCAAGTAATAAACTAATTTTTTCTAAAAATCCCATATTTTGTTCTTCATTTTGATAAAATACTGATAAAACACTTCATCATTAATTCCTTCATTTATATCAACACAAAATAAATATTTTCCTATCCATCATTTATGTCCACATAAAATAAATATTTCCTTATCATATAAATCAATAATTAATTATTCATAAATAATATTGTAGAATCACAATTATGACAACCAGGTTGTTCCCAGGAAAGAGGAGGTTTTTCGATAAGGATTTCTCCTTACTGGCTCGTAATTAGGTGACCAAACCTCTTCTTAGATAGAACTTCCTTAGACATTGCCAATAATTTTATCTAATAGTATTATTCAAATAATATGAATTATTGATATGATAATGGAAAATAATGTGCAGTGATAATTATTGAAACAACAATAATATAAAATATCAATGTAGCAATTATTGAATCAATAAAATAAAATATTGAACAGTAATTACTGTAACAATTATTGAGTAGTGTCTTCCTACGTAAGAATCAATAATTCAAAAATACTGTGCAATACCGTGTGCTACTGTGCAACCACGCGTATTACTGTATTTTAACCACCGGGTATTCCAACAGTGTTAACGATAACTACCGTTATTTGTAAAAACTCAAACTTATCATTTTCTTCATCCGATCATTTTCTGTTATATGACCCACAAATGGTTGCGCCATCGTACAAATATTCCCCGACAGCAAGAATATTCCACGACCAAATGAATATTCACCGACAACAATGAGTATTTTATAACCACTTGCTTATTTAAAATATTTACATATATCACCCTTAACTTTAACCTTTTTATCAATTTAACCATTTACTGAATAGTATTTATAAGAAAAATTGAATACTTTTATTTCATAAAATTCGGGGTCTTACAACTTTAGTTCTTAACCGATGTGGGACTTGGCTTACTACAAGTATTTATTATCATTTTTAAGGGTGATCTTTCAGAGTTAATTTCTCATTCATTACTCCTTGCATTTGAGATTCCAAATAATTAATTTAATCTACTCATGGAGTATAACACATTGATATATGGATTCACTTCAAATAATTAATGAAACTCGCTTCAAATTTGGCTCAAATTCTAACAATCCCTCATATGAATGAAATTGACTGTCAGTCGACCTTATGCAAATGTTATACAGACTCTGAGAGAGAGGAAAAATAGGAAATCATCTGTATAGAGAGAGGTGGCTTTTGGCTTTGAATCTTCTATTGTGAAAGACTATTGGGTTTACTAGATGTCAAGTGAGCGTGATGTCTTGAACTGTCCAACCATTTGTGTATATCGAGACTATAGTAATTCACATAAAATCTTTCCAGACATTATTTGGTTCTCATGATTTTCTTCATTTCGGCCCCGAACAATCCCGAATTTATGAGTGCTTTAGAGAAGTGTAGTCTTATCCTTTTCATAGAATTGACCCAGTTCACACTCACATAGATGATTCTTAATAAAAGTATCATGCCACACCCCACTTGTTTATCAAGATTTAAAAATTATTAAATGCATAAGTTATCCTGAAACCGCTGCAGGTATCACTATATCTCGTATCATAGGAATGAGTAGAAGAAATTAATTTTTTTCATATAGTGATTTGGTTGAATCGCTCATAATTTAGTTGTCCCTTTGAACCTAGATCTTGGGATCTTCAGTCAACTAAGTTAGATTTCCATCACGATGATCCTTATTTAGAGGCTTTAACTGCATTCCCCTCGATGTTATTTTTTCTTGCTCTCTAATCAAACCTTTAGTTAACAGATTCGCTATATTTTCTTTAGACTTTATGTACACAATAGACATAATGTCATTAGAGAGTAATTGTTTTATGGTATTGTTTTTATAACGATTGTGTCTAGACTTATCATTATACATGTGACTATGTGTCATTCTAATTGTTGATTGACTATCACAATGGATACAAATAGGCGGCAAAAGTTTAGGCCACATAGGACTATCTTCTAAAAAGTGAAGTCACTCAACTAATTCTTCTCCAGCCTTATCAAATGCAATAAACTCATATTCCATCGTTGATCGAGCAATGCATGTTTGTTTTGAAGATTTCTATGATACTGCTCCTTCACTTAGTGTAAACACAAAACAACTTGTGGATTTAGAGTCTTTTATATTTGATATCCAGTTCGCATCACAGTATCCTTCGAGTACTGCTAGATATCTTGGGTAGTATAATCCAAAGTTTTGAGTGTATTTTAAATACCTTAAAACTCTTATAATCGCTTTCCAATGATCTTGTCTTGGATTACTTGTAAATCTACTCAATTTATTGACAGTGTATGTTATGTCAGGACGTGTATAATTCATTACGTACATAAGGCTTCTAATTATTTGTGCATACTCAGGTTGTGATATGCTCTTTCCTTTATTTTTAGACAAATGTAAATTTATATCTACTGGTGTTCCCACAGGATTGCAATCATATTGGTTGAATTTTCTGAGTATTTTCTCAATATAGTGTGATTATGATAATAATAACTCATACGATGTTTTAGAAATTTTAATTCTTAATATTACATCAGCAACACCCATGTCTTTCATGTCAAACATATTATTTAACATTCTTTTGGTAGCTTTAATGATTTCAGTATTACTACGCATAATGAGCATATCATCTACAAAGAGATAAAAAATGACAAACCCTTTCTCAGTAACCTTGACATACACACATTTGTCACACTCATTTATCTTGAAACCATTTGACAATGTTGCACTGTCAAATTTTTCATGCCATTATTTAGGTTCTTATTTTAATCCATAAAGGGACTTCACAAGCTGATAGACTTTCTTTTCTTGTCTTGGAACAATAAACCCTTCTGGTTATTCCATCTAGATTTCTTCTTCTAAATCTCCATTTAAGAAAGTTATTTTCACATCCATTTGATGTATCTCTAATTATATATAGTTACAATAGTTATTAACATCCTAATTGAGGATATTCTTGTCACAAGAGAATAAGTATCAAAATAATCTAAACCCTCCTTTTGTTTGTATCTTTTGATTACAAGTCTTGCTTTATATATATTTGTCTATAGATCCATCTGTTTTCATTTTCTTCTTGAACATCCACTTGTATCCAAGAGGTTTAGAGACTAGTGGGAGATATACTAATTCCTACGTATGATTGTGTAAAATGGATTCTACTTCACTATTTATAACCTCTTTCCAATATGGAGCTTCGAGACTCGACACCGCTTCTTTATAATCTTAAGGCTCATTTTCTAACAAATAAGTTTAAAAAATTCAGACTATAAGATTTTGATATTCTAGCACGTTTACTACGTTCAGGTTCATCAATATCTTCTAATCCATGATCATTGTCACTAACAGTGTCAGAAGTTCTTTTGTTTGAACTTGTTTACTGATCATTAAAACTTGACTCTTGTTCCTTTTTATTAGGAAATACTATTTCAAAGAATTCAACATCTTTTGACTCAATAATAATTTCTTCATGTATTTTCTCTATTTTTGATTTATTAACCAAAAATCTATATACACTGTTATTATTAGCATAACCAAAGAATATACAATCTATTATTTTCGGTCCTATTTTCACCTTTTTGGGTGGAGGAACCAGTACTTTTGCTAAGCACCCCCACACTTTTAAGTGTTATACGAAAGTTTGCGTCCTTTCCATAATTTATAGGGTGAAGCATTAGACTTCTTTTGAAGTATTCGGTTGAGAATATAATTTGCTGAAAGAATTGCTTTCCCCACAAATTCTGAGGTAGTTCAGAACTTAACAATAATGCATTCATCATTTCTTTCAAAGTTTTATTCTTCATCCCAGCAACACTATTTTTTTATGGTGAATAAGGTGCAGTTGTTTGGTGTATTATATGCCATGTTGTGAACAAATTTCAACAAAAGGAAATTCATATTCCCCACCTCTATCACTTCTAATTATCTTAATCTTTTTATCAAGTTGATTTTCAACCTTCTTTTTGTAATGTATAAACATTTCCAAAGCCTCATCTTTACTTCTCAATAAGTAAACATAACAATATCTTGTACAATCATCTATAAAAGTAAGAAAATATTTCTTACCTCCTTTTGTTTGTATATACTTTAAATCACAAATATCAGTATGTATCAATTTAAGAGATTCCGTACTTCTTTCTATTGATTTAGAAGAAGATTTTTGAAATTTTGCCTCAAAGCAAACTTCACATTTATGATTGGAGTTAATATCACATTTTGGCAAACTTTCCATATTAATTAATCTACGTATAGTATTATAATTAACATGTCCTAATCTACTATGCCATAAATTAGATGACTCAATCATATAAGCAGAAGATGTAATTTTATTAATATTGGGTGGTACAATTGCATTACATTCATTTTAAAGAGTCAATTGCTCATATATTCATTCCTTATATACAACTTATTTTTAGTTAGGACAAACTTGTCCGATACAAAAACCAATTTAAATCCCTTTTGACTAAGAAGAGATCCTGACACTAAATTCTTTCTAATATAAGGCGCATGGAGCACATTGTTGAGGGTGAGTTCCTTGTCAGGTGTCATCTTCAGAACCATATTTCCTTGTCCAACAATCTTGGATGTAGAAGAATTTCACATGTATAATTGTTCTCCATTCTCAATTTCTTGATATGTGAATAACATCTTCCTGTCAAAACACACATGTCGGGTTGCTCCAGTATCTACCCATCATTTCTTGGGATTCTCAGTCATGTTTACTTCAGAAACAACCGCTAAAAGGTTCATTTCAGAAACATCTTGAAGAAGACCATTCACTTCTATTACATTGGCTTGTGCAGATTTCTTGTTATGGTATTTGCAATTACGACAATCCTTTACCCTATGTCTGGGCTTGTCATAAATGTAGCATTTGTCTTGAAACTTCTTATTTGTTCACTATTGAGGCCCATTGCCGGAGTACTTTCTCTTTTTAAACTTCGAACCTTGTTCCACCACGTTGACTTTATATTCCACAAAGGCCTTTCCTGCTTTCTTCTTAAAAGTACGGTTGTCATTCTATCCTTAATCTTACGATTAAGTTTTCAAGTGTCATCTCTTTGAATTTATGGTTAAGATAATTCTTAAAATCTTTCCACATTGGTGGTAGTTTTTCAATAATAAAGCAACTTGGAAAGATTCACTTAGGGACATACCTTCTGCATGTATTCATGCAGGATTACTTGTAATTCTAGAACTTAGTTGATGACAACCTTGGAATCCATCATCTTGTAGTCCAAAAATCTGTCAACTACGAATTTCTTTGTGCCAGCATCTTCTGTTTTATACTTTTTATCCAAGGAATCCCATAATTCTCTTGTTGTCTTGAGAGAACTATATACATTATATAATGTGTTATCCAATATATTGAGGATGTAATTTCGGCACAAAAAATCAGCATGTTTCTATGTATTTATTGCCGCAATAACTTGTTTGTCTGTTTCATTCTCACTAAGCACTAGGGGGTATTCATGAAGAAATTTTGCCAAGTTAAGAGTAGTGAGATAAAACAACATCTTTTGTGCCATCTTTTAAACTTTATTCCATTGAATTTTTTTGATTTTTCATCATGGTTCACATGAATATTTGGTATCACATGTGTAGAAGAAGAAAAGTCGACTATAGTTAAAGAATTGGTAGCCATATCTATTGTAAGCATATATATAGATAATAATTTTGTCTTAAGATTGTTAATAAAATTGAATGGACAAACTATATATATATATATATATATATATATATATATATATATATATATATATATATATATAAACTTATCTTAAGTAAACCATACTACACTTGTCTCCAAGGATACAATGACAACGTATACTATAGCAGCACTACAAATAATATACTCAACGAACCAAATATAATGCTCAGAACTCTCTCTCTCTCTAAATGAACTATAAAATGAATACTAGAAAACTAGAAAATACTTGAAAATGCTAGGATTTCAATTATTGAAGTGGCTGCCTCATAGTCTATTTATAAAAGGGGTTAGTGACCCTTCTGATGGGACACAAGCACTTGAAAAGGCACGAGATGCTTCTGAAAAGGAATGGCATGGCATCCTTTGGTTAAAACAACGTAGTTTTGAGCCTTTACAGAATGGGCGCGTCCGTTCGGACCAGAAATGACATAGTTTTGGGTTGTCTGATCGAGCAGATAGCGCTTCCCAAAACAACGTCGTTTTGATAATAGAACTAATAAAATAAAATTTAAATAAAAATTTAAATGAATTTTGTCCAAAAAATTATATATAATGACCCAGACCCATGAACTGCGAACCACGAGCCCGGCCCAGCTAGGTCGGTCGGTCGGCGGCGACGCGCGTGTGGGTTCGAACCAAGCCTTAGATAAGCCCTCTGCCTTCCACAAATGTGGGGTGCCCCTTGGGCCCCAAACCCAATAGTAACTTTACTGTATATAAACCAATTAATACTTTAATTCTTAACCGATGTGGGACTTGGCTTCCCACAAGTATTTATTATCATTTCCAAAGGTGGTATTTGGAAGTTAATTTTTCATTCATTACTCCATAGATTTGAGCTTCCAAATACTTAATTTAATCTACTCATAGAGTAAAATACATTGATATGTGGATTCACTTTAAATAATTAATGAAACTCACTTCAAATTTGACTCAAATTCTATCAGTTTCAATAATCTAAACAATTTCATCCTTTATTTTGGTTGTTGGGTTGTGAACAAAGTTTAGTGCTTTTTGAGGTCATCCTATAGCAACACGAAATTCTGGACTACATTGTTTTTCCTTCTGAAGGATTGTCAGAGCCCAGATGACCTCCACAAATACATCTATATTATCCCATAACAATAACTCCTATACCAGTATGATTGGTATATCTTCCCCAAATGCTATGGTGGGCTGAGAGAGATGTTTTGACTTTCTACATTACATGCAATATTAACAGTAGCTGTGACGCCCCCAAAATTAGGTATACATCACCCATCTTGAGTCGTCAGATACATAGTACAGAATACAAATACAACTTAATAATACAACTGTCGTGTACAATACGACAAAACATAAACTGTGAGTTTGAATACAAATATTATCTTCTAGAGAGTATTCATACTCAAAAGGAGTCCTTATTACATTTATTAACACACCATTACATAGAATAGTGAGGACTACTAACTAATACTATCATTCGGACCATCACTCCGTACCCCGACTTGTCCCAGCTACGTTCTCATTTCCTGAAGAGAACAGTGAAAGAAAGGGTGAGCTCAACTAGCCCAGTAAGAAATATTATGACTAAGATAATGCAGAATAAATTATCATTAGCCTTCAACAATGTTAAACTGATAAAATATAATAGACATCAAGTTTAACTGTAGCGGAACAAGCAATCCATTAAAAGAGTCAAGTAGAAAATAAACTCTACTATCTTTTATGATTTAAAAAGTTTTTCAACACTGTGATCGCTGAGACTCAGCTTAATAAAATAATCCACATCATCGAATCACCCCTGCACTACGGCCAAGGATATTCGTGTATTCATTAATGGTCATGATCATGCCAACAACTGTCCATCAATGCACTACGGGCCAATGAGGACTTTTACCACATCATTTGTAACATTACGGTCATGATTATACCGAATAATCCCTGGTCATAATCATACCAAGTCCATCTATGCAATACAGGCCACAGATGACTTTCAACATTTTATAAACATGAGGATGATGACAATGATATAAGAATTCAATAAAACAAGTTCAAGAATTAATTTATCCAGGAATTAACAACGTCCAAATTGTCAACATGATACTGCATTGTGGAGTAAAATTCAAGAATGCTTAGAAGAATATTTTCTTGAAAAGATACTGGATGAAACGCAACTATCAAGGATATTCCACAAATTTCATGGAGTATAGAAGTCAAAACTTAACCAACTGAGTACAATAAAGAATTGAATAACAAAAGAAATCACCATGCATGCGATAGACCGCACAGACAGGTTATTCCAATAGAATAATAAATAATGGAACCAGGTCCGGCGTAAACGCACAGACAGGATATTCCGACAGAATAATAAATAATGGAACCAGGTCCGGTGTAAAACACACAGACAGGATATTCCAACAGAATAATAAATAATGGAACCAGGTCCGGTGTAAAACACACAGACAGGATATTCCAACAGAATAATAATAAAACGGAACCAGGTCCGGTGTAAAACACACAGACAGGATGTTCCAACAGAATAATAAACGGAACCAGGTCCGGTGTAAAACACACAGACAGGATGTTCCAACAGAATAATAGAAGAATGTCACCAAGTATAGGGTAGACCGCGTATACTGGTTATTCCAACAGAATAATAACAAATGGAATAACAAAAGTTCTCTTCATGAATATAAAAGAAATAATATTCCCTACCTTAAAAGAACTGGATATTAGAAAAGTGATGTAGCAGAATACTTTTAGTCTCTCTCTCTCTTATTCTCTCTATACTTTCTCTCTCTATAGCTTGAATGAATTCGTGAAAAATAATGAAGCCCTAGGCCTCTATTTATAGAAAAACTGAGGGTGGCTCTTGGTCTTAACGAAGGGTCAAATGACTCTTGGTCTTAACGAAGGGTCAAATGACTCTTGGTAATATTGAAGGGACAACTGCTATTGACGAAAGTAATTACTATTGACCAAGGTAAATACTATTGACGAAGGTAATTACTATTGACCAAGGTAAATACTATTGACCAAGGTAAATACTATTGACCAAGGTAATTACTATTGACCAAGGTAAATACTATTGACGACGGTAATTACTATTGACGACGGTAATTACTATTGACGAAGAGACTCTTAGATGATGACATATGGCCCCCCATAAAATAACCAAACTTACCACAACGTCTCAATTATTGATTTAATAATATAACATATTATACAGACGATACTATGACAATAATTTAAGAGATATGATGCAGCAATTACTATAGCAATAATTGAGTATAGCTGAGTGACTTCTCACGTAAGCATCAATAATCAATACCGTGTGCTACTATGCAACCACGCGTATTACTGTACTTTTACTACCGAGTAGTTCAACAGTTTTAACGGTTTTAACGGTAACACTTCAGCCGTTATTTTTAATAAAATATTTTTGTCGTTTTCTCAATCCGACAATAATTCCGTTGTGGGGTCCACCAATGATTGTGCCGTCGTACGAATATTCCTCGACAAAAAGAATATTCTCCGACCAAACGAATATTTTATAACAACTTGCTTACTTTGCAAAATTTATAAATATTACCCACAACTATAACATTATATCAAATTAACTCCATAATATTCAAAAATGATATTTATAGAAAATTCATCTTTATTTATAAAAGTTGGGGTCTTACAACCTCCCCTTCTTATGAAATTTCGCCCTCGAAATTAGGGTACGTACCTGGTATGTCGAAGAGGTAAGGATACCTTGATTTCATTTCTGATTCTAACTCCCAAGTCATTTCCTCAACATCGTGGTTTCTCCACAAAACTTTGACTTGAGGTATAACCTTGGAGCGTAGAATATGTTCCTTCTTATCCAAGATTTGAACAGGAACTTCTTCATACGTCAAATCCTCCGCTATTTCGTCCGGTTCTAACTCAATAATGTGGTTCGGGTCTTCCACATATTTGCGTAACATGGATATGTGGAAAACGTTATGAACACGAGACATACTTGGCGGTAAAGCGAGTCTATAAGCCACAGTTCCTACTCGATCGAGGATTAAAAATGGACCGATGAATCGAGGATTTAGCTTTCCTCTCTTTCCAAATCTCGTAACTCCTTTCCATGGAGCAACACGTAAGAACACATGATCTCCTACATCAAATTCCACGTCCTTTCGATGAAGATCAGCATAACTCTTTTGTCGATCTTGTGAGGTTTTTATACGTTGTCGGATCGTTTGAATCTTTTCTGTAGTCATACGTACCAACTCCGGTCCCAACAACGTTGCTTCGCCCACCTCATCCCAGCATACTGGAGAACGACATTTTCTTCCATACAATGCTTCGAATGGAGCCATGCCAATACTTGCTTGATAACTGTTGTTGTAGGAAAACTCCACCAATGGTAAGAACTTGTCCCAACTTCCCTTGAAGTCAAAGACACAGAGTCTTAATAGATCTTCAAGAGTTTGAATAGTCCTCTCTGATTGTCCGTCCGTCTGAGGATGATATGCTGAACTAAATCGTAACTCCGTGCCCATAGCTTTTTGTAAACTAACCCAAAATCGTGAAGTGAATCTTGGGTCTCGATCAGAAATTATGGATACTGGCATACCATGCAGTCTTACAATCTCGTTTATGTACATACGAGCAAGACGTTCAAGTGTATAAGTTTCTCGTATCGGTAAGAAATGAGCAGACTTGGTCAATCTATCAACAATGACCCAAATCGCATCAATACCTTGAGAAACCCTGGGAAGACCGGTAACGAAATCCATGGTAATGTGCTCCCACTTCCATTCTGGAATTTCAAGTGGTTGCAATGGACCTTTTGGTACTTGATGCTCCGCTTTGACTCGTTGACAAGTTAGACACCTTGAGATAAACAACGCTATCTCTCTCTTCATATTGCTCCACCAAAATGTATGACGAAGATCATGATACATTTTGGTACTTCCAGGATGGATTGCAAACGGTGTGTTGTGCGCCTCCATCATGATTTCATACTTTAAATCAGGGTTGTTAGGAACACAAAGTCTGGAGTTGACTCGAAGTATTCCTTCCTCATCGATTCTTGCTTCCGGCATAACACCTTCTTGCACTTTCTTCCTCATACGCATCAGCTCCAGGTCTGTAGCTTGAGCAGCTTTAACTTTATCGATTAAAGTCGGTTCTACTCGTATATTCGCCATCATCACATGGGTCCCTGGAGTCTTCAACTCTATCTCCATCCTTTGCAAGTCACACAAAATGGGCCTTTGCGTTGTTAATATTGCACTTGTACCCGCATATGATCTTCTACTCAATGCGTCAGCTACCACGTTCGCTTTTCCAGGATGGTATTGAATGGTATGATCATAATCTTTCAACAGTTCAAGCCAACGTCGTTGTCGCATGTTGAGTTCCTTTTGAGTGAAGAAATATTTGAGGCTTTTATGATCCGTAAAGATCTCCACTTTCTCCCCATACAAGTAATGCCTCCAAATTTTAAGTGCAAAGACAACAGCTGCCAACTCTAGATCATGAGTAGGATAATTCCTCTCATATTCCTTGAGTTGTCTTGATGCATAGGCTATGACTTTTCCATGTTGCATGAGAACGCATCCCAACCCTTTGCTCGAAGCATCACTGTAGATGACAAATCCCTCCGAGCCAGATGGTATTGTTAGAACAGGTGCTGAAATGAGTCTCCTCTTGAGTTCTTGAAAACTCTGCTCACATTCTTCGCTCCAACCAAACTTTGTATCTTTCCGAGTCAGCTGAGTTAATGGAGTAGCGATTCGAGAAAATCCTTCCACGAATCTCCGATAATAACCAGCTAAACCAAGAAAGCTACGTACCTCGGTCACTGATTTAGGTTGCTCCCAGCTTTGAATAGCTTCAATCTTTGCCGGGTCAACCGATATTCCACGACTTGATACTACGTGCCCAAGGAATGCTACCTCTTCCAGCCAGAACTCGCATTTCTTCAACTTGGCATAAAGCTTGTATTCACGAAGCTTTTGGAGTACCAGCCTCAAGTGTTGCTCATGATCTTCACGGCTTTTGGAATAAATAAGGATGTCATCAATAAAGACGACCACAAAATGATCCAAATATTCCTTGAATACCCGGTTCATCATATCCATGAAGGCAGCAGGAGCATTAGTCAATCCAAAGGACATGACTAGGAATTCATAATGCCCGTACCGAGTTCTAAAAGCCGTCTTTGGAATATCCTCAGTTCTAACCTTCAGCTGATGATATCCAGAACGAAGATCGATCTTTGAAAAGAATTGTGCTCCTTGCAACTGGTCAAACAGGTCATCAATACGTGGCAATGGGTACCTGTTTTTGATGGTGACATGATTCAACTCCCGATAATCAATACAAAGTCGCATACTTCCATCTTTCTTCTTCACGAATAGAACAGGAGCACCCCAAGGAGAAGTACTAGGACGAATAAAGCCAATGTCTAACAATTCCTGCAGTTGGATCTTTAACTCCTGAAGTTCAATAGGAGCCATTCGATATGGGGCTTTGGAAATGGGTTTTGTACCGGGTTCAAGATCGATACAAAATTCAATTTCACGCTCTGGGGGTAGGCCAGGAAGTTCTTCAGGGAATACGTCAGGGAATTTATTAACAATAGAAATATCATTCAAAACTGACGTATTTTTGTTTAGATCTGTGACATGAGCTAAGAAAGCTTGACATCCGTTTTTCAATAAACGAATAGCTTTATGGCTTGAGATGACAGCGATTGATTTTAATGGTTTGGTTGCTTGAATTCGCATAATAGGTCGATTAGGAATATGAAAGCTAACAACCTTACGAAAACAATCAATTTTTGCATAATGAGTAGTTAACCAATCAATCCCTAGAATCACGTCAAATGCAAGTATTTTTAATGAAATCAGATCGATAGGTAATGTGTGGGTACCAACTTGAACCAAACAAGACTTATAAACAGTGGAGGTAATGAAGGTTTCTCCCAACGGAGTTTCCACAGATAAGTCAAAGTCTAATTTCTCCGGAATCAAATTTAATCGATGAGCGCAAGTAGGAGAAATAAAAGAATGGGTTGAACCGGTATCAAATAAAGTATAAACTTCTTTAGAGTTTATGATAAGCTTACCCGTGATGACCTCATTCGGGTTCCTTGCTCTCTGGGAGTTCACAACAAACGCTCTCCCTTGCACAACCGGTTTTGACTTTTCTGGGACGGCTTTTGGTGCCTCCATCCTAGCTGAATTTGTCTTCGGTAAACGACAAAATCGGGCTAAATGACCTTCTCTTCCACAATTATAACATGCTTTGGACGGCATCGCGCAGTTTGGACTGATGTGCCCCTCCCCTCCGCATTTGAAACATATGATAGGTGGTCGTTCTCCTTCCTTAACGACAGGTGCTGGTGCTGACGTCTTTCCATCATTGTTGAATCTCCTCTTCTTGAAATGTCCATTCTTATTGTTTTGGCCCTGATTACCACCGAAGTGGTTACCATTTCTGGCCTGTTGATTCCCTCCACGCTTGTTGTCACCGCTTCGATGACTGCTCTCACTGGTATTATCATTTTGCCGGCTGCTCTCTTTTGGTTGCGTTGTCTCGTTATCGCGCTCCACCAACTGAGCCCTATTTACAACATCTGAATACAAACACAGTTTATGAGAAACAAGATGTTGACGTATCTCCGGCTTCAAACCTCTTAAAAACATCCGCGTCATTCTTTCTTCATTATCCACCAGGTGGGACGCAAACCGGGATAACTCCGCAAATTTTGCCTCGTACTGCGACACGGTCATATTATTCTGCTCCAATTTGATGAACTCCACCTCCTTCATGTGACGAATACTCTCGGGAAAGTATTTGTCGTTAAACAGCTCTTGGAACTTCTCCCAGGACATCTTCAGTGCGGCAGGTTGAGTACGCTTTATCGATTCCCACCAGTAATCTGCCTCTCCTCGCAACATAAAGGCGGCAAAGGGAACCTTTTGCTCCTCGGAGCAACCCAAGACATCAAATATCTTGGTGATCTGCTTTATCCATGTTTCAGCTACAAGTGGTTTTGGTTCTCCCTTAAACTCCGGTGGTCCCAGCTCCTTAAACTGTTTAGCGGTGACCGCCAGAGAGTTTCCAGTATTTCCACCTACGTTGTGGACAGGAGCCGCTTTCACCTGTTGTTGCATGAATTGCATAAAGCCTCTGAACATTTGATCATTCATCATTTGGTCAGTGTTGTTGTTTGCATGAGGATTGACACCTTCCTGATGCACATTATCCTGATTATTGATATGTGGTGAATCAACAGTCGTCTGTGCTCCATTGCTATTCTCAACGTTCTCAGATGCCATTTTCAGATACTGCCACAAAATAAAAATTAATTGATATGTCATATATTATCCTTATATTATGACCGACCAATAAAATACCATGCAAATAAACTTAGGTATGTCATACTAGCGAAGGAATTTCCCGTCTCTCCCCTCCTAGTTCTATTCTCACATCTTAGCCAGGGATCATATCCCTAAGCTCTGATACCAACTGTGACGCCCCCAAAATTAGGTATACATCACCCATCTTGAGTCGTCAGATACATAGTACAGAATACAAATACAACTTAATAATACAACTGTCGTGTACAATACGACAAAACATAAACTGTGAGTTTGAATACAAATATTATCTTCTAGAGAGTATTCATACTCAAAAGGAGTCCTCATTACATTTATTAACACACCATTACATAGAATAGTGAGGACTACTAACTAATACTATCATTCGGACCATCACTCCGTACCCCGACTTGTCCCAGCTACGTTCTCATTTCCTGAAGAGAACAGTGAAAGAAAGGGTGAGCTCAACTAGCCCAGTAAGAAATATTATGACTAAGATAATGCAGAATAAATTATCATTAGCCTTCAACAATGTTAAACTGATAAAATATAATAGACATCAAGTTTAACTGTAGCGGAACAAGCAATCCATTAAAAGAGTCAAGTAGAAAATAAACTCTACTATCTTTTATGATTTAAAAAGTTTTTCAACACTGTGATCGCTGAGACTCAGCTTAATAAAATAATCCACATCATCGAATCACCCCTGCACTACGGCCAAGGATATTCGTGTATTCATTAATGGTCATGATCATGCCAACAACTGTCCATCAATGCACTACGGGCCAATGAGGACTTTTACCACATCATTTGTAACATTACGGTCATGATTATACCGAATAATCCCTGGTCATAATCATACCAAGTCCATCTATGCAATACAGGCCACAGATGACTTTCAACATTTTATAAACATGAGGATGATGACAATGATATAAGAATTCAATAAAACAAGTTCAAGAATTAATTTATCCAGGAATTAACAACGTCCAAATTGTCAACATGATACTGCATTGTGGAGTAAAATTCAAGAATGCTTAGAAGAATATTTTCTTGAAAAGATACTGGATGAAACGCAACTATCAAGGATATTCCACAAATTTCATGGAGTATAGAAGTCAAAACTTAACCAACTGAGTACAATAAAGAATTGAATAACAAAAGAAATCACCATGCATGCGATAGACCGCACAGACAGGTTATTCCAATAGAATAATAAATAATGGAACCAGGTCCGGCGTAAACGCACAGACAGGATATTCCGACAGAATAATAAATAATAGAACCAGGTCCGGTGTAAAACACACAGACAGGATATTCCAACAGAATAATAAATAATGGAACCAGGTCCGGTGTAAAACACACAGACAGGATATTCCAACAGAATAATAATAAAACGGAACCAGGTCCGGTGTAAAACACACAGACAGGATGTTCCAACAGAATAATAAACGGAACCAGGTCCGGTGTAAAACACACAGACAGGATGTTCCAACAGAATAATAGAAGAATGTCACCAAGTATAGGGTAGACCGCGTATACTGGTTATTCCAACAGAATAATAACAAATGGAATAACAAAAGTTCTCTTCATGAATATAAAAGAAATAATATTCCCTACCTTAAAAGAACTGGATATTGGAAAAGTGATGTAGCAGAATACTTTTAGTCTCTCTCTCTCTTATTCTCTCTATACTTTCTCTCTCTATAGCTTGAATGAATTCGTGAAAAATAATGAAGCCCTAGGCCTCTATTTATAGAAAAACTGAGGGTGGCTCTTGGTCTTAACGAAGGGTCAAATGACTCTTGATCTTAACGAAGGGTCAAATGACTCTTGGTAATATTGAAGGGACAACTGCTATTGACGAAAGTAATTACTATTGACCAAGGTAAATACTATTGACGAAGGTAATTACTATTGACCAAGGTAAATACTATTGACCAAGGTAAATACTATTGACCAAGGTAATTACTATTGACCAAGGTAAATACTATTGACGACGGTAATTACTATTGACGACGGTAATTACTATTGACGAAGAGACTCTTAGATGATGACATATGGCCCCCCATAAAATAACCAAACTTACCACAACGTCTCAATTATTGATTTAATAATATAACATATTATACAGACGATACTATGACAATAATTTAAGAGATATGATGCAGCAATTACTATAGCAATAATTGAGTATAGCTGAGTGACTTCTCACGTAAGCATCAATAATCAATACCGTGTGCTACTATGCAACCACGCGTATTACTGTACTTTTACTACCGAGTAGTTCAACAGTTTTAACGGTTTTAACGGTAACACTTCAGCCGTTATTTTTAATAAAATATTTTTGTCGTTTTCTCAATCCGACAATAATTCCGTTGTGGGGTCCACCAATGATTGTGCCGTCGTACGAATATTCCTCGACAAAAAGAATATTCTCCGACCAAACGAATATTTTATAACAACTTGCTTACTTTGCAAAATTTATAAATATTACCCACAACTATAACATTATATCAAATTAACTCCATAATATTCAAAAATGATATTTATAGAAAATTCATCTTTATTTATAAAAGTTGGGGTCTTACAGTAGCTAATACTCAGCATGTAGTTAGGATATTGTTTATGAATTATCATAATTATCTCTTGAGAATATTTGATTTTATAAACCCCTTGATTATAGCTTAAGTGATTTTGTAAATCTCTTGATTTTACCTTAAGTGGTTATCATACATGCCTATATATATATATATATATATATATATATATATATATATATATATATATATATATATATATATATATATATGACAACTCTGTTTGTAAACATATAAGAAAAGGTAATGATCCATAACATGTATTTGTTATGGATAAAAAATGAACAAATATCATCTCTACCTTCCATTACAAAAATCAAGGGCTAAGATTAAAAAACTGATCTCGTGGTCTGCTAGTCATTCTAGCGGACTAAGTTAATATAAATTCTGAACAATTATGCCCCCAATTAGAGCAAGTCGTCTACGCATGTCATTCCTGGACGACTTGGTCCTTGATTAAAGTCCACGTGCTAATGGTCAGTCATTAAAACATGAGTCTTCCTAATATATTGCAGTCATTAAAACATGAGCCTTATTAATGTAATGCAGTCATTGAGCCTTGAGCCTTCCTACTGTACTACTGGATTATTAACTTCATTAAGCCTTGAGTCTTCCTAATGTACTGCAGTCACTAAAACATTAAAACATAAGCTTTGAGCCAACTTCCTAATGTACTGCTGGATTGTTAACTGCATTAAGCCTTGAGCGTTGAGCCTTCTTAATGTAATGCATTCATTAAAACATTAAAACATGAGCCTTGAGCCTTCCTAACGTACTGTTGGATTGTTAAATTATGTTATTTTCTGGATTAAAACTGTGACGCCCCCAAAATAGGTCCACATAACCCATTTTGAGTCGCCAAATACATGGTACAGAAAACAACTACAACTTCATTATTATAATTGTCGTGCAAAATACGATAACACATATGATGTGAGTTTAAATATAAATATTGTCTTCTAGACAATATCCAAACTCAAATAAGTCCTCATTACAATTATTGATACACTATTTTACAAAATAGTAAGGACTGTTAAAACAAATGTTTTGAAATATCACTCCACACCCCGACTAGTTCCCGCTATATTCTCGCCTCCTGAGAAGAAAAATGGAACAAAAAGGCTCAACTAGCCCAGTAAAGAATATTATGACTAAGATAATGAAAAACAAATTATCGTTAGCCTTCAATAAATCAGATAAAATATAATGGACAACAAGTTTTAGATCAATATTCGCAGCAGAAATAACAATTCATTAGAAGAGTTAAGTAGAGAATGAAGTCTACTATCTTCTATGATTTAAAAGTCCATCATCAATATTTTATCCCTGTAACATCAATCAATATACATCTTGAATCAAATATTCATCTTTGCACTACGGGCCAAAGATATTTATTCGTATCACCAGTTGGTCATGTTCATCTCAATACATGTCCATTTTTGCACTACGGTCCAAAGATATTCATCAGGTAATCATTCATCTTTGCACTACAGGCCAAAGATATTCAGTTATATCACTATTTAGGACTGAGGATGATAAAAATATTTTTAAGAAAACGAATCCAGAGATAAATGGACAAAGATTAGGGATTCGTACTTTAGTTTATCCAAGTTCAAAATTACTCCATAATAATCAATTGTTGAGCAAAATTCAAGAATGAAGATAAAAATATGGATACAATCAAAGATAGTAACCATAATAGACAACTTGGACAAAAAAAAATTTAATTTTTCTGTGAATAGTGTCGTATTCGTGAATAGTGCCGTATACGTAAATAGTAATTCCGGCACAAAAAGGTACAAATTTTATAAGAAAAAACATACTTCGTGAATAGTACCGTATTCGTGAACAGTGTCGTATACGTGAATAGTATCGTATACATGAATAGTAACCTCGACATGAAAAGGTAAGAATTTTATAATAAAATTTATACCAATATTTTGGTATAATGATATTGAAAGAAATAACATCATTTAAAAAAAATAACATCTCTTACCTCAAAAGAATAGTACTTCTAACTGAAATATCAGATATAATGCTGAAAAAAACTTACACTGAATAGCAACACTCAAGATATCTAAATACTCACAAAAATACGCTCGATATTATAGAGAGAGAAAATTTCTAATTCTGGTGTGATTTTCAATTCTAACCTAAACACCTTAGTTATAGGAAAAAGTTTATAACACCAAAGCAGAAAATTTAATAAAATAATATTTTACAAAAATAATTTCACGCCCACCCTTGAAAATCAGATTTTAGCACACCAGTGGGGCCCACCAACATTTAAAAAACATTTTTTTAAAAAAAATATTTATAACTCCAAAAATTAATTATTTCAGAACTTCAATAATTTATAATAAATAGCCCTTTTATCAGAAAAATTTGAATCTTATGTCTATTTCATAGGAAATTTAATTCTCTACAACTTTGTAGAAGAAAGTTTTTCCAAATTCTAAACAGAAAATGACCGAAATTCACATACGAATGATTTTTAATACCTCCATTCCGATAAAATACTGATAAAATACTTCAACATTAATTCTATCATTTATATTCACATAAAATAAATATTTTCTTGTCATATAAATTAATAATTAATTATTCACAAATAATATTACAGAACTACAATATTGACAACCAGGTCGTTTCTAGGAAAGAGAGGGCCTTCCGCTAAGGATTTCTCCTTATTAGCACGCAATTAAATAACTCATCCTAGACAGAACTTTCTTAGACATTACCAATTATGTTACTCCCTCCATTCCTAAAAGATTGTCATTTTAAGAAGTAATTTTTGTTCCAAAAGATTGTCGTTTTGAGTTTGTTAATATACATTAGCTATTTTTTTCTACTTTACCCTTATTTAAAACTTTCTTCTATTTAAAGCTTTCTTCTATTCCCAATGATTTTTATTCAATTTAATGTTATAATCCAAGTAGTAATTGGTTGAATAAGAAGTAATAATTGGTTGAATTGAATAAGAAAAATTGGAAAGTGAATAATTTGTTGAGACAATTAATAAGGGTAGTATAGTATTTTTGCTAGGTATTAATTATATTCCTTAATCTGTGTGCATTAACCTTAAAAGACAATCTTTTAGGAACAGAGGGAGTATCTAATAATATTATTCAAATAATATAAATTATTGATCTGATAATTTAAAATATCGTGCAATGACAATTATTGAATTAATAATATAAAATATCAACGTAGCAATTATTGAATCAATAAAATAAAATATTAAACAGTAATTACTGTAACAATTATTGAGTAGTGACTTCTTACGTAAGAATTAATAATTAGAATTATTGTGCAATACCGTGTGCTACTGTGCAACAATGCGTATCACTTTACTTTACCCACTGGGTATTCCAACAGTGTTAACGGTAACAAATATGTCGTTATTTATAAAAAAAAATTCAAATTTGTCGTTTTCTTCACCAACAGTTTTTCGTTATATATAGGGCTCACAAATGGATGCGCCATCGTACGAATATTCCCCGACAACAAAAATATTCCACGACCAAACGAATATTCCCCGACAACAATGAATATTTTATAACCACTTGCTTATTTAAAATATTTGCATATTTTATCCATAACTAATCACATTAATCAAATCAACCCCTTACTATTTCAAAATAATAAATAGAGAAAATTTAATTTTATTTATAAAAAGTTGGTGTCTTACAAAGACGTCTACCAGAACTTCTAGCGAACGATTTAAAAAAGGTTACATTTGACTTGCGCTAAGGGGCATAATCGTCCAAAAAACTTTTTAATGTTGTCCACTAGAATGACTAGCGGACGCTGGGATGTCTTTTTTTATCTGGACCCTTGATCATTGCTATAAATGATATAAATAGTATTTACCCATTTTTTATTCATAGCAAATACATATATACCGTCGCTATAGCCGGTTCGCTCTTAGTTCCCTCCCTCCAGTTGGCTGAAGAGAGTCGGGCTATATATATATATATATATATATATATATATATATATATATATATATATATATATATATATATATATATATATCTTAGCGACCTTCTATTAACTTAGGATTCTCTAATATATTTTTCCTTTGTAAGTTTTCAAGCTTTTCTAATATTAATTGAAAAGAAACTAAATTTTACACTCTAGTTTTATTTTTTTACAGCCACAATCATAATAAGAATGTTATCCATAATAATAGACTACTTTGCAACTAATATTTACACCATTTATATTTAAATTTCGGGTTAAATTTTAAATTCGAATTAAATCTATCTAAATTAAGTCTCAAACCACTAGTTTAAATAATTAAATACCTGAAAATACTATTTAAATACAGACAATTTTTTTTATATATTTTGATGTGGGACTAGTTCGACACAAAAGGGTCACTGGCAGATGATTGTTTGTATATGATTTTTTACTTCCCAATTAATCATTTATTATTACTTAGTGTTCTTAACACTAATATACAATAATTAAAAAGTATTTACAAAAATAAAACATACACAACATAATTATAAAAATAACGCAACATAATATTACGTTGCTAAAATTAGGGATCATTATCTCCCTACACGTCAGTTATTGACTTTCATAATTCTAACTAACCGCACCTAAATTCAGGCAACTGAACAAAACATGCAACTTTGATATCAGAAAAACAAATCAACGACGTATCTACCGAAGAAGACGAAATCTCTTGTCGCGACGCAACTCTAAGATCGGAGAAGAACATAAAAGATCGACAGCAACTTCAAGATCTGTAACCAGAAACTTACTGCACTGATTATTGATCGTGCTGCACTGATTGTTGATTCGTTACAAATTTGTATACTGAGATATTTGAGTTTTCAATTTATATATATGCATAGTGTTACCCCGTGTTTACTACATATTCGTCTATTGGTTACCTTTCTCAAATTTTTCACTCTTTAAATGGTAACAAAGTCAGAATAATGAATGTTTTGAATGCAAAATGCATTTGAAAATATGTTTTATATTCTGGTTACTAAATATATATAAATTGGTTACTGTTTATTATTGATTTGGTTGCTGTATAATGTTTATTTGCTTGCTTTATAATTTTAAAGTTTATTCTACTGATATTTTTTATATTAATGATTACTTATTAAATACATTGGTTACCTTCTTGCAACTGTTGGTTACTGTCTAATCTGGATTTGGTTAGTATATAATACTGACTTGGTTACTGTGTAAAATTATAATGGTTACTGCATAATATTACCCCAGTTCATGTTCTGGTTACTAACATTATGTAGTTTGGTTACTGTCTAATATTGAGTTGGTTACTTTATAGACCATAAGCTAACAGTAACCAAAAACATACTAAAAGGTTGCTTCATCTGATATACTGATTGGTGGAATATCGCTTATAATCTAAAATGTGATTGACAACGTTGTTGTGTATTATACAGTTGAATGATTGACAATGCAAAATACATTTAAAAATATGTTTTATATTCTGGTTACTAAATACATATAAATTGGTTACTGTTTATTATTGATTTGGTTGTTGTATAATGTTTATTTTTTTGCTTTATAATTTTAAAGTTTATTCTACTGATATTTTTTATATTAATGATTACTTATTAAATACATTGGTTACCTTCCTACAACTGTTGGATCTTTAAGTACATATTGATATTTTTTATATTATTTGTTTTTACTGTAAAATGCATGAAAAAATATGTTTTATATTATGGATACTAAGTAAATATATGTTGGTTACTGTCTAATTTGGATTTGGCTAGTATATAATGCTAACTTGGTTACTATGTAATATTACCATAGTTACTGCATTATATTACTGTGTTTTATACTTATTTTTTTATATTGACGGTTACTGATTAACTACATTGGTTACCATCATACATCTGTTAGTCTTTAATTTGTAACAAAGTCATTACTGATTGTTTTGGTTGTAAAATGAGTGTAAAAATATTTTTTATAATCTTGGTTACTAAATACATATATGTTGGTTACTGTCTAATATGTATTTAGATATTGTCAGGTGTTTATTTTGTTACTGTATAATGTTATTGTATTTTATAATTGTTTCTTTTATATTGGTGGTTACTTATTGACTACATTGGTTACCTTCATGCAACTGTTAATCTGATTATATATATTGGTTGTTGTATACTATTTAATTGGTTATTATATAATGTTTATTTGGTTGCTGAATAATATTAATGTATATTTGTACTGATATTTTTTATAGTTATGGAAAGATTTGATCTAGTGGCAATTTGGTAATTTCATTCAAGTTTAGAGTGTCGAATTTTGGCATTTTCGGAGCCTAATTTCATTGGAAATGGGTCAACGATCAAAAGTCACCAGCTTTGCCCGTGAACTGCAGAATTTTTTGGTCAAATTCCATCATTTAGGCCTTTAAAATTGTATGTAAAAATGTGGTTTACGTTCTGGTTACTAAGATTATGTAGTTTGGTTACTATCTAATATTGATTTAGTTACTTTATAATGTTTATTTCAACGAAACATAAACAAAAAGAGTGTAAAGACAGGAATATTTAATTATTTACTGTTAGTAACCATTAACCACATGGTTGGTAATATTTTTGATGGTGTACAGTAACCAAAATTGTTATTGATTAATATTTTGATTTTTGATTCCATCATGAGTTGTCAATATAAAGTAAATATATACATTAAACAACTAGTAACTGTTCTGAAACATTTTTATGTAAATTTAGTTACCTATCTAAAATAAAATGGTTACCTCTATATTCATATTTAGTTATCAACTGGACCATTTCCAAATAACTTTTATAACTATGTAATTTAAAAGTATCCATGAGCTAGATAAATGGGAACCCTCACATGTACATTAAGCACTTGATAACTGTTCTAATATAAGTTTTTAATTATTTGGTTACTAATAAAAACTAAAATGGTTACCCTTATATACAGGTTTAGATACCAACTGCACCTATCAAACTATTTTTATTTTAATATGAGATCTATAAGTGACCATCATATATATAAATAGGAACTCTTAATTGGAGTTTCTTATTCCATCATGATGATAGGGTATAAATAAAACATATACATTTAACACTTTATAACAGTCCTGATACAAGATTATAATTATCTGGTTACTAACAAAAATAAAAATGGTTACCATATATATATGTAGGTTTGGATATCAACCTAACATTTCAACTGAAATAGCTGATGGATACTGTTCTGAACCAATTTTATGTAAATTTGGTTACTCACAAAAAATAAAATGATTACCTCTATATGCAGATTTAAATACCAACTGTACAATTTCCAGATAATTTTTATGAGTATATAATTTAGAAGTATACATCAGTTAGATAAATAAGACACTCTCATATGTAAATTTAACACTTGTTGTTTGTCTTGATACATGCTTGTAACTATCTGCTTACTAATAACAGTAACCATAATGTAACATAATAAAACAGTAACCACATAATTATATGATAGTAACCAGAACATGTTTTAATGGTAACCAAAACAGAAATATCATGTAATGAAATTCAGTTTAGGCAATTCATGTATAGTAAATAATTATATATTAACCAGAATAAAAAATAAGAGTTACCAAAATCCCACATTGATGACACAATAATAGTAGTCAAACCATAAGATAACAGTAACCAAAACATAATAAAGAAGTAACCAAATAGTTATATGAAAGTAACCAGAACAGGTTTTAATAATGATAACCAAAATAGAAATAATCTGTATATCCAACCCAGTTTAGGCAACCCATGTATACTCTCACATGTACATTTAACACTTGATATATGTTTTGATACAAGCTTGTAACTATCTGGTTACTACCAAAAAAATAAAATGGTTACCCTTCTATGCATGTTTGGTTACCAACTGCACCTTTCAAACAATATATTAGACACAACTTAGAAGTAACAAATATGAACCAACAAACAATGTCAAATCACTGGTAATATAATCAAATATGTAATCCCATTTACATAAGCTCCAATAAATATTACAGACTCACTAACCATAACAAATGGTTATGGATATCCAACAAAAATCAAAGTACGAAATAGGGAAAATTTAGCGCAACTCCCGAAATTGTATTCGTACAAGTTCAGATCGGGATCTGGGTATGATCCAAACCCGTTCTACGCCGACTCTTTCGTTGAGTGGAATATGAGAGCGCCATTGGAGATCATATATGAAGCTTACGAAGGTGAAGAAGATGATCGGAACGACGATGTATTAATCGAGAAACAAGAGAAAGCAGTCCTGAACCACTGTGCAACGGCGATATCCAGTAACTACAATAATGACGAACAACTAAACCAGTAACGATCACGAAAATGTAGAATAAATCACCGAAAACGAACGATATAGATGAAGAACACACGAATAGAAGAAAGAAATAAGGGTTTCAGTATGCAGAACAGTGGTTTGTAACTGAAGAGTCTCAGTCAAATGATAGATGGCAGTTATCACACGTTTCAAAAAAAAATGAACCCGACCCTAATTTGCCATGTCAACCCATTAATATTAATCCCTTAAATTAAGGACTCCTAATTGTATTAATATTGTAAATAAATATGATGAAGTGTAATATTTTTGTAATTATTTTATGGATGTATGATTATTGTAATTATTTTTAAAAATGTACTATAATATGTAATTAATCCTATTACTTATTCTACTATGTGCAGATTTATTTTTGTTGGGCTTAGGAATTGGAATCCTTAGAATTGAGGTGTCCCTCGTAAATCGGAGTCATATACAGCTAAGTGCCTAGGCCCAATACATTGGAGTGAATGGACTATATTTAGCTACGTAACTATGTAATGGGATTTTCAGGCCCAAACAACTAGATAATAATATTATGGCTTAAATATGATTTACTACCCAAAACTATAGGCCATATTCTACTTCGGTGATCCACCTTTCAATTTTGTCAATCAGATGATTGAACTATTAATTTTTTCGATTTCATTCAATTGGGCATGCCACGTCAGAAATTGCTGACATGGCATCCTAATAGGATAAATGAGTGCTTATGTGTAAAAAGAATATATATTTTAATGAGACAAAGGATAAAAAGGTAAAATAACAAATAAAACTATAAAAAATTACACAAATAATATAAATTATAAAATATATAAAATTAACATTAATAATTAAGTAAATTACAGTAAGAAAAAAAATATAATTATGAATAATTACAAAAGTAAGTTAACTTTAAAAATTATACAACAAACATAAATTAAACTTAATAAATTAACAATCAAACTAAACCCAGTTTCCGGTGAGATCGAAGCTATTTGACTGAACCCAGTTTCCGGCAAGACCAATCCGAACAAGAACCAACATCCAAATCCCCCAACACAGACAAACATCAAGATCTGAAAAATTCTAACCCAAAATAAGTTTCAAAATAAGTCCAGAAAGAAGAGAAGTTCATATACTGAACCAATGCCGATCAGGCTGAATTCGAGTAGAAGGCAACTCCTTGGATTACAAATCATGTTTGAGAATTATTGTAAGACCCCGAATTTTATGAAATAAAAGTATGCAATTTTTCTTATAATTACTATTCAGTAAATAGTTAAATTGATAAAAGTTTAAATTTATGGGTGAAATATGAATTTTTTTTTCAAAATAAGCAAGTGGTTATAAAATAATCATTGTTGTCGGGGAATATTCGTTTGGTCGTGGAATATTCTTTCTGTCGGAGAATATTCGTACGACGGCGCAGCTATTTGTGGGCCCCATAACGAATAACTGTCGGGTGAAGGAAAACGATAAATTTGAGTTTTTACAAATAACGGCGTAGTTGTTACCGTTAACACTGTTGGAATACCCGGTGGTTAAAATACAGTAATACGCGTTATTGCACAGTAGCACACGGTATTGCATAATATTTTTGAAATTATTGATTCTTACGTAAGAAGGCACTACTCAATAATTGTTACAGTAGTTACTGTTCAATATTTTATTTTATTGATTCAATAATTGTTGCGTTGATATTTTATATTATTGTTGTTTCAATAATTGTTGCTGCACAGTATTTTCCTTTATCAGATCAATAATTCATATTATTTGAATAATATTATTAGATAACATTATTGTCAATGTCTAGAAAGTTCTGTCTAAGGAGAGGTTTGGTCATCTAATTGCGCGCCAGTAAGGAGAAATTCTTATTGGAAAGCCCCCTCTTTCCTGGGAACGGCCTGGTTGTCATAAATGTGATTCTGTAATATTATTTGTGAATAATTAATTATTGATTCATATGATAAGGAAATATTTATATTATGTGGATATAAATGAGGGATATATTTTTGTGGTTAAAAATGAAGGAGTTGATGTTGAGGTTTTTATCAGTATTTTTGTCGGAATGGAGGTATTAAAAATCAGGGTTTTTGAGATATTTTGCGGGGGTTATAATTTTTAATCCGACCGTTGGATCGTGGTAATTTTTGGATATGTTATACATATATAAGTTGAGTATATGTCCATAAATTTTGAACCGTTAAAAATGAACGTATGATTTGTTATGAATTTTAAGAGGTGGCTGATTCGGAAATCAGGTTATAAATCATTTTTGGTGGAAAATTCTAGAATTGGTGGGCCCCACTTGTGGTTGGTGAAGAAATGTGCTGAATTATATTTCAAATGTGGTGGGTGGGAATAGTAGCAGGTAAAGCCATCAGGTTGCAGGTCAAACCTACCAAAATTTTCCTGTAAATAGAGGGCTAAGTTAGAATT
The DNA here is from genome assembly GCA_016801055.1 of Panax notoginseng. NCBI lineage: Eukaryota > Viridiplantae > Streptophyta > Magnoliopsida > Apiales > Araliaceae > Panax > Panax notoginseng. Next base: position 218,880,787 of record CM029012.1, on the reverse strand, counting down.
GAAAATCACACCAGAAACATAAGCTTTCTCTCTTTCTCTCTCTAGATTATTGAGTGTATTTTGTGAGTATTTAGATACTTGGTGAGTTGCTATTCATCAGTGCGAGTTTCCTTCAGCGTCATATCCGATATCCAATCTGAAGTGCTGCTCTTTGAGGTAAGGGATAGTAAGGGATAGTAAGGGATTTTAAGGGTTGTTATGTTTTTCAGTTTCGTAATTTTTCTGAACTTCAAAAATTCTGGAAAAATTTGAAATGATATTTTGATGAGTTTTATTGATTGTGTCCAAAAATGGTGATTTTTGGATGTATAGATTGAGAGTTATGAATTTTATGAGAAAAGACTATTTTAAAAGTAACTGCTTATAATTTCTTGTGGTTAACTCCAAAATTGATGAAATTTTTATTGGGAGTACATGTATATGTTGGAAGTATACTCTGTTAATTTCAGAATTTTTGGACAAAAGTACAATTTTTGATAAATGTCTAAATATTCGGCTGTTTTGACCATATGAAAAATAGTAAATGACTTTTAAAAATTCTGAGAAAAATATATGTTCAATATGGGACTATATTCTGGTAAATCCCAGAAAAGAAATATTTTTGGAACTGATTTGGTATTTTTCATGAAAATGGACAAGTTATGAGAAAATAAATTAAATATGTTATGTGAAGTAAGAAAATTGAAAAATAGGATTTTATGGCTTGAGAATCCTATATGAGGTATATGCAGATTTTTGATGAGGGTTTTGGCTATTGATGATGAAATCTTAAGAGTTGACATTTTATAATGATTAAATGCATTAATTAGTAAAGTGTAAACAATTAAAATAAATTGTTTATAAGCTTAAGAAATGTTATTCTTTCAATGTCATTATACCGAAGTATTGGTATGAATTTTATTGTGGAATTTCTACCTTTTTGAGTCGGGGTTACTATTCATGAGTTACTATTCACGAGTTACTATTCATGAGTTACTATTCACGAGTTACTATTCACGACAAAATTGGTTTCTTTTTCTAACCAAATTATAGTTGATTTATGAATATTACTCTTGAGATTAAATCTATATGTTGATTATATTGATTTTATTATCATATATAACATTTTTATAACCCTAATGATGATATTTCTCTTTGACTTGAGTGTAAAGATGGGTAGATTTTTGGTATGATCATGACTATGGGTTCTCTTTGGCCAGTAGTGCAAAGTTGAATTGTTGACTGGTATGATCATGACCATTGAATTTATAATTGAATATCTTTAGCTTAAGTGCAAAGGTGAAATGATCAACATGGTTATAATTATTGTTTATATAAATTCTTAAATGATTATATATTCTTTGAGGTATTAATGTATTTGGCATGTAGTGCAAAGATGAATTGTAGATGAATATCTTTGGCCTGTAGTGCAAAGATGGTCTGTTGATGAATATCTTTGGCCGTAGTGCAAAGATGACCTGTTGTTGAATATCTTTGGCCAGTAATGCAAAGATGAACTGTTGACGAATATCTTTGGCCTGTAGTGCAAAGATGACTTGTTGATGAATATCTTTGGCCCGTAGTGCAAAGATGAAGTTATTAGTATGATTATGAACAGAAAATGTGATTTGGTGTAACCATGATCTTTGATGTTTCAGGTAAAGATAGGTGATGAAAATTATCTTCGTCCTGGATGAGAAGAGGAATTTAGAACTACAGTTATGATTATGAGTTATTCATATGATTGTGAACCAGAATTGTTGATTGATGTTACAGGGATAAAATATTGTTGATGGATTTTTAACATGGAGAAGATAATAGACTTTATAGTCTATTTGACTCTTCTAATGGATTGCTCGTTCCGCTGCAACTATGGTTGAAATTTTTATCATTTACCATATGTTCTAATCTCTGATTTATTATTGATGAAGGCTATTGATAATTTAATTATCTTTAGACATGATATTCTTTACTGAGCTAGTTGTGCTCACCCTTTTGCTTCACAATTCCTTTCAGGTAATAAGAGTGTAGCTGGGTCGAGCGAGGGTAACGGGGAAATAGAACGGTGGTCTCTAGCTGTGGATGTTCTCCCGAAGCAGTATAGAAAAGTTCATTTAGTAGTTATATTTGGTGAATCCAATAGGGTAAGGTGTACCCAACGTTGGAAGGGTGGTTTGCCACTATCATACAAGATGTCTAACGACATACAACCTCGTGTCATCATAAGACAGGGATGTGCTCATCTACTTGCTGAGTATATATACGAGCACTACCTATATAATCTTGGTGTTTGTTTGAAGTATAATTCTCAATTAGAGATAGTAGAGATAATGATATGTCAAGAGAAGACTCACCATTGGGAAGAATATGATAGTAATCTTCTCGTTTTTCTTTGGGGTCTATTGGGTCAACCAAAGATAATTCTGTGGCCATATGATATCTATCATAACCTAGACGCATGGCCTCCCATGTACGAAGGTTTCCTTAAGCACTTCCCAAATATTCTAATTTCTAAAACAGTTTTTGACTATACCTTTATGTAAGGTGTCATTGTGAGGTGATGTCCACGATTGGAACATGAGTCACATTTGGTATATATTTGTATCCAAACTCACAGCATATGTGTTGTTGTATTTTGCACGACAATTGTTGTAATAAAGTTACAGTTGTTTTCTGTACCATGTATTTGGCGACTCAGAATAGGTTGGATGGAATGGACCTATTTTGGGGGCGTTACAATTATTCCTTTAGCATCTCGTTTTGGCCTGGTTTTGTACATCTTGAGCCGCTACACGGTGGAGGCTCTACAGCCGCCTTTGGTTCCTTCGCCATTATCTCTGTTGACGTCGAGAGAATGCTTTGGTTTTCCCGATACATTCACCGATATCTTCCTCTTTTTCGCCATCTTTTCTCAGTCTACAAACAAAATGATAACAGACTAGACACAGGCAGTTTCAAAATAAGTTCTAAATCATACAAAATTAGTCCCTGAAATAATACACAAAACTCAAAACTCAAAACAATCTAAAGGGTATCCATGTATAAGAATGAATCTTTGATTGAATTCCTCCATCCGGTCGGCTGGAGAAACAGCCAGGTGATTTTTTTTGGCCAACTGCTTGAAAGCTTTTTTGATTTTTAGAGAGGGTCCCACTATTTGATATACCCGACAATTCATAGAAACTCTATGCGGTTTTGAGCTAGAGCATACATGTTAATGGTGGCCTTTTTTTTGTGATTTGTATGACCCATATGAGGTTTTGCTAAACGATCAAAACTAATTTAAAGAACACAACCCAAGTTTCAAATCCAAAAGAAGACTCATCTCCCTTGCCTCTCTCATCCCTCTCTTACAGTATATACTGAATACCCATCTCTTCCGCCGCCGACGGCACAACAAAATCACACCTAAATTTGCATATTAGGGTTTCGAAAGATGAAGAGAGCGAAGAGTGTTTGCAGAAAAAGGAAGAAGAAACCCTGAACATTGGAGCCGGCATCGAGATCGGTGGAGATGATTGAGCAGCTGCTGAGGGCGGGGATGAATGTGGTCAGATTCAATTTCTCACATGGAAACCAGATTCAATTCCTTTTGTTATTTTTTATTAGTATTAATATTTAATATAATGTGGTTTGACAAATTTGCCCCTTAATGTATAATAAATGTTTAATCAAAAATTAAAATATTCTTTTTTTGTTACACATCAGCTCAACTATGACCCACCCGAACGGCCACGTTAGCAATTTCTGACGTGGCAAAACCCAATTGAATGGAAGTTGAAAAAATTAATAGTTCAATCATCTAATTGATAAATTGAAAGATGGATCACTGAATTGGAATATGGTCCATAGTTTAAGGTAGTAATTTATATTTAAGCCTAATATTATTATCATGATAACATTGTTAAGTTAGATGATGTTTGTTTGTGTCTGAATACCTCTTAATTCACTTGCCTCTGATTCAGTTAGAGATAAATTTTGTTTGGTAAAAATCTTTTTGTCTCTTAATGCTTCTTAACCGTTAAGACAGAAACTCAAATCTTAACTATTAAGAGTTGTCTTTTAATAGTTTATTTAAAATTTATAGACAAAAATAGTTTTAATAAATATTGTACTCCTTCAATTTTAAATTTTAAGATTATTCAAATAAAAATTTTAAATAACTCAGAGGGTTAAAATGGTAAAATAGTGTCATTCAGATGTTTTACACCTTTTAGTTATCAAATAATTTTTTAGATTCAGATGTTATTTCATTTAGATATCTAATTTATTAAGATATATTAATAATTCAGATCTTAATTACTCAATTTTATAATAAAACCATCTTAATCATACTAAATTTGAAATTCTTTATTTTCTCATAAACTACCTATATGACATGTTACTATTAGATGATACAAAATACTAGTTCAATATGTCATCCTTATATAATTTATGCACTTTATTTATTTATTAATAATAGTATTAAATAAGATATTATCATGAAGTTTGTCATCATAATTTTATTATTACATTACTATTTTTTTTAAAAATAATTTATTTTTAAGGATAAATATCCAATAAAAATACATTCATAATATTTATATTGTCTTTTTTAATATAAGACTCTTTTTTATAGGACTGAGGGAGTAATACTTTTTCACAATATAGCTGATTATATTCGACTATGAGAACGGATCTAAAGCATATCTCTTAAATAACATACATTTCTTAAATAACATACTTTTATTAAAATTACATCATTTTGGAGATTCTTTTAAAAGATAAATAATACTATTAAAAGAGAGTTGTCCCAATTTATTTCCTTTAATTTACAAATGTAAATAATGCCAGCCGGGATCCCACTTGTCTTTTAAAAGAATCTCTAAAACGACGTAGTTCTAATAAAGATATGTTATTTAAGAGATGTATCTTATTTAAGAGGTATATTTTAGACTCATCCTCGTCAGACTATTTCCAAACCTTACGCCGACTTTGTTTGAACTCTTAAGCCATGTTTGTTTGTAATAATTACAATCTCGGGACTATATTACTATGGATTATATCCAAGATTAATAACCATGAGATTAAATAGCTAGTCACATGCTTGATTAAAATAGAATTATTTATAAAATAATTTAAAATAATCTTTTATTTTGTCTCATTTGGACTAGCCTTATTTTACACATTAAATAATTTGTACTTTATAACAACTTACATAAAATAAGACACGACTATTAAATGGTGGACATTCAGAACTAGTAGACAGTTTACTTTTGTTATAAAAACTTTTTATGTATCAACACAACTATAAGTGGTGGACTAGACCTGGCAATATAAGTAGTTAACTGTTGGGTCAAACCATATTAACTGGAACCAAATGGGTCGGTTAACCATTTTTATTTATTCAGGTCGGTTATGGTTTGGACCCATATTTATTCAGGTCGGTTATGGTTCTGAACCAGTTAACCATTTTTCGACCCATATTTATATAACACTTTTTAATTTAAATTGTGCACTTTATTTCCTAATTTATTTCTCCCGTTGAGTGTTATACTATTATATTGTTATACAATAATACACCCCACTACCCCACCCCCATCCCACCACAACCCACCCCTACCCCCACCCCCACCCCACCCCACCCCACCCCACCCCCACCACACCCCCACCCCACCCCAACCCAACCCAACCTCAACCTCACCCCCAACCCCACCCCAACCGCACCCCAACCTCAACTTACCCCTACCCCCACCTCAACCTCACCCATCACTCCACCCCACCCCACGCTACCCACCCTACCCACCCACCTTACCCACCCTATCCACCCACCTACCCTACCCTACTACCTACCCTACCTATCCTACCACCTACCCTACCTACGCACCCCACCCTACCCTACCACCCACCTTACCACCCAACCACCTACCCACCCCACCCTACCACCTACCCTACATACCTACCATACCCTACCATTTACCCTACCCACCCCACCCACCCACCCTACCTTACCCTACCACCTACCCTACCCTACTACCTACCCACCCACCCTATCCACCCACTTACCTACCCTACCCTACCCTATCCTAGCCTAGCCTACCTACCCTACCCTACCCTACCCACCCACCATAACCTATCCACCTACCCTACCCTACCCTACTACCTACCCTACCACCTACCCTACCTACCCACCCCACGCTACCCACCCTACTCTACCACCCACCCTACCACATACCCTACCTACCCACCCCACCCTACCACCTACCCTACCTACCCACCCTACCCTACCCTACCACCTACCTTACCTACCCACCCCACCCTATCCACCCACCCACCCACCCTACCCTATCCTACCACCTATCCTACCCTACCCTACCCACCCACCTACCCTACCCTACTACCTATCCACCCACCATATCCTACCCACCCACCCACTCACCTACCCTACCCACCCACCCCACGCCACCCCACCCACCCATCCACCCTACCCACTCACTCTACCCACCCACCCACCTTACCCCCTCCCCCACCCCCACCCCACCCCCTACTCAACCCCCACTAAAAAAAATAATATTATGTGATTATGTAAAAAAATAATATTATGTAAAAAATAATAATATTACCCCACCCCACCCTACCCCACTCCACCCCCTACCTCACCCACCCGACCCACGAAAAAAAATAATATTTTGTTACTGTTTTCACTCTTTACTTATGATAGATTATATAATAAAATTATCTCAAGCACAAATTATAATTAAATACTATTATATTTTAGTTATTTATTTATGATACAATCACAATATAAAAAATATATAATATTATAACAACTAATACAAATAAATATTTACATGAAACATCTTAAAATGGTTAATATGGTTAATATGGTTTTTAACCATAACCATATGGTTCCAGCCCACATTATCCATATTAAAAATGGTTAATATGGTTTTAGTTTTTAAATGGTTGGTTAACCATATTTTAAAAACCAAAACCAACCCATAACCATATTTTGCCAGGTCTATGGTGGACATTAAGGGATGTAAATAAATTGAGTCGAATCGAATATTAAGTTGTTCATATTTAATTTATTAAATTTATTTAGTATAAAATTAGATTTGATTGAGTCTTATTTAACTATCGAGTCGGGCACGATATTTATCAAACTTTAAAATTTACTCATATTTGAATCATTTATATTTCGAGTCGAGTTCGAATCAAACTTTTAGTCGAACTATTTGCTTATTTTAGTGTCTCAGTAGACATCCAGACAACTTACTCCTGCTATAAAAAATTTTATGTACCAAAAAAAGATAAAGATAAGACATGACACCCTACAAACATTAGTTTAGAATAAACGCCATGCTCCATCCTTTTAACATGTTATAAAATCCAAAAATTCTATAGAATAAATCAAATAACATTTCCCAACCGTTGCTTTGATATATCACGCTGAAAGTAATAGATTTGTGTTTGATAAATAGACTGTTCTTGTAGATTTATTTTTCCACAAAAGAAAAGGCATCCGAGTATTTATTCTTTGCAAAATTCTAATATTCCATTTGAATTTTTATGATTTTTTTTGGACAATGATATATATATATATATATATATATATATATATATATATATATATATATATATATATATATATATATACGGGAAGGATCAAGAGCATAATCCTTAAATAGCATAACGCCTTAAATAGCATAATTTTATCAAAACGACGTAGTTTTGATAAGACGCGGCGACGGTTTGGTCATACAACTGTCGTCTATGCTTTTAGCGACGGACAACATATAATGTCACTAAAAGTATAGACAACGGTTGTATGACCAAACTATCGCCGGGTTCGTCGCTAAAGAGGGGTGAGCTCGAGTGAGTTAAATAAGGGGTGAGCTTAAGATCCGGACCGTATATATATATATATATATATATATATATATATATATATATATATATATATATATATATATATATATATATATATACACACACACACACACACCACTTCAGAAATTTCACGTATGGAGATTAGATGTATATGTTCCATCAAAGGACTTGTAGAATTTTCTTTTAATTTTTACAAAAAAACGTCTCTGCCACTAAATATGGATTTGATGTTATTATGGGAATTTTACATTTTTTTCCCGGGAATTTAATTACTCCTCCGGTAAAAACCGACTTAGTTTGATTTTCAGTCAAATTAACTGTTTTTATGATTAAAATTTATAATATTTTCTTATAAATATAGGTGAAAACCCTATAACATTTATAAATATAACATTGTATTGTTACGTCATAATAATAATAATAATAATAATAATAATAATAATAATACGTTTATAAGAAATATTTGCAATTTTCACAAGTCAAGAGAGCATCAACTCCACAAAAACTTGCTCCTTTACATTGATACTAGATGACATTAAAAACTAAAAAGTTAAGTTATATTTTGTAAATTTAAGGGAAAATTGTCTTGTCTGGCTAGATAATAACACCAGTACCCGGGCTTTTGCTGTGACCAAAATTGTTGTTATTCGGATAAAAGGCTCTGCAAAGTTCCTCATATTTCTCCACATCAAACTTGTGACTCTTCATCAGCTTTGCTTGCTTCACCTTGAACCTACGCTGAAAATACCCTTCAAAACTAGGCTCTTTCGATGTCCTAAGGAAAAACCCATAAGCAAGAGCAAAGTGGAGTGAGGTCACAAAAAAGCAAATGGGCTCCATAACATCCCAACTCAGCTCCCAGAAAGTTAGCCTCATGAACCCCACAGTTTGGACTACCATGAAGCCCAGCCCACAGTAGAGTTCGCGTCGGACAAGTGACTCGGCTTTATTGTCTATTTGGGCCTTTTGGTTCTTCATTTGTTCTAGTTCTTCCTTTCTGGGGTCATCTGGGGTGGCTATGGATTCATAAATTAGTTTCTCCATTGATTTGGCCACCTAATCACGTGTTCACAAGAAAAAGTTACTAACACATAATAAAAACTTATCCTCTAATTTTTCCTCAAACCAATTATTGTAGATCATAGGCAGGTTCCATTTACATAAATAGTAAATGAGACACAATATATAAATCTATTATAAATACCGACAAAATGTACATTGAAAGCTCTTGCATTAAATGATTGTACATCTTATTTTTCAATTTGTAATACTACTCATTTTTAAAATTAATTTATTTTTTTTGTAACAATACAGCGTACTTTTTATAATTTTACACGAGATACGATATTAATTATTCTCGTTACAATTCAGAAAATATTGTATCGCTGAACGGTTCTTTCCAATTATGATGAATGCGCGCGAAATTATTTATTTATTATTTCAAATTATTACGTAGCGTTATTTTACGTATACAAGTCAACCTATTTAACAAATTTAGGTGTTCTTTTTATTATTATTATACATAGGACCATTATTTACTATAACAGTTGTTTATTGGAATTTTTATTCAAATATAAATGTGCTCAAATACTAATATTTTAATTATTCTCATGTAAAGAGTTCATTATACTAATATTTTAATTATAACAATAATTAGGCGTTTGATAATGTTAAAACAAAATTTTATTGTTCTAATTTAGTGATTATGTATTTATATATTGATCTATTCAAGTAATAATAAAATTTTACTTAAGCTAGAATGGTATACTCATATAGTTTAATACTAATAAAATAGCTAGATATTGTTCATAGTTAATACTTTAAATTATAATTAAACATTAATTAAATAAATATATAAAATAAGAGATGATGATAAAGATTTTATTATGGTAATAAGACTGGGTGGAAAGAATTTAGAAATCCAATAAATAATAAAATAAAGTGGTTGAGTGAATCTTTCTCTATATTTTTTTATATATATTTTTAATGATATTATAATAAATTATTTTCCTAAATACTCAGATTGAATGACCAAAGTATAATAATTTTTTTAATTTTCTATATATAGATAGATATATCAATAGTTCTTTCAATCTATTAAAAATTTGTTACATTTAAATATCAATTTATAAAGATAATCGTCTAAAAATTCCTCTGCTGGAAATTAAAACCCGCAAATTACGCATAATAAATTCATGACTTCAATATTTTTCCCCACGATCGTCGTGACAACTGACAAATTGTAAGAATATTTACAGTTGAAATTACCTGATCGGGCCGGAGAAACACCATTTTCCCCAACACGATGACGTTTCCGGCCTCATCCAACATTTTCGCATTCTCCAAACCTTGCTCACGGTTTTCACACACCTCACAGCAAATCTTAACGAACTCGGAGTAAGAAATCGAGTTCGCCGGAATCTCCTTCAATGCCGATCGGAGCTTCCCCAGTTGCGACGACCTGAGAATCTTCTTCAGGTCATGGACGGATATTCCGTCCGCCGTAGCATTCACCGGAGAGATCAGTCCGTCGAACTGGATACGATCTCCGGCAATGCTATTTGGCCACAACTTTTCCCTCAGCTTGTCACCGACCGGAATCGAGAGGAATTCCGGCAGCCTCGCCGACTGGTTGATTGAACGCCGGTGGAAAAACCGGCTGAGGAAACCTTTGCCAGCCGATTCCATGACAAGCTCGCGACTGAAGTTTGTTTTGGCTGCATTTTGGATCGAAATGGCGGGCGGTGAATCTCTGTTTCTGTTGAACAGGCGCTTTGCGATTGTTCTTCGTAGCGCCATTGTTGAACAGAGTTGAGAGAAAATTGATTTAGATAGGGGATTTTTAGAGAGAGAAAGGAGGGAGAGGTCCGGTGAACTCGTTTGAGTGGCAGTGGGGTTTATATACTAGTCATGCGAGGAAGAAGGTAGATGGAGAAGAATCTTTTAAATTTATCGCGAGTTGTCGTTATTTTAATTCAGATTTTAGAAGAGAACATAAATATTAGTTATTCCCTTATAAAATTAGAGATTCGTAGCTAATATTAATAGCATTTACAACCGTTTTCTTTCTTAATTTTAAAGAATATATCAATAAATTATTATTTTAAAATTTTCTTATCTTTATTTAACATTATTGTCACGTAATTTTTTTACTACTTTATTCTTAAATTATAAAAATAATATTAACATATTTTTAAAAAATTAATTTCAAACGTATTCAAATTTAAAATTGATATAAATTTATTTAATTTATGTCCATATAATTATAAATATTACTATAAAAGTACTATTAATTATAAAATTTATTATTTTCAAATTTTAAATTAAATGAATCATATTAATTTTAAATTTAAAAAATATCACAAATTAACTTTTTAAAAATTAATATTTATCTTATGTACATTTGCAGCTACAATCCATTCAATACTCACTCCATAAAGAACTTAAAATTTAAAATAAAATAAAAGTTATTTTACAGTAGAATACAATTGATAAATTATACTCTCTTTTATAAATTACAAGATTATTATTAATTTTTATAAGACAATTTGATGCATTCTCAAACTTAGTAATTTTGTTAAGAATTGAAAAAATAATAAATTTTATAAGTAATAGTTTTTTTTTCTAAATAAGTTACAATATGTATTGATTAAATTTATATTAATTTTAAATTTTAAAATATTACATACTTACTTCAAAAAAGATTAATAAATTAATAGCGATTTTATAATTAAAAATAAGATGTTGTAGTATATTACATCTATCAGAAGTTTTAACACATAAAGCCAATATAAAGGTCAAATAGTTACAACGGTCAAAACATGCTTTGACTGTTGAAACTTTAAATTTAACTTTCAAATTTCAAATTTCATTATTTAAGGAATCAATATAAGCAACATGTTGAGTACATAGTGAAAAAATTAAATCTTTATCATGTATATGACCCATTGACACTGCAAAATAGGGATATAGATAAGAAAACTATTGTGGACGCTATAAGAGTATATTTAAGAACATAATTTATTTTTAAAAATCGTTATTTTATAAATGTATTTCTAATTTTAGAACATGAATAAACGACGTTGTTTTTATACGATATTCCCTCATTTCCTTAATATAAGTTGTTTTAGAGTTGTTCACAAGTATTAAGAAAATGATTGTATAACATTAAATAAAATATCAAATGTCCATATTGTCCTTGTATTGAAAAAAGATAGTGTTATTTATTAGATAAAAAATAATGAGAGAACCAAAATTGTATTTATTACTTGGGGTAATTCACACAATTATATGCATTATTCCCTACATCCATTTGCCATATTTAAAATGTAACTCATAAGTTATTTAGTTGAAAAAATTAAAAAAAAAATTCTTAATATTACTCTCTTAAAATCTATCAAAAATATAAAAGAAAAATAATTAATATTTAAAGTAAAGATAATATGAAAAATTAAGTTAGTGTTATTTCTTTTAAATTTACAAATGAATTATAAATAAATCACACTATTAAAAAAGACAAATAAAAAGAAACAAATGATATAACTAAAATGCTAAAAGAAGGTGGTGTTTGGCCGTGGACGGATCTAAATTATACTTCTTAAATAACATAATTTATTAAAATTACGTCGTTTTGGAGATTCTTTTAAAAAATAAGTAGGATCGTATGTGGCATTTTTGTAAATATAAAAAAAAAGCAAGTAAAATCACTCTCTTTTAATATTATTTTATTTTTTTAATAGCATTTTCAAAACGACGTAATTTTAATAAATATACGCTATTTAAGAGACTTATGATATTTAAGGGTGTAAATGAATCGACTCGAGTCGAGCAGAGTATTGAGTTGCTTAGATTTGGTTCACAAAATTTATCGAGTATAAAATAAGTTTTGATTGAGGCTCATTTAGCTACCGATTTAAGCACGATCTCGAATCGAGCTCGAGCAGTTTGAACTTTTCGAACGAATATAATTCGAGTATCAATATAAAATTACAATTTAAGAAGGTTCGAGTAATTTATCGAACTTTAAAATTTGCTCATATTTGACTCATTTATATTTCGAGTCGAGTTCGAATCGAACTTTTAATCGAATGAAAATGAATCGAGTCTAAAATATTTATTTATTTTATAATTTTAATGATATTTAAGAGGTATCCTTTATATTCGTCGTCCTCTGACAATTGAAAAAAAAGGCCGAGGAAAAAAAATGTTCAATTTGGAGAATATTACCGTGTTTGATTAGGACGGGGCGGACATCATGTTTTCGGAATTAGAATTTAGAAGCATGTTTTTGCAAGACGAAAATATCCTTCTTTTACGTGCCATCTCATTAAATGTTAAATCGGGATATATATTGCGACAAATTTAAGCTAAATTATAATTACGAAATTTAACAATACATCAAATTAGTATTTCATCCGTCTCATGATAAAAATTCTTATTATTATTTTGAGTAGTTTCATGTTAATTATCCATTTTTCTTTAATAACTAAATTTTTACACATATTTTTCTATTATACCCATAGCATTAAATATCTCATACTTTTCTTATTTTAATTCTCTCTTCATATTTAATGATATTATTATGAACAATTTTGTCATTTCATTCATCTTCTTAATATGCGTGAAAAGTTTATCAAGACTTTTATCATGGGACGGAGGAAATAATAATTATAAAAAAAATTATATATGTATTATATATCTTTTTAAAAAATTATTGATAAGACGATCAAAAAAATGGACGTATATCATTTTCTTTAAATGTTTTTCGGTTGATAAAAATGCATTCTGAAAAAATAGGATAAAACAATTACTAAGAAGGGTCCACAATTTTGTGTTTACTAACCTTTTCTTACTAGAGATAAGATCATGTTTGGCATGCATGCATTTTGGTGTATACATTTAAGGGGTACAATACAAGTCTTCTTCTTGGGGAGTAGTCGCGTAGGTGAGGGGTTGACTAAAAATACATATTATGTATAAAAGACAGAAAATATAATATAAAAAAAACAAAAAAACATAAATGAAATTCTATCAATTTCATAAAACTTGCTTTATTTTGACTGATATAAATGACACTTTATCCATTTTATAAATATAGTTTATTTTGACTTTTAAAATAAATTTACACAAATTAAAATGCAAAACTATTGTGCGTTTATTTAAGTTTTGAAAAATAATAAATTATATACTTCCTTATTATTTAAATTCCCCCATTAAAGCGGTACAAATACAAGTTTTCTTGGGGAAAGGCCACGTAGGCAAGTGACGTATACTTAAGAAGGGATGAGAGGCGACCATGGCTCTTCCTCTATCCTATCCTATCCTATCCTATCCCTACGCATACAATACCCATTTATAATTTGTACATAATTTTTTTTGTTAATATTGATATTTTTCCCTCCGTTATACTATAAATATTTTTAATAGTGTATTCATGTTTTGAGAATATTAATTTATATGGTATTATACCATATAATCATAATAATAATAATTGCTATTATGGTGATGTGATGAATTATAAAAATTGTTATTGATGATTTGTAAGTTTTGTAGAAAGATTTAGATTTTTCCGGATATCTATTTTAAAGGAAAATTAAGTATTGCGATGGTGTGGTAAATTATGATAATTGTTATGCGTGATAGTAAGTTATTTTAGGTTATAAAAAGTCTTTAGGTAATGTAGTATTTTTCGAATTTTAATTTAATTTTTCGTTACGTCGTGCTTTCAGGCACGGACAATTACTAGTTAATTTGCATGGTATTATACCTAAAATAATATTTTAAAAATTGTTTCTGAGTTTCAACGCATATCAAAGTCTAATTTTCAAAACACATATTGCACTACAATAAAATGGCTTAACAACGACCAATAATATCTGAGACCGCAGTATTTGGTCACTAATGCTATGAATAGCGACCGGAAATGAAACTAGTCGATGATATATTTTTTCCTCCATAAAATTGGCAAGAAATTGGCGTCGTAGTTGGCGGGAAGACTAATTGCGACGGAATGCTAATAGCTACCGCAAATTGGATGTTGAAATATCCACATCAATTCATATTAGCGATCGCATACGGTTGCAGAAATCGATCGATGATCGTTTTTCATCACATCAGTTACCGCAAAGAAAAAAAAGAGGAGGAGGAAATAAAAGAAAGAAGAAATAAACAGGTGAATATGCATGTGAGTTTTTTTCTCTATTAAATGTGCTTCTGTTTTTTTGATACATTTATTACAAGTTCTGGGTAATTAACTCATTACTATTTGTGAGTATATATATAGGTTGGTGAAAGATTTTATTTTGTTTTTTGAATGGTGTTAAAGTAAGTGTTGGTAGTCCCAAACTGATTTCCTATATTATAAATTTGGTTAAGAATTGAGGAAATGTTATTCTAGGGTTGTATCTGAAGCTAATTTGAGTGCCAATTTTCATTAGTTGTGGGTATATGGGGTTGAATTTGAATGTTTAGTCAATTAGGTATAGATTGTCTTAGAATACCGAGTAGAGATGTATAAAGAAGATGAGATTGGCCAGATCAGAGGGAGATATATAGATAAATGAAAAATGGAAGTGGTTAGCATGAAGTTTATTTGTAGGTAACTTGGTCAATAGAGTACTGACACGCAGGCAAGACTCTATGTGTGTCAGCATTCTATTGACCAATTAATCAACTTATCCAAAAAATAAACTTCATGCCAACCGGATCCATAAAAAACTCATTGATGCACTACTAGAAAAATAAGAATACGTGACGGAACTTTGTGATAGTTTTTAAAAACAATCACAAAAGATAGTAATATTTGATGAACTTTTTAAGCAATCACAAAATAATAGTATATATGATGGCTCTTAGTGATGACTAATTTTGCCATCAATGCATTATACTTGTGACGGTCGTGTCAATCACCAAACTTTCTTTTTGTGATGGACTAAGTCATCACTTATAGATAAATCCTTTTTGTGATTGCATTTAAGCTATCACTAATATTTTAATGTAAGAAATAATAAAAATAATATTTTATGACGGTCATGACAATCATTAAAAAAAAAAATTTGTGACGACTTTTATTTGTAATTACAAAAAAAGGTATTTTGTGATTGAATTTTTAAGTCATCACAAAATAATAAAATATATGATGGCTCTCAGTGATGGCTAATTTTACCATCATTATAGAGTATTTGTGACTGTCATTACAATCACAAAATCTTATGTGAAAGTAATTTTGTTTAATAAGTCAACTCACATATATTTCCTTTTATATTTTATTTTAAAATTATAATCATGATCTGGGCTTTGGTGTAGTGGTAATACTCGTTATTTAGTTCGCAAATGGGGGAAGGGTTCGAATCCTACAAGTATCATTTGATACAATTAATATATTGAAATAAATTATCCGTAAATAGAGATTCACGTACTTACCTTTGATCCCTAAAATTTTATTTTTTTGTGATGACTTTAACAATCACAATAGCTTACATGTTAATGTGATTGTATTAATCATCACAAAAGCACTAAGAGTTTGCGTGATTGCCAAAATCATCACGTAAAACTTTTTATAATGGGTGTATACAAGATGGCCATTATGATGCTTAAAGCCATCACGTAAACCTTTCGTGATGGTTTTTCTGATTTTTGTAATGAATTTTGGCCATCACAAATGACCATTTTTTCAGTAGTGATGGCGGATATTGTTGTCTCATGATTGCAATTTAAGTTGAAATTATCTTAGGGGGACCAGGAATTCCAACCGATCGCTAGACCGGTCCAAATTTTTTGTTTTTATTTTGATTTTAAAAAATGTATAGTATTTTTTCTAATTGAATTTTTTACAAAATTCAGTGATTTTGGTGTAATTTATATACATATAAAAAATAATGTTGTACAGTCTATGCAATACTGTTTTTTATATGTATCCAAATTATACCTAAATCACTGAATTCTGTTAAAATTTCATACGTAAAAAATACGATACATTTTTTGAGAATCAAAGCAAAAAAAAAAATAATATATTTTTTTCAGACCGATCGAAATTTCCGGTCAGTGTAGAAGGACTATTTAAATTGAGAAGTTAGAACTTTGTTAAGGTGATGTTTCTTGAGAAATGACAATGCACCCATCTAGTTAGGTGCTTATATGTTGAATTTTTTACATTTGGGTTGTTTCTAAGCGGTAGTTTATGTCATTGTTATCGTTGTTGTGATGTTTTTTTTGACATATGACAAATATCATTGTTGAGAAGAAAGAAGAATGAAGAATGAAGAATGAAGAATGAAGAGATCTAGAAGAGAGGAGCGACGCCACCGACCACCCCACGCCGCCCCATTTGCTTCAATATACAAGTATGTATTTCTTGATGAATTGTGAAATCTTGATGAATTGTGAAATTATTTTATGTTCAGTGGTGTGTTTGATATAACTTTTATTACGGGATATTTATTTTTATTCTTGTTTTTGTTGGATTTGATTTGATTTTTGCCTGATGATTGAATAATTCTAGGGCGACCGGACCTCTCTTTCTTCTTCTTCTTTTTTCTTTTCAAAAAAATTTATAATATTTGTTTTAACTCAAATTTTGAGTTTAGAGTTAAGGGTTTAGTGTTTAGGGAGTCGAAAGAACAAAAATTGGACTAATTTTTTACAGAATTCAGTGATTTAGATGTAATTTGGATACATGTAAAAAATAGAATTTAGAATTTAAGGTTTAATATTTTAGGTTTTAGGGTTTAGAATTTAGGGTTTAGAGGTTAAGATTTAGGAAGTAAAAAGAAAAAAGAAAAGGGCCGGTCGCAAGTCTCGGTCGCCTTAAAAGGACTATATGATGATTATTACGTTTTACATAATGAATTTGGAATATTCACCTATTTGGGTTGGGGAAAGTGATTTTTACTTTTATTCTCATTTTTCTTGGATTGGATTTGATTTTTGTCTAATGATGATTATTAGTTTTACATAATGACTTTGAAATTCACATATTGTATTGCCAGTCCAGTCTTACGAATAAATGCATTCTCATTACTTAATCTAAAGAAACTTGACCTATCATTTTTATGTATATATTATGTTATTCTGCAACTTTCAATATTCTCAAATCAATTTGGAGATACAATTAATTAGCAACTTCCTTTTCAATGTCTTTGTAGTAGCATTCAGCTAAAAACAATTTGGACATGAGCGATAATATATTTATATATATAAATTTTATTAATTACTAATAATATATATTTATATATATTAATTACGTTACTAGGTCAATAACGAGTTCGACCACTGGTTGAACTAGTGATCTATTCGCTCTGTAACTTTTTCAGTTCGATGAATTAAACGTATGATTTTGTATAGTTGTGTTTTTGAATTTTTATTAATTTGGGCGCAACCATTCTATCAAATTTAACTTCCTAATTTTGTGCCAAACAATGTGATAAATCTTGTATGATTGATATTGATAGGGACATTGGCAGCATCTGAACAAATTTATTAGAAAATTGATATTTTCACAATATAACAACTGTGAAAATCGTCGCTATGGGATCTATAGTGATGGTTTTCATGTAAAAAATATTATTTTCTATTGTGAATTTATCAATTTCCTATTATTATTATATCGAGTACACACATGTTACATGTATTACCTTAATTCATTCTTAATACTTATTATGTATGTTCTGAATTATAAGATTAATATTACATTTTTTTAAATTTAATTTTAGATATTTTAAAATTTAAAATTGATATAATTTATTTAAATTTTGAAAATAATAAATCTTATAATTAGTAGTACTTTTAAATTAGTTCATTATATTCATAATTGTTTTAATATAAACTAAATTAATTCATGTCAATTCTAAATTTTAAAATGTTTGAAAATAACTTTTAAAAAATTAACATTGATCTTATAATTCGGAACAGATGGAGTATTATTCTATATTGACATAGTTTTTTTTTTAATGTTTTAGATATGATGTAAAACTTAAGTATTGTGTTAATTTATATTATCATTAATAAAAAGAGTACCATTTTTTTTCAAAATAAATGCAACATCATGATAGGCAAAATGGAAAAACAAGAAAGAAGAGATTTCTTTTGTCATTTTATTTCTTTATGTGACATTTAAATTAATAAATGCTTGAATTTATGGCATGGTTTCTATCTCCCCTCTCAGTCTGTCTAATGGATGGATAGAAATTTAAGCTCAATTATAACAAATTTGCTTTAAATTGTTTTAAATTTAAATTTAAGCTCACTTTATCTTCCCAAGTTTTAAATTGTTTGCTTCCACAAATGTGTGGAATATCTTGTACGTTTCAAATAAACGTATGTAACTATAAGTTTTGGCAAAATATATAATAATAAGAATTATAACTATATATATATATATATATATATTAAATTACAGTACATAACATCATTGCATGACATTTGTTATTCCCAAATTACAACATATGTCCTATATATTTAATGTGCTCATCCATTACTTTGATTTTCACTTGTTCTATATAATTACATCGGTTTTTGAATTTTATAATATTATACCTTTTATAATATTATATCATACATATATATCAGTTCCAACATTACTAACCGTGACAACCCAATAAATTTATTTTTTGGAATTTTACAGTATTATATACCATTTATAATCTTATACCATACATTATATCATACATATATATAATCTCACACTAATATATTTATTAATCCCCAAAATCTACTACTTTTCTAAACCGTTACTAATTTAATTATGTTAAAACATAATTATTATATCCTAAAATCACTACTTTTCAAATATTATATCATTCATAATTATACCATACATTATATCATGCGTGTATGGTATAATATTATAATACACGTACCTATCTAAACTGTGCGGATATTATCATTACTAATTTAATTATATTACAATATAATCTCTGTAGCAGATTCGGTGCTCACGTATATAAATATTTCATAATACAAAAATCCTATCTCTCCAAGATACACAGTATCCCATAACAGATAGTAGTTCCCGTTAGAATAATCTCTGTGTTTGGATATCCTCATTTGTATAAATAGGTTTATATCTTATGTATATTCCTTTCATATTCATAGTTACCATATATCTGACATTCACAGTATAAATGATAAGATTGTTCTTGGAACTGAGGAGCGACCTCAATGCTTACAGAACTCCCAAAGTCATTCAACACTCTCATTCAGATGTATAGTTCATATGAATATGGTATTAAATCAGTATTATCCTCTAAAACATCTAATAATGTAAATACAAAGCAAAAGATGTATCAAAAGATTATAATATATTACATAACTTTAAATTCAGTTACAAAATTCTCAGTATCTTGTTCTTATTACTACAAAGTCTTATAAGACTTGAAATTACATAAACAACAAGATGATACTACTTTAAACACGGTCTCTTTCCATTGTTCGTCCCTGAAGTTCCGGGATTACCATCTAAAACTTTCTTGAGCAAATTTTGATTTCTACTCTTTGATTTTGATCTTTCTATTTTTGGGGCTTCCTATGGTGTGTATTGTGAGTGTTTAGGTTACAGAAATTCGTAGGTTTTGAGTTAAGAAGGGCTGCTATTTATAGAGTTTTGCAAGTTAGGGTTATTAGGTCCTTTTTCAACTTTTGCCTCCACAAATACCCTAGCTTGTGTACTTGTACTACTGGGGATCAGATGGTTAGCCATCTGATTGTATTGGGGGCATGTGGTGGTCTATTGGCTCATGCTTGTATACTTATTCAAGTAGTTCAATTAATTAGTAAGCTTAATCTTGATTTAATTCACACTAATTGGTATTAGGTGTGACGCCCCCAAAATAGGTATACACAACCCATTCTGAGTCGCCAAATACATGGTATATAACTCAAATACAAACTTAATTTATACAATTATCAACTATCGTATAAAATAAGACAACACGTAAGCTGGGAGTTTTAACATGAATATTGTCTCGTAGACAATATTCAAACTCAAATGAAGTCCTCATTACAATTATTATCACATTATTTTATAAAATGGTGAGGACTACTAGAACAACCATCTTGGACTGTCACTCCATTCCCCGACTAGTCCCAGTTATATTCTCATTTCCTGAAGAGAACAATGAAAAAAAATGGTAAAGAACATTATGACTAAGATAATGCAGAATAAATTATCCTTAGCCTTCAACAGTGTAAAACTGATAGAATACAATAGACAATAAGTTTAACTGTAGCAGAACAAGTAATCCATTAGAAGAGTCAAGTAGAACATGATGTCTACTATCTTCTATGATTTAAAAGTTCATCTTCAATATTTTATCGTTGTAACACAACTCAATAAATAATCCACATCATTGAATTATCCATGCACTACGGGCCAAGGATATTTGTTAGTATCACATCCACGAATTATCTATGTACTACGGGCCAAGGATATTCGTTATTATCACCAATGGTTATGATCATGCCAACAACTGTCCATCAATGCACTACGGGCCAACGATGACTTTTACCACATTATTTGTAACATTACAGGTCATGATTATACCGATACATAATTCCTGGTCATTATCATACCAATAATAGTCTATCTATGCACTACGGGTCAAAGATGACTTTCATCACAATTTAAGAATGAGGATGATGACAATGATATAAGAATTCAATTAAGTGAGAGCAATGACAAATTTTAAAGATTTATAATTCAATTTATCTAGAGTTCAAGTATGTCTAAATTGTCAACATGATAACTGCTTTATGGAGTAAAATTCAAGAATAATATTCATGTATCAAAAATAATTTGGATAGAAAAGAAATCAATTTTTGTCGTGAATAGTACCTCGGGTGAATAGTACTTCGTAAATAGTATCCCGTGAATAGTACTGTATGTATGAATAGTACCGTATATATGAATAATGTTGTATGGATGAATAGTACCCATGAATAGTACTCCGGCATGAAAAGATTAAAATTTAACAAGAATGTCCAGAAAAATATTTAAGTGAAACGATACTAGATGAAGCGCAAATTTCAAGGATATTCTACTAATTTCAAGGAATATAGAAGCAATACTTATCAAAATAAGTGTAGATTTAAGAATATGAAACGAAGTAATATTACTTACATACTACAGAGTATGGAAAAAAATATTATTTCTTACAAATATTGAATAAAATAATATCCCCTACCTTAAAAGGAGAGTACTTCTGACTGGTATAGCGGGGATATTCTTGAAGAAAACTTGTACTATTTTTTACACTCAAAGCTTCTTTAAACTCAAAAGAAATACGCTCAATATTATAGAAGAAGAATTCTCTGATTCTGGTGTGATTTTTATTTCTAAACTAAGCATCCTATTTATAGGAGAATGGCAGGGTACTATTTAAAAAGAAAAATCACGAACTTCACAGTAAGGAATCACGGACGAAGAAAAATCGACGAAAATTCACGTGATTTTTACTATGCAAACACTATGCAATATAAAATAAAAACTAAGATAACTTTCTACCGATGATTTTAAAAACTGAGTAAGTGGGGGTTCATGTAATAAGCCAAATTTATAAAAAAAAATACTTCATGACAAACCCCTTTTATTTATCACAAATCACTTGACTAAACACATTTTTAATCTTTCAACAATTATTCATCATTAATATTATAACTCACAATATTAACAACCAGATCATTCCCAGAAAAAAGGGGGCTTTCCGATAAGGACTTCTCCTTATTGGCGCGCAATTAGATGACCAAACCCCTTTCCTCGACAGAACTTTCTAGACATTGTCAATAATGCAAATAATAATACGAATAATTTTTTCGTCTCATTTATTGATTTAATAACATAAAATATTGTGCAGATGATACTGTGACAATAATTGAATCAATAATATGAGATACTTTGCATCAACTACTATTGTAATAATTGAATAAAACTGAGTGACTTCTCACGCAAGCATTAATAATCAAAGATACTGTACAATACTGTGTGCTACTATGTAACCACGCGTATTACTGTACTTTTATCACCGGGCATTTCAACAGTTAACGGTAAAAGTTTTGTCGTTATTTTTATAAAAAGGTTATTTCTGTCGCTTTCTATATCCGACAGTAATTCCGTTGTGGGGTCCACCAATGATTGTGCCGTCATACGGATATTTCCCTGTAAAAAGAATATTCCCTGACCAAACGAATATTTTATTACAACTAATTACTTAATTTGTAAAATTTATAAACATTACCCACAACTATAACATTAAATCAAATCCACAACTTATTATTCAAAATAATATTTAGAAAAAATTAAATCTTTATTCATAAAAGTTAGGGTCTTACATTAGGGTTTTGTAATTCGTGTTTAGGATAACTTAACGAAGTTATTAATATCTTAATTAAGTATAGAATTCATAACCATGGTTTTAGGATCTCAAATTAGTGTTAGGGTTTTGAAATTAGGGTTAGGATTTCTTATTTAGGGTTAGGGTTTTCCTAATTAGGGTTAGAGTTTTAGAATTAAGGTTTATTACACTAATCTAATTAAAAACTTGGAAGCACAACAAAACATGTTGTCAGTGTAAGCACGACAAAGCACCTTGTCAAAACGAATATACCAATAAGTTCATTGGCGGAAGAAATATTTTAAGCACGACGTTTTTCGGAAAAAAATTTTATTTGACCTAATTCTTTATTTAGAGTATGAAGTACTTTAATACGCATTTAGAACAAAGAAATTTTGTTGATAATCACATAATTTACATATATGAATCTTATTAGGGTTTGGAATATCACATTCACTCCCTCTAATAAGAATTTCATCCTCGAAATTATAGTACAAGCTATAAAAATAAATGTGGGTACTTATCTAGCATTTTACTCTCGAGCTCCCACGTAGCTTATTCGATGTTCTGATTCCTTTAGATTACTTTGACTAAGGATATCACCTTGTTTCGTAACACTTGTTCCCTCCGATCTATGATCTGAATATGAACTTCTTTATAAGATAAATCTTCTTCAATTTTGATAGGCTCGTAGTTTATAACATGTTTATAATCAGGCTTATACGGTCGTATTACGGACACGTGAAACACATTATGGATATTATTTAACTCAGGAGGTAGAGCTACCTCATAGGCTACCTCACATATCCTCCTAAAAATCTGAAATGGGCCAATGAATCTCGGACTCAAATTTCCTTTCTTGCCAAAATGTATCTTGCCCTTCCAAGGGGATACTTTCAAGAATACGTGGCTTTCGAAAGAGAAATTTTGTTGTTGTCTGTGTGGATCAACATATTTCTTCTGTCGATCTTGAGATTTTTCCAATCTTTTGTGAATAATTCGAATTGTCTCAATGGTTTGTTGGACTATCCCAGGTCCTAGCATTTGTCTTTTCCCGACTTCGTCCCGACACCCAACACAAAGGTGTTCCACATTTTCTGTCGTATAAGGCTTTATATGGTGGCATACCTATGCTAGCATAGTAACTTTTGTTGTAGGAAAATTCTACCAAAGGCAACTGATCCTCCCAACTTCCTTTGAAGTCCATAATATAGGTTCTCAACATATCCTTTAATGTCTGAATGGTTCTCTCACTCTGTCCATCTGTTTGTAGGTGATATGATGTACTTATCTCAACTGGGTTCCTAAGTGTTTTTGAAGACTCCTTCAAAAATTTGAAGTGAATCGTGGATCTCGATCTGACACTATAAAGACAGGGACTCCATGTCTATGGATAATTTCATTGATTTATAACTTGGCTAACTGATCTAGGTTAAATGTAACCTTAATAGGTAGGAAATGAGCTGATTTGGTAAGACGGTCAACTATTACCCAAATGGTATTGTGGCATTTCTGTGTAGTAGGAAGGCCTACCACGAAGTCCATTATTATGTGTTCCCACTTCCACTCGTGAATTGATAAGGGTTATAGTAATCCACTCGGCTTTTGATGTTTCAGTTTTAACCCTTTGACACGTGAGACATTTGCTTACGTATTCTTCTATTTCTCATTTCATATTTGACCACCTTTTTAAGACACAATCCCTTATGATTTTTCCCACATGTACTATAAGTTTTAGTCATGTTATTGTTGTTTTTGTTGTTGTTGTAGTAGTTATTTCCCTTTTCCCAGAGTTATTAGAAAAAACGGTATCCCATTTCCTCTTATTATTAATTAAATCTCCCTATACTCCCTTCTCCTTTAAACTTTCCCCCTTATTTTGATTTCTTTTATCTTTGTGAAATTTTATAAGGACCTCATTCTCGTTCTCGGCTACGATAGCTTTTTCAAGACTTTTTAAAAAAGTTTTTACTTGGAATACTGACAATTTACTACGAATCTAGGGTTTCAAACCCTCCTCATACCTTCGGGTCTTCATTGCCTCCTTATCTACTTGATGCGGTACAAACCTAGCCAGTTCATTGAACTTAACTGTATACTGATTGAGATACAGTAAGCTCCCCTTATTTTAATTATAGGAATCGTACCTTTATACGATCCTTTGTTGATTGGGGAAAATAATTCTCAAAGAATAGTTCTTTGAATCTATGCCAAGAAACTATCCCGACTCTTGCGCGAATTTTATTAGTTTCCCACCAATAATTTGCCTCCCCTTTAAGGAAAAAGATTTCAAAGACCGTCTTTTGATTTTCACTGACATTTGTTACAATAAAGAACTTTTCTATTTCAGTAATCCAGGTTTGAGCTTCAACTGGCTCTATAGTTCATTTAAACTCAGGTGAACCAACTAGTTTAAAGTCTTTAAATAATGTGCCCTAGTTTGTTTGTCTACCCTGTACGGCTCCTAAAAGTATGTTAACTAACTGCTGGGTAGGATTTGCTTCCCTATTCTCATTTTCTACTTCTCTTTGGGGTCTTCTTCTTGGTGGCATGATTCTATAATCAAAAGTAAAGACAAGTATATATACAAGTATGAACAATATGCAAAATTTAAACAGGTCTGATGTTTACAAACATAATTTGTATTTCACATACTGAAGATTACATATCCGACTAGTGTTTCATATACTACCACTAGTTAATTACACATCAAAATTATCCTAATACATGCTACTAAAAGTAGATAAACATTTAGATCCCTATAATATATTTAATAACCTCTAGCTTCATCATAAGTGTCTTGGATCATATGGCATACCACTAATCGATCTATGAGGTAATCAGTTTTTCTATCCTCTACCGGATAATTAATCATTCGACTGTCCAGATTTTTAAACGAATTCTGACCCTCGAACAACTTGGTTTAATTGCATTTGTACACCTTGTTTCTCCCTTTGATCACTCTATAGTGATGCCCTCATGCAGCTAGTAACTCCCCTATCAAATTCCAATAAACCTTCTGCTATAAATGACTTGAAGTTGGCATCCTCAATTTTCTCTGTTGACTGTTGTACTATTGTTGTTAGTGCTTCCTCATGATCATCTATCATCATTAACTGACCAGCTACAGGATCCTCATCCTCTTCTGTATCTAGTATTTCCTGTTCATGTTGAAGTTCCTCCTCTTTTGGATCACTATCTGGCTCAAACTCTAACATAGGTGAATTTATCACTATTAGATTGTCATCTGAATCTGAGTTTGCCATCCTACACAAGAAATTTTTACTTTATTTAGATGATGTTACTTTACACAAATGGTTAATAAGCATTTTAGGTTATTTTATGTGTAATTATTATTTTACAGACTCAAAACTATATCTTAAGATACCTCTACCTTAGAGCTATAGTTCACTGCTCTGATACCAAAATGTGACGCCCATAAATTCTCTACACTCTCTGTAGCAGATTCGGTGCTCACGTATATAAATATTTCATAATATATAATTCATATCTCTCCAAAATTTACAGTGTCCCATAACAGATAGTAGTTCCCGTCAGAACAATCTCTGTGTTTGGATACCTTCATTTTGATAAATAGGTTTATATCTTATGTATATTCCTTCCATATTCATAATTCCTATATATCAGACATTCACAGTATAAATGATAAGATTGTTCTTGGAACCGAGGAGCTACCTCAGTACTTACAGAACTCCCAAAGTCATTCAACACCCTCATTCAGATGTATAGTTCATATGAATACTGTATTAAATCAGTACAATCCTCTAAAAAATCTAATAATGTAAATACAACGCAAAACAAGTATTAAAAGACTATAATATATTACAAAACTTTAAATTCAGTTACAACATTCTCAGTATCTTGTTCTTATTACAACAAAGTCTTTTAAGACTTGAAATTACATAAACAACAAGATAATACTAATTTAAACACGATATCTTTTCGTCCCTGAAGTTCCGGGATTACCATCTAAAACTTTCTTGAGCAAATTTTGATTTCTACTCTTTGATTCTGATCTTTCTATTTTTAGGGCTTGCTATGGTGTGTATTATGATTGTTTAGGTTATAAAAATTCATAGGTTTTGTTTTAAGAAGGGCTGTTATTTATAGAGTTTTGCAAGTTAGGGTTTTAAGGTCTTTTTTTCACTTTTGCCTCCATAAACATCCTAACTTGTGTACTTGTACTGCTGGGGATCAGATGGTTAGTCATCTGATTGTATTGGGGCATGTGGTGGTGTGTTGGCTCATGCTTGCACACTTATTCAAGTCGTTCAATTAATTAGTAAGTTTAATCTTGATTTAATTCACACTAATTGGTATTAGTGTTTTGTAATTTGTGTTTAGGATAACTTAACGAAGTTATTAATACCTCAATTAAGTTTAGAATTCATAACCAAGGTTTTAGGATCTCAAATTAGTGTTAGGGTTTTAAAATTAGGGTTATGGTTTCTTAGTTAGGTTTAGGGTTTTCCTAATTAGGGTTAGGGTTTTAAAATTAGGATTTATTACACTAATCTAATTAATAACTTTGAAGCACGACAAAGCATTTTGTCAGTGTGTAACCATGACAAAGCAACTTATCAAAACGAATATCCTAATAAGTTCATTGGCGGAAGAAAAAATTTAAGCACGACTTTTTTTGGAGAAAATTTTTATTTAACATAATTCTTCATTTAGAGTATGAAATATTTAATACGCATTTAGAACAAAGAAATTTCATTGATAATCACATAATTTACATATACGAATTTGATTAGGGTTTGGAATATCACACCAACATAATATTATACAGTTTAAAATATTTAAAATAAAATTAAAATAACAAATAATA
The DNA here is from genome assembly GCA_016801055.1 of Panax notoginseng. Taxonomy (NCBI): domain Eukaryota; kingdom Viridiplantae; phylum Streptophyta; class Magnoliopsida; order Apiales; family Araliaceae; genus Panax; species Panax notoginseng. Next base: position 218,852,761 of record CM029012.1, on the reverse strand, counting down.
TCAATCATAACTTACTATGTTGATTTTATAATCCCCCCTAAATCACTACATTTTCAATCTAAACGGTTTTTATATTATCGTTACTTAATTTTTTAATCCCAAATTAATATTTTAAATTTATAATCTCCTAAATCACTACAAATCTAAACTGTTTTAGTAATGTCAACTGTTATGATTTTATCCTTTCTAATTTAATTAGTATCTCTTAAAATCACTACTTTATGATATTATCATTACTGAGCTATTATCATTACTCTCTGTTATTTAACCTAATTTTCTCCCTATAAATACATACCACCTATTACGCAACAACTCATGCTACAAACATTTATCTTCTTCTTATTATTTTCTGCTAAACATTTATCTTATACTTTACCTATCCCATTATTTAGATGACGACTAGATACGATTTTGTTGATAACATCAGCCCTGTCAAAGAGTCGTGGAATATTAAAGTCAGAATAACTCTACTCTAGGATATGTCAAGCTTCAACAAAGCAAACTACATAAACAGCATCGAGATGGTATTGTTGGATGAAATTGTATATATATATATATATATATATATATATATATATATATATATACACACACACACACACACACACACACACACACACATACGCAACTCCAAATTACAACATCTTAAAATTATAGTATCTTAAATTACAACATCTTACCATATGCATATTATACTTTTATAGGACGACAAAATACAAGCGAGTATCAAAAGGTCACTTTTTACTAAATTTCAGACAACAGTCAAGGAACAAAAAGTTTTTATAATAACCAATTTCATTGTCAGTCAGAACGGTGGTTCTTTCAGAGCTACTCAACATTCATACAAGATTAATTTTCTGTATTCCACCTCACTGCGAAAGTTAGACGAGACTCTCATTCATACAAATTGATTTCAATTTACTCCATACGATCAAATACTATCTACACCGGTTGATGATTCATACTTAGTTGGATAATTATATACTTGGACATGTATTTGCGCACAAAACTTTTATCCAACTCTATGTAACATATGCTACCAAAATTTGATCATCACACAACAATCTACAATCTTCTTATTATATTTTAATTTATTAATTGCACGTATAAATTTATTATTAACAAAATGAATAATCCCATCGCTACGCACGAGTTTGTATCTAGTTTAAATACTAATTTTGAGTTTAAAAGTATATTCAACTAATTTCAAAAAGTATAAATTTATTCTCAATAAAAATCTAAGGCGATTCTATATATATTTTGGTTGGAGGAAGTAATAAAAATTACAACTTGTGATTTTTTTTAATAAAAAAATTACGGATAAAAGAGAAATTTTATTAAAACTTTGAACTCTTGCAAAAGAGTTACAAAACAACTTACAAAACAATACGACAAAATATGACAAAGTATATTTAGTTAATAATATACTATAAATGGGTGAGCCTAGTGATAATAACCGATCATATTATTTTATATATTTTGTTACTCTCTCCGTCTTTTAATATATGTCATTTTAGAGTTATACACAAGTATTAAAGAGATAATTGTATAACATTAAATATAATATCAATTATCTATATATAATACCCTTAAATTACCATAATTACTATATTTATCTTATACTCTCACTCATTTGTAATATTTTTTCGTGAAGGACAATTTTGGAAAGATTGTAGTCAATTATGTAGTAAAATTAATACTCCCTCCATCCCGAATTATCTGATGTTCTAGAGTTCCACACAGATACCAATATGTATGATAAAAATACTAAAATACCCTTATGTGCTGACTTTTTTGTTTTCCAAAAAAATCCCACGTACACCTATGCAACTCTTCGTCTTCCTAAATTTCTTTCCACAAAAACTCTGAAATACTACATACTCCTCAAGACATCATCGTTTTTTTCCTCTTCATCTTCCAAAATTATTTTTCGCCAACAGTCCATGCCGGGAGAGAAGAACAATTGAGATTGGTTTGCACGCCAAAATCCCTGCCGCCAAATCGTCTTTGTGGTATGAACTTGTTGGAGAATTATTTTTCTTTTATTCTTTTCTTCAATCACTTCTATAGTTTTAGCTGAATGAACATGTTGAAGAATTGTCTTTAATTTCATTAATCCATAACTTAAGAATCATTTTGGTAAAATCGTTTCTATTTGATGCATATTATGTCTAGTCTTACTGCATTTTTCCTCTGTTTTCTTACTGCATTTTTTGTGACGCCCCCAAAATAGGTCCATTCTACCCAACCTATTCTGAGTCGCCAAATACATGGTACAGAAATAACTACAACTTTATTATTACAATTGTCGTGCAAAATACGACAACACATATACTGTGAGTTTAAATACAAATATTGTCATCTAGACAGTATTCATACTCAATTAAGTCATCATTATACTTATTGATACACTATTTTACAAAATAGTGAGGACTACTAAGACAATTATCTTGAACCACCATTCTATATTCCGACTAGCACCCGCTACATTCTCGCCTCCTGAGAAGAAAAATAGAACAAAAAGGAAAAGGGTGAGCTCAACTAGCCCAGTAAAGAATATTATGACTAAGATAATATAGAACAAATTATCGTTAGTCTTCAACATGGAAAAATTTAATAGAATACAATAGACAACAAATTTTAAATCAATATTCACAGCGAAAATAATAATTCATTAGAAGAGTTAAGTAGAGGATGAAATCTACTATCATCTATGAATTTAAAAGTCCATCAACAATATTTTATCCCTGTAACCTCAATCAATAAACATCTTGAATCAAATATTTATCTTTGCACTACAAGCCAAAGATATTCATCAGTTGGTCATGTTCATCTCAACACTTGTTCATCTTTGCACTACGGGCCAAAGATATTCATCATAAAATCATTAATATTTGCACTACAGGCCAAAGATATTCAGTTATATTATCATCTAGGACTGAGAATAATGAAAAATATTTTAAAAAAAACGAATCCAGTGAAACAAAAGAATAAACATTAAGGATTCGTATTTTAAACAATCCAAGTTCAAAAATACTTCATAAATAATCATGGCGAAGTAAATTCAAGAATGATCAAAACATGGATACAATCAAAGCTAGTATCCATAATAGATATATTGGACACAGAAAAGAAAATTTAATTTTTCTGTGAATAGTGCCGTATTTGTGAATAGTGCCATATACGTGAATAGTGTCGTATACGTGAATAGTAACTCCGATACTAAAAGGTAGAAATTTCACAAGGAAAAAAATTATCATGCTTCGTGAATAGTACTCATGAATAGTAACTCGTGAATAGTAACTCGTGAATAGTAACCCGTGAATAGTAACCTCGACATAAAAAGATAAGAATTTCACGAGAAAAATCTTACCAATATTTCGGCATAACGATATTGAAAGAATAATATCATTTATAAAAGAAAATAACATCACTTACCTCAAAAAGACAGTACTTTTGACTGGAATACTAGATATAGTGCTGAAGTGAACTTGCACCGTATAGCAACACTCAAAGTATCAAAATACTCATAAGAATACGCTCAATATATCGAGAGAGAAAGAGAGAGAAGATTTCAGTTTCTGGTGTGATTTTCAATTCTAACCTAAGCACCCTATTTATAGAAAATTGCTTAGAACACCAAAGCAGAAAATTTAATAAATTAATAATATAATTTTCTTAATTTCCTTAGCACACCACACTAGCTGATTTGAACCATTAACATGTGCCACTCAAATGGAAAAAATGTTTTTCTTAATAAAAATAATTAAAACTTCCAAAAATCAATTATTTCGGAACTATAGAACTTCAATAATTCATAATAAATATTCCTTTTATCAGAAAATTCGAATCTTGTAACTTTGCATAAGAAAGTTTTTCTAAATTTCAAACATAAATTGACCGAAATTCACATACGGACGATTTTACAAGCTATAATCAAATTTCAGTTAAGAAATGAGGTCCACCGACACACAAAACATGTGTTAAACATTTATTGCAACCATATACTCATATATACCACATTAATTATAAAAATATCACCATTATTATATTATTAAAATATAATAATAAATTATTTTATCAGAAAAGATAAAAGATCAATTTTCAACAATTGTCACTTTAAAAATTTTCTCCATCTATATCCACATAAAATTAATATTTTCTCCATCATATAAATCAATAATTAATTATTCACAAATAATATTACATTATCACAATACTTACAACCAGGCCGTTCCCAGGAAAGAGGGGGCTTTCTAATAAGATTTTTTTTTACTGGCGCGCAATTAGGTGACCAAACCTCTCCTTAGACAGAACTTTCTAGATATTGTCAATAATGTTATCTAATAATATTATTCAGATAATATGAATTATTGCTCCGATAATGAAAAATATTGTGTAGTGACAATTATTGAAACAACAGTAATATAAAATATCAACGTAGAAATTATTGAATCAATAAAATAAAATACTAAACAGTAATTACTGTAACAATTATTGAGTAGTGCCTTCTTACTTAAGAATCAATAATTGGTGCAATACTGTGTGCTACTATGCAACAACGCGTATTACTGTATTTTAACCACCGGGTATTCCAACAGTATTAACGGTAACAACTACGTCGTTATTTCTAAACAACTATACTTGTCGTTTTCTTTATCCAATCGCTTTCTGTTATGGGGCCCACACAAGGCTGCGTCGTCGTACGAATATTCCCCGACAGTAAGAATATTCCACGACCAAACGAATATTCTCCGACAACAATGAATATTTTATAACCACTTACTTATTTAAGATATTTGCGCATTTTACCCATAACTAACCACATTAATCAAATCAACCTCTTACTATTTCAAAATAATAATTAGAGGAAATTTAATTTTATTAAAAAAAAGTTCGGGGTCTTACAACCTCCCCTCCTTGTGAAATTTCGTCCTCAAAATTGACATGTGTAGGACATGCTCCTTTCCATCCAAGATCTTGACTGGTACCTCCTCGTACGTTAAATCTTCTGCTATCTCATCTAGTTCTAACTCAATAATGTGGTTCGGGTCGTCCACATATTTACGTAACATCGATACGCAAAAAATGTTATGAGCACGCGTCATACTTGGCGGTAAAGTGAGTCTATAGGCCATAGTTCCTATTCGATCGAGGATTTCAAATGGACTAATAAATCGAAGGTTTGAGCTTTCCTCACATCGTCGATTCTCGCTTTTGGAATAACAACTTCTTGCACCTCCTTCTTCCTATTCATCAGCTCCGGTGTGTAGCTTGAGCGGTTTTAACTTTATCTATTAAAGTCGATTTTACTCGCATATCATCACGTGATCCATAGAGTCTTTAACTCTATCTCTATCATTTGTAAGTCATATGAAATGGGTCTTTTTGTTAAAAACATCGCACTCGTAACCACATATGATTTTCTACTCAACACGTCAGCTACCACGTTCATTTTTCCAGGATGGTATGGTCAAAACAGGTGCCAAAATGAGTCTCCTCTTGAGTTCTTCGAATCTCTTCCCACATTCCTTACTCCATTCGAATTTTGTATCTCTACGAGTCAGCTGAGTTAATGGAGTAGCGATTCGAGAAAATCTTTCCACGGATCTCCGATAATAACCAACTAAGCCTAGAAAGCTACGTATTTCGATTACTAACTTAGGTTGCTCTCTACTATGACTCATATCTCAATCTTGGATAACATGTCACAATGGTACCTGTCAGTTTACTACCACACAAATATGGCGTCCCATACGGAGAGTCTGGCTTCGGTGCATTCCACAAAAGAAGTCACCAGATAGAGGCTCGGATATCAATTTCTATAGTTGGGTTTTTTAACTCCTGAAATTCAATAGGAGCCATTCGATATTAGATTTTAGAAATGGGTTTTGTACCAGGTTCAAAGTCGATACAATATTTAATATCACATTTTGGGAGTAAGCCAAGAAATTCTTTAGGAAATTTACTAACAATAGAAATATCATTCAAATTTGACGTATTTTTGTTCAAGTCCATAACATGGGCTAAGAAAACTTGACATCCGTTTTTTAATAAACGAATGACTTTATGACTTGATATGAAAGAGTTTGACTTCAATGGTTTGGTTGCTTGAATTCGAATAACAGGTTGCTTAGGAATATAAAAACTAACAACCTTACGAAAGCAATCAATTTTGGCATGATGAGTAGTTAATCAATCAATCCTTAAAATCACATCAAATGCAAGTATCATTAAAGAGATAAGGTCAACAGGTAATATGATGGTGCCAACTTGGATAAAAAAAGATTTATAAACAGTGGATGTAACGAAAGTTTCTCCTAACGGAGTTTCAACAGATAAGTCAAAGTCTAATTTTCTCCGGAGTCAAGTTTAAACGTTGAGTATAAGCAGAAGAGATAAATGAATGGGTAGAACCGGTATCTAATAAGGTATAAACTCCGTAAGAATTTATAATTAACTAACCCGTGCTAACTTCGTTCGGGATCCTCGCATTCTGACCAGTTACGACAAATGCTCTTCCAGGAACCGTTGACTTTGACTTGTCCGGGACAGCCTTTGGAGTCACCATCCCCGCTGGACTGGGTTTCGCTACCATACAATCTCGAGCGATATGACCTTCTTTTCCATAATTATAACATACCTTGGAAGGTTGTGAACAGTTTGGACTTATGTGTCCCTCTTCTCCGCATCTGTAGCATCTAACTGGCGGTCTTTCTCCTCCTCTAAAATTCGTTGTTGGTGTTGGTGCCGACGTCTTCTCGTCATTGTTGAATCTTCTCTTTTTGAAATTTCTACTTGACTCACCTTTTCTATTATCTTGGCCATGATTACCACCAAAGTGGTTACCATTTCTGGCATGATAATTTCCTCCACGATGTTTATCCTTGTTCTGATGACCGTTGCCATCGGTACGATTATCATCGAGTTGTAGGTCGTTATTCTTCGATTGAGCTGACTCATTATCGCGCTCCAATAACTGAGCCCTATTCACAACATCTGAATATAGAAAAAATTTATGAGAAATGAGATATTGACGTATGTCGGGTTTCAAACCTCTCAAAAACATCTGCGTCATACGTTCCTCATTCTCCACCAAATGAGGTGCAAACCTGGATAACTCCGCCAACTTCGCCTCGTACTGGGACACCGTCATGTTGTTCTGTTCTAGTCTAATAAACTCTACCTCCTTCATATGACGAATACTTTCAGGAAAATACTTGTCATTGAACAGTTTCTAAAATGTTTCCCAAGACATGCTGAGTGCGGCTGGCTGGGTACGCTTTACAGATTCCCATCAGTAATCTGCCTCATTACGAAACATAAAAGTGGCGAATGGAACCTTCTGTTCCTCCGTGCATCCCAAGACATCGAATATATTGGTAATTTGCTTGACCCACGTCTCTGCCTTAATCGGATCCGGCTTTCCCCAGAATTCTGGTGGTCCCAACTCTTTGAACTGTTTGGCTGTGACAAACCGTGCGTTGCTATCATTTTCACCGGTATTTTGTACACGAGTCTCCCTTGTCTGATTTTGCATTAACTGCAAAAAGCTTCTAAACATCCCATCGTTCATCGTCTGATCAGTGGTGTTGTTCACAAGTGGAACATTATTGGCCTGTTGCACGTTCTCCTCATTGGTGAGCAAATGTGTCTCCACGGTCTCATTTACTCCACTGTTAACATTCTCAGTTGCCATTCTCAAATACTACCATAAAATAAGGGTTAATTAAAAAAATTAACATGTCACATAATACCCCTATATTATGACCGACCAACAAATAAGCTTAGGTAGGACATACTAGCGAAGGATTTACTCATCTCTCCCCTCCTAGTTCTATTTCCCGATCTCCGCCAGAGACGATATCCCTAAGCTCTGATACCAACTATGACGCCCCCAAAATAGGTCCATTCCACCCAACCTATTCTGAGTCGCCAAATACATGGTACAAAAATAACTACAACTTTATTATTACAATTGTCGTGCAAAATACGACAACACATATACTGTGAGTTTAAATACAAATATTGTCATCTAGACAGTATTCATACTCAATTAAGTCCTCATTATACTTATTGATACACTATTTTACAAAATAGTGAGGACTAATAAGACAACTATCTTGAACCATCATTCCATATTCCGACTAGTACCCGCTACATTCTCGCCTTCTGAGAAGAAAAATAGAACAAAAAGGAAAAAGGTGAGCTCAACTAGCCCAGTAAAGAATATTATGACTAAGATAATATAGAACAAATTATCGTTAGTCTTCAACAGGGAAAAATTTAATAAAATACAATAGACAACAAATTTTAAATCAATATTCGCAGCGAAAATAATAATTCATTAGAAGAGTTAAGTAGAGGATGAAATCTACTATCATCTATGAATTTAAAAGTGCATCAAAAATATTTTATCCCTGTAACCTCAATCAATAAACATCTTGAATCAAATATTCATCTTTGCACTACAAGCCAAAGATATTCACCAGTTGGTCATGTTCATCTCAATACCTATTCATCTTTGCACTACGGGCCAAAGATATTCATCATAAAATCATTAATCTTTGCACTACAGGCCAAAGATATTCAGTTATATCATCATTTAGAACTAAGAATGATGAAAAATATTTTAAAGAAAACGAATCCAGTGAAACAAAAGAATAAACATTAAGGATTCGTATTTTAAACAATCCAAGTTCAAAAATACTTCATAAATAATCATAGCGAAGTAAAATTCAAGAATGATCAAAACATGGATACAATCAAAGCTAGTATCCATAATAGATATATTGGACACAGAAAAGAAAATTTAATTTTTCTGTGACTAGTGCCGTATTTGTGAATAGTGTCGTATACGTGAATAGTAACTCCGACACTAAAAGGTAGAAATTTCATAAGAAAAAAAATCATCATGCTTCGTGAATAGTACTCATGAATAGTAACTCGTAAATAGTAACTCGTGAATAGTAACCTCGACATAAAAAGATAAGAATTTCACGAGAAAAATCTTACCAATATTTCGGCATAATGTTATTGAAAGAATAATATCATTTATAAAAGAAAATAACATCCCTTACCTCAAAAAGGCAGTACTTCTGACTGGAATACTAGATATAGTGTTGAAGAAAACTTGCACCGTATAGCAACACTCAAAGTATCAAAATACTCACAAGAATACGCTCAATATATCGAGAGAGAAAGACAGAGAAAATTTCAGTTTCTGGTGTGATTTTCAATTCTAACCTAAGCATCCTATTTATAGGAAATTGCTTAGAACACCAAAACAGAAAATTTAATAAATTAATAATATAATTTTCTTAATTTCCTTAGCACACCACACCAGCTGATTTCAACCATTAACATGTGCCACTCAAATGGAAAAAACATTTTTCTTAATAAAAATAATTAAAACTTCCAAAAATTAATTATTTCGGAACTATGGAACTTCAATCATTCATAATAAATAGCCCTTTATCAGAAAATTCGAATCTCGCAATATTTTATAGGAAATTCAATTCTCTACAACTTTCCAGAAGATAGTTTTTCCAAATTTCAAACATAAATTGACCGAAATCCACATACGGACGATTTTACAGGCTATAATCAAATTTCAGTAAAGAAATGGGGTCCACTGACACACAAAACATGTGTTAAACATTTATTGCAATAAAAATACTCTTCCTCCTAATATACTCATATATACCACATTAATTGTAAAAATATCACTATTATTATATTATTAAAATATAATAATAAATTATTTTATCAGAAAAGATAAAATATCAATTTTCAACAATTGTCACTTTAAAAAATTTCTCCATCTATATCCACATAAAATCAATATTTTCCTCATCATATAAATTAATAATTAATTATTCACAAATAATATTACAGAATCACAATACTGACAACCAGGCCGTTCCCAGGAAAGAGGGGGCTTTCCAATAAGAATTTCTCCTTGCTGGCGCGCAATTAAGTGACCAAACCTCTCCTTAGACAGAACTTTCTAGACATTGCCAATAATGTTATCTAATAATATTATTCATATAATATGAATTATTGCTCCGATAATGGCTGTGTAGTGACAATTATTGAAACAACAGTAATATAAAATATCAACGTAGAAATTATTGAATCAATAAAATAAAATATTGAGCAGTAATTACTGTAAAAATTATTGAGTAGTGTCTTCTTACGTAAGAATCAATAATTTGTGCAATACCGTGTGCTACTGTGCAACAACGCGTATTACTGTGTTTTTAACTACCGGGTATTCCAACAGTATTAACGGTAACAACTACGTTGTTATTTGTAAACAACTATACTTGTCGTTTTCTTTATCCAATCGCTTTCCGTTATGGGGCCCACACAAGGCTACGCCGTCGTACGAATATTCCCCGACAGTAAGAATATTTCACGACCAAACGAATATTCTCTGACAACAATGAATATTTTATAACCACTTGCTTATTTAAAATATTTGCGCATTTTACCCATAACTAACCACATTAATCAAATCAACCCCTTACTATTTCAAAATAATAATTAGAGAAAATTCAATTTTATTAAAAAAAAATCGGGGTCTTACATTTTTCATCTATTTATACTTACAAAGCCATCCCAGGCACCATTAGCTAATAAGAATCGAAGCGTAGAAGAGCTTTGTTCCTTTCTAATTTCTTTCTTTTCTAATTCCTTTGCATTTTATTTTATTTGTAATGTTATATTGGCAGAGCTTTGGAGAAAGAATTTAACCCATTCTTAAGGCATTGTCGTAGGAGCACTAGCATATTTGAGAGCTTCACATAGAACGATGGCCCCAAGGCAAAAAATTCGGATTCCGTTTACTAAAATTGATCTCAACGTTGATCCTAATATTGATTGTAGAGATAGGCAACTAGAGAAGGAACCAATACACGATCTTACTGTCGATGTGGACGAGTCAATTCTCGAATGTGATTTTGACCTCAATTCGACACCAAATGAAATATCGTCATCAAGTCATGATATGTTATTAGAAGAGCAACTTATAGAAGATGATGAACGACTTGAAGAAGGAATACAGGCGAATCAAACTACTTTGGAATCTAGTAAAGTTTCTCTCTCTCAACTATTTTATGGTTGCTAGTTCCTTCACTCATGTGTTTCTTCTATGTCTATTATTTCCAATGCAGATGTCGAGATGTCAAGTGCACCAAGTGTTAAAAACAAAAATTTAAGCAATGTGGAATGCCAAGCTATATACGATTTGCTGCTCCAATAAAGTGTCGATAGAAAATTAAAAAAAGGGACAACTAACTTGGTGGCCTCTTTATTCTCAGTTCATATAACAACTATTCAACACATTTGGAAGAGAGGACAAAACAGTGGGGTGTTTGTCGATGTCTCAAGTCCAAGAACCAAAAATTATGGTCATAAAAGAGTTCATGTTGATTTGGAGAAAATCCGTGAGGTCTCTTTACATAAGCGAACAACTATTCGCTCTTTAGCTTATGTTGTGACTATCCCAAAGAGCACTTTGTTTAGACTATTTCAGGAGGGAGAAATACGACAGCATTCAAGTCCCGTCAAACCTTTCTTAACCGAAGACAACAAAAGATCAAGACTTCAATTTTGTTTGGATATGCTTGAAGAGGGTAGCTTACCACACAACCCAAGTTTCAAAGCCATGTATAAGACGGTTCACATTGACGAGAAATGGTTCTTTATGACAAAGAAAGCTCAGAAGTTCTCAGAAGTTCTCCATGCTACGAAATGAACCGGATCCGTATCGCCCTTGTAAGAGCAAGAATTTTATTGTTAAAGTCATGTTTTTTGTTACTTTAGCTCGCCCAAGGTTCGATGCAAATGGAAATGAACAATTCTCAGGAAAAATTGGTGAGTTTCCTTTTGTCATACAAGAACTTGCTAGAAGGAATAGTGTTAACAGACCTGCTGGCACACTCGTGACAAAACCAATAAATTCGGTGACAAAGGATGTTGTAAGGTCCCATTCGATTGAAAAAATTCTGCCTGTAATTAAGGAAAAATGGCCAAGAGATGATTTGGGATCTCTAATTTTCATTCAACAAGACAATGCAAGAACACACGTCGATTGTAATGACTATGTATTTTATGAAACTGCGACCAGGGATGGGTTTGATATTCATTTATTATGCCAACCTCCAAAATCTCCGGATTTGAATGTTTTGGATCTTGTATTTTTCAGTGCTATTCAATCCCTACAACAAAGAGAGTCAATGCGATCTATCGATGAGCTTATAAGTGTAGTTGTTAAGGCATTTAAAGATTTTTTTAGTGTGAATTCCAACAGGATATTTTTTTCGTTGCAGCTATGTATGCAAGAAATAATGAGATGTAAAGGTTCAAATCAATACAAGTTTCCTTACATCAAAAAAGAAATATTGGAACGTGAAGGCCAGCTCCTTATTCATGTTAGTTGTGAACCTAAACTGGTGGAAGAAGTGCGCAACTACCTACATATTGTTGCTTGATTCGGTATGTATCTGATCTTAATTCTGCTATTGTATTTTTTTAGCATGGCAACTTATTCCAAGTAGAAACTACCTAAATTCTGTTAATTGTGTATGAGCTGCGGAAGTAATTAATTGAGGTTGGCTTTTACATAGTTCTTTTAGAATAACATAGACATTGGCTTTTACAGGTTTTGGGAAATGCTAGAGAGGCTGTTGCAGTGGAAATCTACACTTGTCATTCTAAGTTGGAGCTGCAGAATAGTTGAAAATTCTTATTTTTGGTAGTTGGAAAAGAATTCTTATTTTTGAGATGTACTTGAAGCATCCATACTATTTCTCCTTTTTTTATTTCTAAGGGGCCATTACTCTTTTTTTGGAATACCTTTATTCCATTAATACAATGCTTGAATTGAACATTTGTTTTGAGCAAAGAATTTGTTTTTTTGTTTACTCGGTGAGCTCTCCAGAAAAAAATACTCATGCAGTTGTAATTTTTTGAATTAGTTGTTCATGTTAATGAACCAAATTGAATCCCTCATATCAAGTTGTAAACTACTTGCACAACCTGTAGGTTATCATGTGAAACACCTGCACAAGAAAAACAAATTAAGGCATTATTTTATGTGTTGTATACATGTGTTAGTGGGTGATTAACAAACACAAAGTGGGTGGCATTATTTTATCATTGTATATAAGTGTCTGAATTGTGTAATGGGAACCTTCAGCCGTTTGGTTAGGGTTTCTGCTTCAATTTGTGTTTTTATCATATGTAAATTAAAGTCTGTAATGCTGCATTTCTGCTTCAATTTGTGGTTTTATCAGATGTAAACAAGTCAAAGCAGAGAAGATAACCCAATAATTGGCTTGTGATATAGAGAAATTCTACAAATTGAGTACTTCTGAAACAGATACAGAGAAAAACAAAATGAGTACTTCCCTCTTCATAATCAAAACACAAAATCAAGTAAAATTGATGTTCGTACAATTGATGGTTCATAATCCAGTACAATAAAATCAATGTTATTCCCTCTTCATAACCAAAACACAACTTAACTCAAAAGTTTGCAATACGGACATACCCAAACTACCCAAAAAAAATTCCAACTCCATCATCTTACCTCCGGCAAAACAATTACCCGACTAATTGAAAAGATTAGGATAATAAATCCTCAACATCACCCTTAATATTTCTTGAAGTTCTTTTTTTTCATAAACTTTTTCTGCATATTCCTCCGGATATTTGTTTAAGTCGACATCCAACACAACTTTCTTCTTCGAGTTCTTGAAATCTTCAGTTTGCTCCATTGCTTCGTTGGTTAAATCGATTCAGCTATCTGCATTATTCATGTCGAAATCCAAAGCAGTTTTCTTCTTAGAGATTTGACCATCTTCAGTTTGCTCCATATTCTTCACAAACCTTCTTTTCACAATAATTCGGACCTCAACTTGCAAGACTATGTTGCCTATATGAGACTTTAGTAAAAGGAGATTGTCCATGGAAGAGTGTCAGGAAGGTCTTTTAAGAAGCATAACTTCGGCAATCAGAATCAAGGATACGAAAAGGCGTGAATCCTTATTGGTGGGAATATGAAAAGGATGCTTAAAAAAGAGGAGAGGCATGAATGAGAGTAATGACTATCAACAATTAGAGTAAAGGGGCAAACTTGAAAAATAAAGGGAAAAATGCATTGAAATCTCGAAAAAACAGACATTGTGGGACAAATTTTTTTTGCTAAAACAGCAGATAATTATGGTCGGAGGGAGTAATAAAAAAAGAAGAAGATACAAAGTCTGTCAATCTTGACTCACTTAAGCCTAGTCCGAAATTAAATTGTACTGCATCCGTCCCATAATAAACGAACTAATTTGATTTTAGTGGTCAATTTTAATGGTTAATTTGACCATAAAAATCAAATTAAGACGTTTATTATAAGGGGGGGGGAGGGAGGGAGGGAGGGAGGGAGAAATTAAAATTTTATTTTTTTTGCTAATTTAAATTTAAACTCACACACACAACCTTTATCACTGCCAAGACTTGAAACCTCATCTTCTTGGAATTTCAAGAGATGGGGATAACCTTTAAGCCAAGACCCTTTGGTTTAGTAAGAAATTAATAACTAGAGCTTATATATTTATCTTGTAAAAAACATAAATCTTGAACAACTCAGCTCAAATTATTTACATTCTTAATATATTGTATTCCAAAATATGATATTCCTCGAAAGAAAAATTCTTGTACATATTTTGAGTTCAAGGGGCATCCAATGAACACATTTTTTTATTAACTTCTCTCTTGTATGCTAAGAAACAAAGTTACACGACCGAAAGTTAATTTTTGTAAGAGAACTTAATAAAAGTATCCCTTCAAGTTGTCATTTAATTTAATTTAATATTTTAAGTGGCTAAAATTGCAAGGCAAAATGTTCATGGGGCTACGAACAGTCAGCGCAAGCTGGTTCAAAAAAAAGATTGGTCCGAACTGGGGGATTACTCCTACTGCAGTTGGGAAATCCCGCATTATCAAAAAAAAATTTGAGTTTTTTGAAGGGGATTCTAATTCAAAAATATCGGATTCAGATCTCTTCCATTACACTTATCCTCTAATTTCTCCTAATGTACATTTAGTGACACATATTACATTTAGCGGCACTTTCAACAACACAATTATTTGCGCTAAATTTTATAGTGTCACTAATTATTTATTATGTTTTTATTTGGTCGCTAAATGTAATATTTGTGTCGCTAAATATATATTGAGAGAAATTATAGTATATGTGTAATTGAGGGAATCTCAATACAAAAATATCTAATGAATATTTTTACGATTATATGACATATACACCATGGAGTGAAATAAAGCGGGAGAAGGGGGTGTGTGTTATAAAATATTATACTAAATATTAAGAACAATGATGATTAGTAGAAAGAGGGAGCATTCTCATTGTATTTTCATATCATCTACCATCCTCTAGACAATAAAACTATTTATAGTTAGGTACATCAATATCAATATTTGGAGGTTTCAAAACTCAAAGGTCATGAGTTTCAAACCTTAAAGGATATAAGAGTTACAAAGCTCAAATGTCATTACAATAAAGAGGGATAGGAATGTATCTAGACATGGGTAGGAATGTATCTAGACATCCACATACTATGTATAATTTTATAACACTCCCCCTTGAATGTCTATTGTATAGTCATACACATTGAAAGCTGCCTCATTAAAAAAACCTTACCAAGAAAAACCAAATGGAAAAAAAACCTTGGTTAAGGAAAAAGAGTGCAGCGTGTATTAATTAGCTCCCCCTCATGAATGTATCCTTCCTTTAATTGAGATATACATGCAACATTGCCTTCATACAGAATGGATGGAGTTCTTTTGTAGCAATTTTCTAAGAATATGCCTCGTTAAAAACCTTACCAAATAAAAACCCAGTGGAAAAAAATTTTGGTGAAGGAAAAGAGTACAATATCACTTATAAAATATCACTTATTGAGTTTATGATGTAGCATGTAAAATAGCATGACCCCAATCATAAATTGGTAATTTTGATTTCATAATCAAAGGTCAAGCAATAATTTAAAATCTCTTAAAAATTGATTCAGCTATACCTTTTTGAGTATATGTATGTGCAACATGATATTTAACATAAATTCCAATTAACATGCAATATTCATCAAAAACTTGAGATGTGAATTTTACCAGCATTATCTAAATAAATTTTCCTAGTTATATAATCAGGAAATTGTACTCGCAACCTAATTATTTGAGCAAGAAGCACAGGAAATGCAATATTTATAGTTAAAAGTAAACATACATGCATGTGATCATCTGGTTGATGCATCAATTAAACCATAAAATACTTGAATATACCACAATGTAGGTGTATTGGTTCAAATAGATCACCTTGAATTCTTTCTTAGAAAGATGAACACTAAATAACAATTATTAAATGTGATAGTTTGGTAATTAATTTACTTTAATATAATAAACAGGTAAAGGAATCTTCTGGTTCTTTAAGGGATGGTCATAGGAGTTTTCAATAATTCAACGCAACATTATTATTGATCTTGGATGATCAATACGATCATGACAAATCATAAAAATCTTTGTATCTAAACACTTCTGGTGTATTGCACACTTCTAGTATATTACAACATTCGTTTTAACTATTCTCATTTTAGTATAATATAACCCAGAAAAGAAAATAGACAGTTTTTCTAATATAAGCTTCTGGCCCGATACTATTTAAGTAATATAAATAAATTCTTAACTGCCTTCGTTATTGGTTTCAATATAATAACCATTATAACGTATATCCTTAAAGCTGAGCAAATTTCTACTAGTCTAAGAAGAATATAAATAATCATCAATACAAAGTTTTGTATACTTTGACAACATTATAATCGCTCTTCGAGAGCTTTTAATTAAGTTTGATGAATAATCGCTCTTCTAGAGTCTTTAATTAAATTTGATGAGCTTCTGGCTCATACATCTTTATATATGCAAAAACATAAATAAAACATATAATAAAAATACTTATTATAATGCCATAATACAATAAAATAAAAATAATTAATTGGTATAAACATTTCTATCAACATCATCAAGAAAATCATAGACATCAAAATTAGTTATATCCACTCCATTTGAAAATCAAAATAATTCATGGGATCTTCAGGATCATTATGATCAATAAAATTTATTTTAATTTTATTTCCGTTTCTTTTATGGAGTCTTGATACAAATTTACTAAATGTTTAAGAGTATGACAGGTCCATTGCTCATCTCTCATGATAACTTCATTTGGGTTCCTCATTTATTGGGAAGTCATGACAACCGCCATCCCTCGAACTACTCGGCTTTGACTTGTCTAGAGCAGCATTTGGCGTCATCATTACCGTTGGAATATACCTTTCTATAGGACATATTCCTCCCTCAACTGCCTCTTCGTACTCCTCATTCATGATCTGAATCATCAATCTTCAATCCATATCGGATTCAGGTTGACCGCTATGTACAGGGTAATTCAAAACTCGATGTTGGGTTCTCCCAATTGCTTTCCAAAAAGAGAAATTCATATCATCTATTTTAGCCTTCTTAGATCGAACATCTCTTTCCACAATATCCACGTGTCGTGCGGCTTTTGCCAATGCATCACTTATTCTCACTCGTTCAGTTTTTTCTTCTTTCAGCTCAGATTCCATTTTTATCATCTTATACTCTGCCAAAGAATGCTTCTGTTCAAGCATCACATATCGAGTAACACAAGCTTGAATTGTTGCATCCTTTTGTTCCACGACCGCTTGTCGTTCTTCTGCCTGCTCTTCTAACTCATGAATACGATTTTGAAATTCTACATTTTGATCATATAATACCTCTAATAAACTCTCCTCAGGTACTTCTTCTTCCTCTTCTTCCTCAGTCTCAGCTGTTACCTCTGCGACTATCTCGGGTGCAACTATCAATTCTTCACTCACCACTTGGATATCTCTAATTCCTTCTTCATCTGACATCACATTATCACGGTTAGTGATTAGAGGTATCCTCACAGTCTCATTCACTCCATTGTTAGTATTCTCAGCTGCCATTCTCAAATACTGCAATAAAATAAGGGTTAATTAAATAAATTAACATATCACATAATATCCCAATATTATGACTGACCAACAAATAAGTTTAGGTAGGACACACTAGCGAAGGATTTACTCATCTCTCCCCTCCTAGTTGTATTCCCCGATCTCCGCCAGAGATCATATCCCTAAGCTCTGATACCAAATGTGACAACCCCAAAACAGGTCCATTCCATCCAACCTATTCTGAGTCGCCAAATACATGGTACAGAAAATAACTACAACTTTATTACAACAAATATCGTGCAAAATACAACAACACATATGCTGTGAGTTTGGATACAAATATATACCAAATGTGACTCATGTCCCAACCGTGGATAGCACCTCACAATGATACCTTACATAAAGGTATAGTCAAAAAGTTTTTTAGAAATTAGAATCTTTGGGAAGTACTCAAGGAAACCTTCGTACATGGGAGGCCATGCTTCTAGGTTGTGATAGATATCATATGGCCACAGAATTATCCTTGGTTGACCCAATAGACCCCAAAGAAAAACGAGAAGATTACTATCATATTCTTCCCAATGGTGAGTCTTCTCTTGACTTATCATTATCTCCATTGTATCTAACTGAGAATTATACTTCAAACAAACGCCAAGATTATATAGGTAGTGCTTGTAGATATACTCGACAAGCGGATGTGCACAATCCTGTCTTATGATGACACGAGGTTGTATGTCATTAGACATCTTGTATAATAGTGGCAAAACACCCTTCCAACGTTGGGTTCGCTTCACCCTAGATGATTTACCAAATATAATTACTAAATGATGACCACCGTTCTATTCCCTTGTTACCCCCGCTCGACCCAGCTACACTCTTATTACCTGAAAGGAATTGTAAACAGAAGGGTGAGCACAACTAGCCCAGTAAAGAATATCATGACTAAAGATAAATAAATTATCAATAGTCTTCATCAGTAATAAATCAGAGATTTAGAACATATGGTAGATGATAAAAAATTTCAACCATAGTTGCAGCGGAACGAGCAATCCATTAGAAGAGTCAAATAGACTATAAAGTCTATTATCTTCTCCATGTTAAAAATTCACCAACAATGTTTTATCCCTGTAACATCAATCAACAATTCCGGTCCACAATCATATGAATAACTCATAATCATAACTGTAGTTTTAAATTCCTCTTCTCATCCAGGACGAAGATAATTTTTATCACCTATCTTTACCTGAAACATCAAAGATCATGGTTACACCAAATCACATTTCCTGTTCATAATCATACTAATAACTTCATCTTTGCACTACGGCCAAAGATATTCATTTGTATCACTAGTTGGTCATGTTCATCTCAACATCTGTTCATCTTTGCACTACTGGCCAAAGATATTCAACAACATGTCATCTTTGCACTACGGGCCAAAGATATTCATCAACAATTCATCTTTGCACTACAGGCCAAAGATATTCCTCAACAGTTCATATTTGCACTACGGCCAAATATATTCATCAACAGTTCATATTTGCACTACAGGCCAAATATATTAATATCTCAAAGAAATATATAATCATTTCAGAATTTATATAAACAATAATTATAACCATGTTGATCAATTCACCTTTGCACTTAAGCTAAAGATATTCACTTATAAATTCAATGGTCATGATCATACCAGTCAACAATTCAACTTTGTACTACTGGCCAAAGAGAACCCATTGTCATGATCATACCAGAAATCTACCCATCTTTACACTCAAGTCAAAGAGAAATATGATCATTAGGGTTATAAAAATGTTATATATGATAATAAAATCAATATAATCAACATATAGATTTAATCTCAAGAGTAATATTCATAAACCAACTATAATTTGGTCAGAAAAAAAAAAACCAATGTTGTCGTGAATAGTAA